>OZ025253.1:19760666-20232165 GCA_964019135.1 Arenicola marina
GGTCAATGATTTTTTGCGACAAGAGCCAGATGTGTGCACTAGGTGGCGCCACGTGGGGGTGATTACACAGATCATAATAGTGTTGAGTGCGGTAAACCCCTCCTGTTGCCATAGTATTTATTTTGACCCGTGCTTTAAGTGTGGTGGATCCGGCGGCGCGGTATTAAAACTCACGCCATTACAACTTACAACGCTCATCTCCACTGAACCGATTGCAACCGTGGATTAGGACCCAGTAGGGGGCGTGGTGGTGTTAGGGGTGGTGGTAGGGGAAGGGTCGGGGGGGGGGGCGTGAGCGTAGGGCTCAGGATGAGCGGAGGGGGGGAGGTGGAGTGGGGGAGGTTCCTCACTGCTTGGAAGAGCCCTGGGGTGAGACGAGATTTCCTTGAAGTGGATTATATGTAAGAGGGAAATTGAGTTCGTGGTCGTGATCTGCGGTAATTTACCGCAGACGATCCCGAGGGGAGGTGAGAGGGGGGGGGGGTGTACGGCATGTGTGTGGGGGGGGGGGGGGGTCGCCACTGGTGAGATATGGGGGTTGCAAGGCAGGGGGTATAATTGTGTGGGGCGCTGTTGCGAGCGTCCTGTGACGAAGAACAGAGTGCGCCATTGGGGCTTTAAGGAACAGGAAAGGATGCTTCATAATATATATATCTCTCATATATATATGTCCCTATGGCGCCCTCCCCCACGGCTTGTTCCGGCCTGTAGACACCCCCCCCCCCCACCACCACCACCAACCCACCCCCAGCAGTAGATCTGTTAGTACCCCGCGAGCGGTTTATACGCGGAGGGCCGGTTTGTTTGAGAGCTGCCGCTGCCGCTCCGGCCCCGAGCCGCGGACCGGACAGTCGTCACTACCTTGCCTACCCTGGTGTGAGTAGCCAGGGAACCAGCCAAGTCAGTGGCAGATCCGCCCCCTCTACAAGATAGAGATCGCAGCCTGGCATCCCGGTCCCGGTGTTCATTCTTTCCCGATGCGTGGTGCCCGACGTCTGTGGTTTCCGTAGAGGGGCGCCCTCTGGTGGAGATTGCACTGTCGAGTTTGCTGATTAGTCGGCGGGACATTTGTAGTCTGTATCGCGTGTTGTGATTGGTGGATATGTTGCTGAGGCACTGGATCACGTGTCCCGATTGGATGGTATTCCCAGGTCAGATAATTTCCATGTCATTAACGCGCCAATGAATGTAACGTTAGATTTATTTTAAGCAGTAATGACCGTGTTTGTGAAAATCCGATACGGCTTCCTAGCTGTAACGTGGCCCAGTCAATGGCGCGTTCGGCTATTGTCTACTGTGCTCTGCTAGGCCAGCCTAGGCCGCCGGTGCGTGGTTCGAATCCAACCTATGCAAATATCTGTTTTTTGCAGCGTGTGGATGGGTGGTACTCCCGGAGGTATGGCTCCTCGCTACCTTGTCCCAATCCCAGTTGTCCTGATATGACCCACAGGCCCGGAGGTATGGCCCCTCTCTACCTTGTCCCAATCCCAGTTGTCCTGATATGATCCACAGGCCCGGATGTATGGCTCCTCTTTACCTTGCCCACAGGGGCTAAAGCTTTCCACTTAAACCAACCAATCAACCCGCCTGTAGCTACTCCTATAACACGGATAACAATCTTACCCATCACACCAGGATGACTGTCCTCGTGTCCGAAATGAATTGGTGTTTTAGGCCGCTTTTGTGCACACAAGGGCTAAAATGGGTACAAAACACTCCCGGGACGAGACCAAGAGCATTCTCGGGTTCATCAGGTGATTAATATGTGCCCGGATGTGCGTTCAGGATTGACTTCAGGATCGAGCAAATTAACCCGCGTCTGCCCAGCCGAAGTGAATATTTTTTGTATATGTGTGTATGTATATATAATATTAACGTTTGGACTGCTTGATTTCAGTTTCCATGATACTTCGTATACACGTGTCCTCACAGCGGTCTTCGTTATTTCGTTCCAGAAGAGGATGTGACGTCAGACCTCGCACGGTCTCCCCAGCCGTTGGTCGTCATGGACACGAAGGCCACTTCCGGCTCTCGAGAGCCGGACAAGTACGCTGCTTCTCCACCCCGGGAGGGGGCGCGCAAGGGTGAGCATTGTGCGACAGACACCAATGAAGGCAACCCCTGATTGCAGCCTCGATAACTCAGTCGGTTAGAGCGCTCGCCTTGAGTGCTCTGGCCACCTGAGAGCCTAACGGCACCTGGGTCGCTGGTTCGCGCCCCGCTGTGGCCATGTCTGTGTGGTCGCAGGATACAGATCCCATGTCTTTCTTCACAAAGAGTAGGGAGTTTCCCCCGGGGACATGGCTTCACTGTCCCTTCCTTCTCGAATTGACGCGATATGACCAAAAGTGGTGATATGTTATCTATACACCCCACCTTGACCCCCACTCATCCTCTCCCCTCACCTCGAGTTCCCTCCAGAAATAACCTCAACAGTAAGTAACCATGTCAAAATGCAACGCGGGTGGCCAGTGCCGCAGTTTCCATGGCAACCGTCAGTGAATAGACGCCGGTAGCGTCGCAGTGACGCACGTGGCAGATATGATATATTATATACATTTCATTACGTGGAGTGATTGCCTCATCAGTTCCCATGACACTAACTATACCCCCCCCGAGCAGCGGTTTTTTGTTGGCTATATTAAATATATATGGATGAATCACTGATTGGTGTTCCACTTGGTGAAACCGGCCTGCTGGTCGCTGATGACTTCATGTAAGATGATTCTAATAGATATACCTCGCTAGTTATGATGGAAGATGATTCTAATAGATATACCTCGCTAGTTATGATCGAAGAGGCGTTTAATAGATATACCTCGCTAGTTATGATGGAAGAGGTGTCTAATAGATATACCTTGCTTGTTATGATGGAAGAGGTGTCTAATAGATATACCTTGCTTGTTATGATGGAAGAGGTGTCTAATAGATATACCTTGCTTGTTATGATGGAAGAGGTGTCTAATAAATATACCTCGCTAGTTATGATGGAAGAAGTGTCTAATAGATATACCTTGCTTGTTATGATAGAAGAGGTGTCTAATAGATATACCTTGCTTGTTATGATAGAAGAGGTGTCTAATAGATATACCTTGCTTGTTATGATGGAAGAGGTGTCTAATAGATATACCTTGCTTGTTATGATGGAAGAGGTGTCTAATAGATATACCTTGCTTGTTATGATAGAAGAGGTGAAGTTCATTTCTGCTTTCGCAAAGAGTAGGGGGGTTACTGCCGGAGACCTGGGGCCTGCCTAACACGACTCTTCCCAAGGTAGCCTTCATGGCCGTAACAGTGGCATTACGTACCAATCTGGCATGTCCCACGCCATTATCTCGATGTCTGGCCTCCCACGCAAATTGTTGACACCCGGGACAGGAAATATGGGGTGGGGGGGAGGGGCGGGGGGCGGGAGCGCAAAGTAGAAAAAGAAACCCTCCCTGAGTGATATGAGCAGAAGCGGTAATTGAATTGAGGGTGTGACGTCAGAGGTGTGACGTCAGAGGGTGTGACACCAGGGTGTGACGTCAGAGGGCGTGACGTCAGAAGAAGACATCTGAGGGTGAGACGTCAGGTGTGACGTCAGAGGGTGTTGCCTCAGTGAGAGTGTGGCTTCATTAGCATGAAGCTGGGCGAAACATTTGGCCCCAGGAGTTTCAAACTTGAGAGCCCCGGGCTGCTAGTCTGACATAATGAAGCGCCTGAGGCAGACGTGAGGAGGCGTGTCAGGGGCTGAGTACCAGGGCCCATGGCGATGACTGGTCAAGGGATGGTGGTCGGGAAGAAGGTGAGGGTCTTCCGTGTGATAAGAACGGGTGCCGGCTACAAGGAAAGATAAGCGGGATAAAGTGGCCTAAAGCGATGGTCGGTGGAGGCGGGAGTCAAGGAGCCCCGAGTACTGGGTTCCGAGCACTGAGATCCGGGCACTGGGGTCCGAGCACTAAGATCCGAACACTGGGGTCCGAGCACTGGACCCGAGCAATGGGGTCCGAGTACTGGGTTCCGAACACTAGGGACCGAGTACTGGGGTCCGAGCACTGATATCGGGGAACTGGGGTCCGAGCACTGAAGTCCGAGCACTGCGGTCCGAGCAGTGGGGTCCGAGCTGCGATCCGAGCACTGCGGTCCGAGCTGCGATCCGAGTACTGGGGTGTCGCTTGCACGTCCGACGTTTGTCCGCTGCCCCATCCTCTTCCGAACCCATGCTTCTTTTTATTCCGGTGCCCTATGGGAAACCCTTTTACCCAGTCCTCCACTCAATGATATTTTTTCGGCCGTTTGCCCCCCCCCCCCCCACACCCTCTCCCCCACTTCTCCCCATTTCCCCCTCTCCCCACTTCCCTCTCTGTCCCTTCCCTCTCCTATTACCTTTCTCCCCTCACGCCCTCCCTCTCTCCGGTCCCACGCCTCCCTTTAGTGGTTAGTGCGCTAAACCACAGATCAGATCAATAGGTCTTCGGTTCGACTCCGCGCCCGGTCACCTAGCCTTGGGTATGCTTCATTCATCAATCTTTCACCGTCCCGGTTCATCGTACAGGAGTTGCTTGGCCCAGTTTCGCTCCCGTGTGCACAGTGGCAGCCTAAATCATCAATTCATTTCATTTTTATCCGAACCCCCCCCCCCCCCTTTCTTCCGTCGTCCTTTTCTCTCTCCTTTTCCTTGTCCACCTTTCTCCCACCCCGTTCCTCTTACCCTCTCGTCCCGTTCCTCTTACCCTATCTCACCTCGTTCCTTTTACCCTCTCTCATCCCGTTTCGTCTACCCCTCCCTTCCCTTCTCTGCATACCTGCCGTCTATCTCGTCCTTCCTACCCCCCTTCCCCCACCCCTCTCTCTCCCTATCGCTTCCCCGACTTCCCAAGCTCTCTCTTTCCGTCTTCACCCACTCTATGCTTCTTTGCCGTCTTCACCGCCCCCCCCCCCACCCCCCCTCCTCTCTCTTCCCTCTCTCCCGCCCATAACGCCGCCACCACATCACTTGGTCACTTGCCCTTTTTCGGCTGGCTTGATTCCCCTTTTCAGGCTGACAAGAGTTCTTATCAAGGGCGCCTGTCTGGTGAAATATCGTCCAAGTCATTCAATTCTCCGCACTATGGTGTCAACTAACGACCTGTTATAGACAGACGGCGAGCCATTTTTATCTCCCCCCCCCCCCTCTATGGTGCCCTCTTTAGGACCAGTCCAATATGGCGGCTCACGTTGCCGTCCGTAATGTATTTGCTTTGACAAAAATACTCACGGCGTGTCGTATTTGGCAGGGACCCAGCTGGCCGGCTTCTCACAATGGAAAGCTATAGGAGGGCTGGTTCCCTATCGAGTCCCGCCTACGCCCACCCAATGCCACCCATGTCAGATCGAGGCACCGCCGGAACCAGATCTTTGGACGCACGTGACAGTGGCTGACGCCACGGGATTACGTCATCCATATTGAAGATTTTTTTTTTATTGATTTTTTTCGAGGGGTGTTGCGGAGGCTAGGCAATCTGGTAATGGACATGGAATATATACTTCACCCGTGTCGTGTCCGTAGCAAACACACTCTGTCAACAAGGGTAATAAATGCCCCAGGGATGATTAATGATTTAATCACGGCCCCGCCTTAGATTTTCCCCACCATATTGATTCCCGTTATAAGGCGTTCGCCCTCTGTTTGCCTGCGCTATTTGCCGGGGCTGCCCCCATCAGCCCACCGACAGTCGTAGGTTCGTGTCCCCCGTGCCCTGTGGGTGGACCGATGGGGGGCGGGGGGGGGGGTGGCTGCCATTTCATTGACTACACCATACTGGCTTCTGCAAACAAACTCGATCTCCCGTCGAAGTAATGACAGCGGAGGTGATTGAGTGTTAGTATCAATACTAAAGACCGCACTGGGACATCATGTAAAACAGGACGGGACGCTTTGATGTATTGGGGGTAACCTAGGCCAGTCGCTCTCTGGGGCAGAGGGGCAGACAGGCTGGGACGCAGGCCATCCATCCCCTGCTAGGTTACAGTGGGCAAATCTGGTATTCATTGCCATCCACCAACATACCGCCTCCGTCATCACACTTCACTGTCCCTGTCAATACCGCGTCCGTCATCACACTTCACTGTCCCTGTCTATACCGCCTCCGTCATCACACTTCACTGTCCCTGTCTATACCGCCTCCGTCATCACACTTCACTGTCCCTGTTCATACCGCGTCCGTCATCACACTTCACTGCCCCTGTCAATACCGCCTCCGACATCACACTTCACTGTCCCTGTCTATACCGCCTCCGTCATCACACTTCACTGTCCCTGTCAATACCGCCTCCGTCATCACACTTCACTGTCCCTGTCAATACCGCGTCCGTCATCACACTTCACTGTCCCTGTCAATACCGCGTCCGTCATCACACTTCACTGTCCCTGTCCATACCGCCTCCGACATCACACTTCACTGTCCCTGTCAATACCGCGTCCGTCATCACATTTCACTGCCCCTGTCAATACCGCGTCCGTCATCACACTTCACTGTCCCTGTCCATACCGCCTCCGACATCACACTTCACTGTCCCTGTCCATACCGCCTCCGACATCACACTTCACTGTCCCTGTCAATACCGCCTCCGACATCACACTTCACTGTCCCTGTCAATACCGCGTCCGTCATCACACTTCACTGTCCCTGTCTATACCGCCTCCGTCATCACACTTCACTGTCCCTGTCTATACCGCCTCCGTCATCACACTTCACTGTTCCTGTCCATACCGCGTCCGTCATCACACTTCACTGCCCCTGTCAATACCGCCTCCGACATCACACTTCACTGTCCCTGTCTATACCGCCTCCGTCATCACACTTCACTGTCCCTGTCAATACCGCCTCCGTCATCACACTTCACTGTCCCTGTCAATACCGCGTCCGTCATCACACTTCACTGTCCCTGTCAATACCGCGTCCGTCATCACACTTCACTGTCCCTGTCCATACCGCCTCCGACATCACACTTCACTGTCCCTGTCAATACCGCGTCCGTCATCACACTTCACTGTCCCTGTCCATACCGCCTCCGACATCACACTTCACTGTCCCTGTCAATACCGCCTCCGACATCACACTTCACTGTCCCTGTCAATACCGCCTCCGACATCACACTTCACTGTCCCTGTCAATACCGCGTCCGTCATCACACTTCACTGTCCCTGTCCATACCGCGTCCGTCATCACACTTCACTGTCCCTGTCCATACCGCCTCCGACATCACACTTCACTGTCCCTGTCCATACCGCTTCCGACATCACACTTCACTGTCCCTGTCAATACCGCGTCCGTCATCACACTTCACTGTCCCTGTCTATGCCGCCTCCGACATCACACTTCACTGTCCCTGTCAATACCGCGTCCGTCATCACACTTCACTGCCCCTGTCAATACCGCCTCCGTCATCACACTTCACTGTCCCTGTCAATACCGCCTCCGACATCACACTTCACTGTCCCTGTCAATACCGCGTCCGTCATCACACTTCACTGTCCCTGTCCATACCGCCTCCGACATCACACTTCACTGTCCCTGTCAATACCGCGTCCGTCATCACACTTCACTGTCCCTGTCAATACCGCGTCCGTCATCACACTTCACTGTCCCTGTCCATACCACGTCCGTCATCGCACTTCACTGCCCCTGTCAATACCGCCTCCGACATCACACTTCACTGTCCCTGTCAATACCGCGTCCGTCATCACACTTCACTGTCCCTGTCATTACCGCCTCCGTCATCACACTTCACTGTCCCTGTCCATACCGCCTCCGACATCACACTTCACTGTCCCTGTCTATACCGCCTCCGTCATCACACTTCACTGTCCCTGTCAATACCGCGTCCGTCATCACACTTCACTGTCCCTGTCCATACCGCCTCCGACATCACACTTCACTGTCCCTGTCAATACCGCCTCCGACATCACACTTCACTGTCCCTGTCAATACCGCGTCCGTCATCACACTTCACTGTCCCTGTCCATACCGCCTCCGACATCACACTTCACTGTCCCTGTCTATGCCGCCTCCGTCATCACACTTCACTGTCCCTGTCTATACCGCCTCCGTCATCACACTTCACTGTCCCTGTCAATACCGCCTCCGACATCACACTTCACTGTCCCTGTCAATACCGCGTCCGACATCACACTTCACTGTCCCTGTCAATACCGCGTCCGTCATCACACTTCACTGTCCCTGTCAATACCGCCTCCGACATCACACTTCACTGTCCCTGTCTATACCGCCTCCGTCATCACACTTCACTGTCCCTGTCAATACCGCCTCCGACATCACACTGCACTGTCCCTGTCAATACCGCGTCCGTCATCACACTTCACTGTCCCTGTCCATACCGCCTTCGACATCACACTTCACTGTCCCTGTCAATACCGCGTCCGTCATCACACTTCACTGTCCCTGTCAATACCGTCTCCGTCATCACACTTCACTGTCCCTGTCAATACCGTCTCCGTCATCACACTTCACTGTCCCTGTCTAGCCGCCTCCGTCATCACACTTCACTGTCCCTGTCAATACCGCGTCCGTCATCACACTTCACTGTCCCTGTCAATACCGCGTCCGTCATCACACTTCACTGTCCCTGTCAGTACCGCGTCCGCCATCACACTTCACTGTCCCTGTCCATACCGCCTCCGACATCACACTTCACTGTCCCTGTCGATACCGCGTCCGTCATCACACTTCACTGTCCCTGTCCATACCGCCTCCGACATCACACTTCACTGTCCCTGTCCATACCGCCTCCGACATCACACTTCACTGTCCCTGTCAATACCGCGTCCGTCATCACACTTCACTGTCCCTGTCAATACCGTCTCCGTCATCACACTTCACTGTCCCTGTCAATACCGCCTCCGTCATCACACTTCACTGTCCCTGTCTATGCCGCCTCCGTCATCACACTTCACTGTCCCTGTCAATACCGCGTCCGTCATCACACTTCACTGTCCCTGTCAATACCGCGTCCGTCATCACACTTCACTGCCCCTGTCAATACCGTCTCCGTCATCACACTTCACTGTCCCTGTCAATACCGTCTCCGTCATCACACTTCACTGTCCCTGTCTATGCCGCCTCCGTCATCACACTTCACTGTCTCTGTCAATACCGCGTCCGTCATCACACTTCACTGTCCCTGTCAATACCGCGTCCGTCATCACACTTCACTGTCCCTGTCAGTACCGCGTCCGTCATCACACTTCACTGTCCCTGTCTATACCGCTTCCGACATCACACTTCACTGTCCCTGTCCATACCGCCTCCGTCATCACACTTCACTGTCCCTGTCAATACCGCGTCCGTCATCACACTTCACTGTCCCTATCAATACCGCGTCCGTCATCACACTTCACTGTCCCTGTCAATACCGTCTCCGTCATCACACTTCACTGTCCCTGTCAGTACCGCGTCCGTCATCACACTTCACTGTACCTGTCTATGCCGCCTCCGTCATCACACTTCACTGTCCCTGTCAATACCGCGTCCGTCATCACACTTCACTGTCCCTGTCAATACCGCCTCCGACATCACACTTCACTGTCCCTGTCAATACCGCGTCCGTCATCACACTTCACTGTCCCTGTCAATACCGTCTCCGTCATCACACTTCACTGTCCCTGTCTATGCCGCCTCCGTCATCACACTTCACTGTCCCTGTCAATACCGCGTCCGTCATCACACTTCACTGTCCCTGTCAATACCGCGTCCGTCATCACACTTCACTGTCCCTGTCAATACCGCGTCCGTCATCACACTTCACTGTCCCTGTCAATACCGCGTCCGTCATCACACTTCACTGTCCCTGTCAATACCGCGTCCGTCATCACACTTCACTGTCCCTGTCAATACCGTCTCCGACATCACACTTCACTGTCCCTGTCAATACCGCGTCCGTCATCACACTTCACTGTCCCTGTCAATACCGCGTCCGTCATCACACTTCACTGTCCCTGTCTATACCGTCTCCGACATCACACTTCACTGTTCCTGTCAATACCGCGGCCGTCATCACACTTCACTGTCCCTGTCAATACCGCGTCCGTCATCACACTTCACTGTACCTGTCAATACCGCGTCCGTCATCACACTTCACTGTCCCTGTCAATACCGCGTCCGTCATCACACTTCACTGTCCCTGTCAATACCGCGTCCGTCATCACACTTCACTGTCCCTGTCTATACCGCCTCCGACATCACACTTCACTGTCCCTGTCAATACCGCGTCCGTCATCACACTTCACTGTCCCTGTCAATACCGCGTCCGTCATCACACTTCACTGTCCCTGTCAATACCGCGTCCGTCATCACACTTCACTGTCCCTGTCAATACCGCGTCCGTCATCACACTTCACTGTCCCTGTCCATACCGCCTCCGACATCACACTTCACTGTCCCTGTCCATACCGCGTCCGTCATCACACTTCACTGTCCCTGTTAATACCGCGTCCGTCATCACACTTCACTCTCCCTGTCTATACCGTCTTCGTCATCACACTTCACTGTCCCTGTCTATGCCGCCTCCGTCATCACACTTCACTGTCCCTGTCAATACCGCGTCCGTCATCACACTTCACTGTCCCTGTCAATACCGCGTCCGTCATCACACTTCACTGTCCCTGTCAATACCGTCTTCGTCATCACACTTCACTGTCCCTGTCTATGCCGCCTCCGTCATCACACTTCACTGTCCCTGTCAATACCGCCTCCGTCATCACACTCCACTGTCCCAGTCAATACCGCCTCCGCCATAACACTTCACTGTCTCTGTCATTACCGCTTCCGTCATCGCACTTCAGTCCCTGTCAATACCGCCTCCGTCATCACACATCAGTCCCTGTCATTACCGCCTCCCGTCATCACACTTCACTGTCCCTGTCAATACCGCCTCCATCGTCACACTTCGCTGTCCCTGTCAATACACGCCTCTATCATCACCGTTCAGTCCTTGTCATTACCGCCTCCGTCATCACACTTCAGTCCCTGTCATTACCGCCTCCGTCATCACACTTCAGTCCCTGTCATTACCACACCCGTCATCACTCGTGGGGGTCCCTATCAATACCGCCTACACCCAAATCTCGTGCCGACGTGAATTAATCTGAGTCTCTGTCCCCTTTATACTCCTTCGCCTGACTCGCCGTAATTGCCAGTCCGAGGCTGTGAAAGCTTTTACGGTCTTCACCCTTCGCCCCGCAGATATATATATATAGATATTGCCCTTACTTCCGGGTTGTGTATCGCTTCCTCGGTGGTCTAGAGCAGTTGACTGTGGTGTGTCCCTCGCAGTTAACACGTGATAGGATGCAGTTAACCGGTGCCCACCAGGAGGCACCCACAGCGCTAAACTAGTTAAACGTATGAAAATGTATTTTTCGTTGATCGCTCCGTCCCTGCACGCTATAATAGTGTATATATATATTATATATATATATTAGTATATATATGAGCCGATTTTAATATATATATAAGGATATATGGATAGTGTACGCAATTACAGGAAGCAATCTAACCTACCCGGTAATGACAGTCCCGAGCGCTACTGCCCGCTGCTCATATCCTACCCCCCTCCCCCCTCCCCCCCCCCCCCACCCTCCCCCCTTACGCCCGCTGCTTTCGCTCTCCCATCGGCGCTGGGTGGGCTGGCCACGGGGATAGTGAGTGGGCTCAGTAGATATCATATCAGGACATAATCATGTACGTTGTAACATTGATAATATTTAAGGAAGTCACGTGTACGCGGCAAACCGGTTATAATACAGGAAGTCAACCAGTCGCACTCTCCACTTATATATCGACAACGCCCCCTAGTGGTTGGTGCGATAGACATATCTATGCACCTACTCCACTGTCGACACCGACATCACTGTGTGCCATCTATCGGCCCCGTCAGCCTTTCACATCGACATATATATTAAATCATCTACATACCATGATCTATACAGGACTATATCATTGCTGCGCGTCGGTAACCTGTCATTTGCCTCACCTGATGTGTCTCTGTATTGGCATGGCATGCATGTGAAATTAGTCATTACTATATTATTATATATATATATATGTCACATATATATTTATATATCTATTCTCTTGATCCATTATTTTGTTATTATTATTATATATCAGTCTTCTCCGTTTTTTCTCTTCGCATTCATTGAGCGAATAAGCAGTAGCTTCCACTCATTTGTTCATCTGCAATAAATATTAAATATGGTGTCATTCTATCGGTACAGTGTACGTATTTTTGTCATCTCGGGACTCACGATCTCACTAGTGTATTATTGAGTAGTCTAGATGTGTAATTGTGTCTTCTAGATGTATAATTGTGGCTTGTCTGTATGTGCAATTGTGTTGTCTAGCTGTGTAATTGTGTATTTATTTGTATCGACCCAGTGGTTAACTTACAGGTTGTGTGTGGGTTGTTTTTCAGTGGGCCCCCAGGACATGATAGTGCTGCCCGAACAGCTGGCGTCCGTGACGCGAGCGGTTGCCATGGCGACTGAGAGACACCGCTGGAACACGAATGAGGTACGTCTGTCACAGGCACCAATGTCTGTGTGCGCAGGATAAAGATGTCGCATGTGTCTTTCTCTGGCAAAGAGTAGTAGTTTATGGCTCGCGGAGTTATAGGTCGTCTCTGCCTTGACCCTTCCCATTGTCGCGATATGACCTACAAAAGATTAAAAGATCCTACTCGCATCAATCAATGAATCCCTTGGTTACAATCTTCGCTGGACGCCACTGCCATTTAAACATTCTGATATTGATCCCAATAGTGTTCCAAAAGTAAACCTATTAGAGCAGTTACGTCGCTGGAAAATATTGACATTTGCTCTAAAAGGCGATTGCTCCTGTTTTGTTCTCAGCAAGCTTGTCTTTCTTCGTTAAGGTAGGGGGCTGGAGTGGGGCGGGGGGGGGGGGGGCAGTGTCTAGTGTCGATTTTACTAAATATCAATTGTCGAATGTCGATTTTTCACGACGTTCCGTGTCGCTTTTGTTTGGCTAAGTTCAGTGTCGTTTTCTTTTCTAAAATACCACTATCCGTGTCGATGTCGCTTTTTCAGATCGTCAATGTCGGAATTTGGGGGTCAAAGTCTAATGTCGATTTTTCAAATATGCCTGTGTCGCGTGTCGCCATTTACCCCTGCCAGACCCCTACAGCTTAGAACGTCCTACTCGAATCAATCAGTCGATCTCTTGCTTACGATCTGCACTGGGCGCCACTGTGCCATTTAGACATTCAGATTATTGATCCCAATTTTGTTCAACAAATAAAACAAAAAGCTGTTGGAACAAATATTGATATTTTCTCTGAAAGGCGATTGCCGCTGTTAAGTTTTGTTCAAGGCAAACAATTCCTTTTCCCATGCAGTCCAAACAATTTCGGATTTGAATTACAATTTGGATTCTACGCGGGTGAAAACTGCAATTGACAGCTTGGCTATTGAAGTGCGTTTCCCAGTGGCTTTAACATGTGAAGCCGCAGGGGCATTTATTAGCATTGGGTACGTGATACGCATTAAATAGACCGAACCCGCGAGTTCTCTTTAGTCGATACTTTCGCATATGTATAGGTTTTGCGAGTGATTCTGATCACAAAGAGCATGAGATGGGGTTGTGGGTAATCCAGGCTCCTGCTCAACCTTAGCTCTCCGCAGTGGTGGTCAAAGTGATGCGATCTGAACCAACCTCACATCGATTGAATGGTTAAAAAGTGTTGTTGTCCCTTTCATCACTTTCAGGAAGTGGCGGCCATCTTGACTGCGTTCGACCATCATAGCCAATGGCAGACAAGAGCAATCCAAATAAGGTAAAATGTGGTCGTCATAATCAAAAGGCTCTTAAATCATGCAGCAAATAAGCATCAGATTCCACTCATTTCTTAATATGCAATACATATCAAACATATTAAAAATAATTCTAAGGCAGGATTGCCATTCCATCGGCACACTGTACATACTTTATGTCATATCCCAAAACTCATGATCCCAATAAGGTAAAAAAAAATCTCAGCTGCTGCAAGTGATGAGTTTGAAGCCGATATTATTATTGTCATCCGAATAACGACCGGTTGCCATGGTAATCCCCCCCCCCCATTGAGATGCCTCAGGGGATGCGATTTAGCTTTGATGAAACTTTTTTTTGACCCACGCTATTTGTTATCAAGATAATGTGGTTCCGTCAGTGTCTCGCAACAATGTCGTCATCATTTTTCACCGCTAGTTTTTCTGTCTACTCGAATATTTTAAAGCGGTCCCTCTCTATAATGAGGGGCCACACGAATAGTCTGGTGGTTGGCGCGCTCGGCTGTCTGGAGTGTGCCCTGCCAGGCCTGCTATCGTGCCCAGGTTCGGGGGCTCGCGCCTCACTATGGGCCGCACGAATGATCCAGTGGTTAGCGCGTTCAGCTTTTCGAGTGACTCCTGGCAACGTCATTTACCATGGAAACCACCCAACCAACCATCCAGCATCGAAACCCCCTAAATAATGATATGCGACGTTTGTATCATTATACATAGTTACAACTATAGGTTGAAAGCGAAGGTCCCTTCAGCCAACCCTTAATTAATGATATGCGACGATTACAACAAGGTAAGAACTGTTACCCCTGGCAACGTCAATCACCACGGTAACCAACCAATCACTATACATATTTATAACTGTAGGTTGACACTAAAGGTTACTCTAACCAACCCCTAACTCATCATGAGCGACGATTACAATTAATGTCACAACGGTTACCCCTGGCAACGTCAATCACCATGGTAACTAACCAATCACTATACATAGTTATAACTGTAGTTGAAACTGAAGCTCCCTCCAACCAACCCCTAACTCATCATATGCGTCGATTACAATGTCACAACGGTTACTCCTGGCGACGCCCATCACCATGGTAATAACGGTTACCCCTGGAAACGTCAGTCACCACGGTAACCAACCAATCACTGTACATAGTTATAACTGTAGGTTGACACTAAAGGTCCCTCCAACTAACCCCTAACTCTTATGCGAGGATTACAATAGATGTCAACGTCAATCATTATGCTAATAACGGTTACCCCTGGCAACGTCCATCACCATGGTAATACCGTTTACCCATGGCGACGTCCATCATCATGGTAATACCGGTTACCCCTGGCAACGCCCATCACCATGGTAATACGGTTTGCAGGCCGCCGAGCGGGACGATGCTGTTGTTTAACCGGAAGGAAGTGCGTTACCGCCAGGACGGCTACGTGTGGAAGAAGCGGCGAGACGGCCGCAACACGCGGGAGGACCACATGAAGCTCAAGGTCCAGGGCGTCGAGTGTATCTACGGCTGCTACGTCCACTCCGCCATCCTGCCCACCTTCCACCGCCGCTGCTACTGGCTGCTGCAGGTCAGGGACCGGCCCTGCTTGTGTGTGTGTGTGTGGGAGGGGGGGGGGGGTGATTCTGTAACGGGGGACTGACACGGGGGAGGGGGGGGGGAGAAAGTAGTTCCGTATCATGTTTAGTTCTGCCTTTCATCCGATTCCTGTAGCCCCTCTAATAATTATATACTTAATTTACTACTCACAATTTGCTAAGGATCACCTCTATGCAGAGATATCTGAGTGTATAACAGGTGACTGTGTAATTCTACTATAATACAGGTAAACCTTCCCCAACCTGTGTTAAATCTGTTACTCGTGTGCCACCATGCATGGTAAAGGCAAACTCTGTTTTACTGCTCCGGGAAGTTTCTTTACCTAGTACAGCAGAAAAATGGGCTAAAACGCCAAGATTTCATTTAATTTCATTTTCGTTAGAACCCGGATGTTATACTGGTGCACTACCTGAACGTGCCGCTGACGGACGACAACCGATTGACGCTACCCAGACTGTCCCTCTGTCCCGACGGCAAGCAGTGGACGCAGGACGAACTGATCAGCCAGCTCCGACCCATGTGTAAGTCACATCGCCCATGTGTAAGTCACATCGCCCATGTGGAAGTCACATTGCCCATGTGGAAGTCACATCGCCCATGTGGAAGTCACATCGCCCATGTGTAAGTCACATCGCCATGTGTAAGTCACATCGCCATGTGTAAGTCACATCGCCCGTGTGTAAGTCACATCGTCCATGTGCAAGTCACATGGCTCATGTGGAACTCACATCGCCCATGTGTAAGTCACATCGCCCATGTGTAAGTCACAGCGCCCATGTGGAAGTCACATCGCCCATGCGTAAGTCACATGGCCCGTGTGTAAGTCACATCACCCGTGTGTCAGTCACATCGCCCATGTGTAAATCACATGGCCCATGTGTAAGTCGCATTGCCCATGTGTAAGTCACATCGCCCAGATGCAAGTCGCATCGCGCGTGTGTAAGTCACAACCCCCATGTGGAAGTCACATCGCCATGTGTAAGTCACATCGCCCGTGTGTAAATCACATCGCCCGTGTGTAAGTCACAACGCCCATGTGGAAGTCACATCGCCCATGTGTACGTCACATCGCCATGTGTAAGTCACATCGCCCATGTGGAACTCACATCGCCTATGTGTAAATCACATCGCCCGTGTGTAAGTCACATCGCCCATGTGTAAGTCACATCGCCATGTGTAAGTCACATCGCCATGTGTAAGTCACATCGCCCATGTGTAGATCACGTGGCTTATGTGTAAGTCACATCGCCCGTGTGTAAGTCACATCGCCCATGTGTAAGTCACATGGCTCATGTGGAACTCACATCGTCCATGTGTAAGTCACATCGCCATGTGTAAGTCACATCGCCCATGTGTAAATCACATGGCCTATGTGTAAGTCACATGGCCTGTGTGTAAGTCACATCACCCGTGTGTCAGTCACATCGCACATGTGTGAATCACATGGCCCATGTGTAAGTCGCATTGCCCATGTGTAAGTCACATCGCCCAGATGCAAGTCGCATCGCCATGTGTAAGTCACATCACCCATGTGTAAGTCACATCGCCTATGTGTAAGTCACATCGCCCATGTTTAAATCACATCGCCCGTGTGTAAGTCACAACGCCCATGTGGAAGTCACATCACCCATGTGTAAGTCACATCGCCCGTGTGGAACTCACATCGCCCATGTGTAAATCACATCGCCCGTGTGAAAGTCACATCGTCCATGTGTAAGTCACAGCGCCCATGTGGAAGTCACATCACCCAATGTTTAAGTTACATCGCCCGTGTGTAAATCACATTGCCCCGTGTGTAAGTCACATGGCCCATGTGTAAGTTACATGGCCCATGTGTAAGTCACATCGCCCATGTGTAAGTCACATCGCCCATGTGTAAGTCACATCACCCATGTGTAAGCCGCATCGTCCATGTGGAAATCACATGGCCCATGTGTAAGTCACATCACCCATGTGTAAGTCACATCGCCCGTGTGTAAGTCACATCTCCCATGTGTACGTCGCATCGCTCGTGTGTAAGTCACATCGCCCATGTGTACGTCACATCACCCATGTGTACGTCACACCGCCCATGTGTAAGTCACATCGCCCATGTGTACGTCACATCGCCCATGTGTACGTCACATCGCCCATGTGTACGTCACATCACCCATGTGTACGTCACATCGCCCATGTGTAATTCACATCACCCATGTGTACGTCACATCGCCCATGTGTACGTCACATCACCCATGTGTACGTCACATCGCCCATGTGTACGTCACATCGCCCATGTGTACGTCACATCACCCATCGCCCATGTGGAAGTCACAGCGCCCATGTGTAAGTCACATCGCCATGTGTAAGTCAAATCGCCCTTGTGTAAAGTCACATCGCCCTCTGTAAGTCACAGCCCCCATGTGTAAGTCACATGGCCCATGTGTAAGTCACATCGCCCATGTGTAAGTCACATGGCCCATGTGTAAGTCACATCGCCCATGTGTAAATCATTTATCCCTCCACAGTTTATTATTATTACAATGCAACTGTATAGGTGTTGAATCTATCGACGAACACGTGTTTTGCCGAGGCGATAATCGGTGATTTTGTGTTTTCAGTCACCAGTTTGAAGCACGCGGACCCCTCCAAAGGCCCCAAACAGCAGGTAAATATGATACGTCTCTTCCGTAGGGCACAGAAACCAACTGTCGAAGGTCAAATCCATTATTGCCAATTAATAATCCATAATAATCCATAGGTCCGGGATTCGAATTCTCCCTGGCGCAGTGGTTAGCGCACTAGATCACAGATGCTGTCATGTTTCATCCATCTATTTGCCCTTCCTCGTCCTGAGAGTTTAGCCCTTGTGTGCACGAATACGGCCTAAAACACCTAATTCCTTTCATTTCCCTTTATGATGACGTCAGATGGAGGAGACGATCCGGTCTATCGTGGCGCAGCTGGTGGCTCGTCAGACCCCCGAGGCCCGCACCCACACCTGCCCCTGCCCCCCCGCCGCCGAGTGCGAAGTCAACTGCCGCAAGTCGCGCATCATCTCCCCCAAGTGCGAGCCAAATGCCGGGGACGGTTGCCAGGCGCCGGGCGGTCCCCACGCGGGTGGGGTGGCCGCCCCCGCCCTCGCCCTCGGCGCGCCATCGGCGGGGTGTAGGCAGGGAACCAGCTTGATGTCAGCTCAGAGCGTGAGGCCTGGCACCAGGTTATTGTCGGGCCCGGTCCGCCCGGTGGGGACAGCGGCGGCGACGGCTTCTTTGCTCTCCCACCGCCAGATGGCGCCCCACGGCCCGCTGATCCTCAATTTGAGCCAGTTGCAGGGCAGCAATGGGCTGATCATTCTCAGCAGTCAGACGGCCAAACCGATTTCCTTCGTCAATAATGGCGGTCTCCACGGTGCGGCTACCGTCGGCGGCGCGCTGCATGCCGGGATACCCGGATCCATGTGCCACGGCCAGGCGACCACGACCGTGACCTTGACCGATTCGAGTGTCAATGTCAACGGTCCTGGTCAAACGCCGACCATGACTTTAGCCGATACGAGTATACACATTCAAGGTCAAGGTTGTAGTCATCAGGGCCAAGGTGAAGGTCGGGGTCTGGATGACGGTGTTGACCAGGGCGGCCGAGTTAGCTGTGATATCATGGGTGACCTCCGAGGCGGGGTCCTGACCCCGGCGGTCACCATGACCGAGAGCGGCGGGCACGCGGCCACCTCGCCGCCTCGCCTCCCCGCCGCACCCCCCACCCCGCAGCAAACCATGGCTACCTCAGCGGCGACCCATGGCCACCAGTCACCCTTCGCCGTCCCGCTCGCACCCACACCCACACCATCCCCCACCCCTACCCCTACCTCTAACCCTACCCCCACCCACACCCTCGCCCAGGCCGAAGCCCCCGCCCCCCCGCACCCGACGCCCGACCAACAGGGTCACCCGGCCGCCAACGGCCACAAACTGGGTCATGTGACGTCACAGACGGCTTTGACCAATCAGGTCTGCGCCGCGCCGGGCTCGCTGCTCTCGGCCGACCCCAGGCAGGCGGGCTTCGCCTGCATGGAGGGGATCGATTCCCCGAGGAACCTGACCTCGCCGCCCGAGTCCGACCTCAGCCTGGACGACATCGCCGACATCCTGGATCTGCCCGAGTTCGACGCCATGAACCTGACCGGATGTGACCTCAAGCTGTCTCCGGGCGTGTCCGCCGTCGCCGGGGGCGACTGTCTGCAAGACATCGTGGACGGTAACCACGGCAACGCGATACCGCCTCGGCCGCAGTCATCCCAGCAGCTTGACCACCCCCACACGGCGGCCTCCATGGTCTCGGAGTTCGACGCCTGCGCTACCATGACGACCGGCACCTTGACGACGGTAACCACGCCCACGGCGTCCAACAGCTGCAGCAGCTGCCATCGGCCGCGCGCTGCCCGCCCCCCGCCCGACCAGGCCCGGGCCGGGATCGCCAACGTTACCGACTTCTCCCCGGAGTGGTGTTACCCGGAGGTATGTAGGCCGTCGACGTCATTAGCCCGACCCGTGACGTCACTATCTGACCCGTGGCGTCACTAACCGTGAGCCGTGACGTCACTAACCCGACCCGTGACGTCACTACCCGGACCGTGACACCAATACCCTGACCCGGGACGTCAATAGCCTGACCCGTGATGTCACATGCCTAACCCGTGACGTCACTAACCCGACCCGTGATGTCACTCCGCTGACATGTGACGTCACTAACCCCACCCCTGATGTCACTAACCTGACCGTGACGTCACTAACCCGACCCGTGACGTCACTAACCTGACCCATGATGTCACTAGCTCGACCTGTGGCACCATTAGCCTGACACGTGACATATATATATATATATATATATATATAGCATGGCTCCTGACAAAATACTGACAAGCTGAGCCAGTACGAGAACTACAATTTACATCATAAAGCAGATCCGTACCTTTTTTTCGGACTGCGACATTCATAACTCGGAATTTAACGCTAATTAGCCTAGCCCATTATGGCAGTCATATTTGGTACTTCTCTAGGCACTAATTGCAATCCTATTTATGATGAAGCCCAACCCCGAGGAAGGTCATTGCAATTACATGTCGTTCTCAGCATATCTCACGTAAGACTCACGCATGGCATTTACATTAATAGGGCGGCACGAAGGTGCTGCTGGCTGGCCCTTGGTACGCCACGTCCTCGCCCTATACGGTGCTGTTCGACGGCGTCAGCGTCCCCGGCTTCCTCGTCCAGAGCGGCGTACTGCGCTGTTTCACGCCAGGTTGGTGCCCAATGTGTGTGTAGTAGCTAAGGTGACTTGCGCCATCGTCGTTAGAGTGTTGGTTTCACCATATTTATGTTACGATGGTATTGCAGAAAAGTTTTTAGGTGGTTATTTATGATTGTGTGGATTTCGATGTTGATAGCCTCGATAAATAAATGTTTATACAAAACAAGTCTGATGCAAAGCTCTCGTTGGTAAAATATGAGTTTCTGGCGGCCCCTGGTCAACTAGGAATACATGAATCAGTGGCATCTTAGAATTTCATTACACATTAGCGAAGAACTTTACAATATATATTAACACGGCGGATGGGTTGGATAGTGGGGTCGGCGTCGGCGTCGGCGACAGTGTGCAGAGGGGTTATCTTGGAATTGCCGTAGATATTTGCGTTGGATAATTCACAGAAAGCTGGTTACTTACGTTCTTGTAACCTCACCCGTGTCTAGAGGTCGTGGCCGGCTTTTTTTCCTCGCCACCCGTGTCTAGGGGTGCTTTAATGCCGTTATCTGCTTTATCCCATGTTCTTTTCCTTTCCTTAATTTTATTTAGCCCATGTGCGCACTAAATGTGGGCCAAAGGACCCGGTTTTTGACAATGACGATATGAAGAATCTTTTATTGTACCGCTTATGTCTTGGGCCGATTACATATATATGTTTACAACAAAAAGTTAACGATATAAGAACCGAGTTCCATATTACAGTGCATTCTGTGATCTCGTGCTTCCAGCCCACGTGTCGGCTCGAGTCGCTCTGCAGGTGGCGTGCGAAGGCCACGTGATCTCAACCTCGTGCTCCTTCGAGTACCGTTCCCGCGAGAGTTGTGGCGGCAGTCCATGCACACGACGAGACTTGTTAAGCATTCCAGGTAAAAGAATCCACTCCCATATGTAGAAATAAATATGTTTAACCCATTATCATTAACCCTTTAATGTCTACTGTGTGGTTTTATTTTTAAGGTATACCATAAAGTCCTAAGCAACAAAGTCCTCGAAAGTATTTGTTTTATATATCTATATTGTTAATTGTATTGCACTAAAAATCTAGTATTTATTTTATAAATATCAATTTTTTTAATTCCTACTTTGGAGGGGCCGGCCCGATAGCTCAGTGGCGCTCGCATTGAGTGCTCTGGCCACCTGGGAGTCTTAACGGCGCGTGGATCGGTGGTTCACGCCCCGCTGTGGCCATGTCTGTGTGGTCTCAGGATAAAGATCCCATGTCTTTCTTCGCAAAGAGTAAGGGGTTACCCCCGGAGACATGGCTCCACTCTCCCTTCCTTCTCCCATTGACGCGATATGACCAAAGTGGTTGAAGCGTTCTGAATATACAACCAACCATAACTATTTATTAATTATTTTGTAATGCCACAACATTCCCCGCAACATGAAGTTGTCAACGTCGTGAACCTGCCGATCACCTGACCTGACCTGAGACGGGGCCTCCCTGGTGTAGTGGTTAGCGCACTAGACCGCAGATCAATAGGTCCTGAGTTCGAATCCGGGCTCGGGCACCTAATCTGGGGCATGTTTCATTCCTTCATCCTTCATCGTCCCGGGAGGTTCCTTGGCCCAATTTAGCCTGTATGTGCACAAAAGTGGCCTAAAACACCAACATTCCATTCCTGACCTGAGTTATCCCGTGTTTGTGTCAATGTGATTCCTACTGTGTACTGTTCACCACAGAGGACGACCTGAAGCTGCAGTTGATCAGCTCTCTGCGACAACTGGAGAAGCGCTTATCGGCGTGCCCGTCAGAGGGCGCCGCGAGCACGAGATGCGACCTGGACTGCGGCGCCGCTCTCGGAGCACGTGACTTCGAGGAGAGGGCCGTCTCGTTCTGCGAGAACCTGAAAGGGCGGGTGTGGACGAAGGGGTGCGAACCCCTGACCGCCGAGCCCCACCTGACCCTGCTCCACCTGGCGGCGGCCCTGGGGTACGCCGGGCTCATCTCCTCCCTGATCATCTGGCGGTAAGAACCCGGATGTTGGCGCGCTTTACGTCAGAGTCTTTATATGTGGCTGCCTGACCTCTTTATCATGTCTATCAAAAAAGCCAAAAGGCCTACTGTTCTGACATGCACCTGAAACAGTTATGTCTACTATAATTATTATTATTACTATTATTATTATTACTATTATTATTATTACTATTATTATTACTATATTATTATTACTATTATTATTACTATTATTATTACTATTATTGTTACTATTATTATTATTACTATATTATTATTATTAATATTATTATTACTATAGTATTAATTTCCCGGCGCGCGATGGTTCTATTACATAGTGAGTAATTAACTACTTATTAATTTGCGGTCATTGGCCTGGTTGTCAGTGGATGAACTGTACAAATGTAGTTAGTTTATGCGCGTTGATGGCCACGGCCTTTACATGGTGAACTGTTGTTATAATTAGTTATTACTTAGTTAGTAGAAACATCCCTATTTGAGAGTAAACCATGTTATCGTTTGGTGTTTACAGGGCTGAGAACCATGTCCATATACCTGTTGTGTTTACAGGGCTGAGAACCATGTCTATATACCTGTTGTCTTTACAGGGCTGAGAACCATGTCTATATACCTGTGTTGTTTACAGGGCTGAGAACCCCAGCCACGCACTGCGATGTGAGGTAGACACAGGGGCCCTAGACCAA
The DNA here is from genome assembly GCA_964019135.1 of Arenicola marina. Lineage (NCBI taxonomy): Eukaryota > Metazoa > Annelida > Polychaeta > Arenicolidae > Arenicola > Arenicola marina. The sequence goes on from OZ025253.1 coordinate 19,784,046, forward strand.
GATTCCTGCTCGCCTCTGGTGAGTTAGCGTTCACGTGATCATATGCTGATGCGAATGGTCTGGTGGTTAGCTCGCCCGGATTTGTCGAGTATTAACTCCGCCAGGCCTGCTATCGTGCGTACGTTCGGGGGTTTGCGCCTCACCGTGTGGATGTCTATGTTCGTCCAGGATAACGATTCCGAATGTACTTCCGAAGAAGTATGTAGGGGGCTCGCCCCGGAGACACCCTCATGTGTTGAACCTGCAGTTCATTCCACCCTCATTGTAACCAGCGGATAATGCTTCAAGGACGAAAGTTTTGATCATGCTAAGAATCCCGGTTTGATTTTGCAATAAAAATAAAAAGATATGTGTCATCTACTTACTAGCAAGAAGTCATAAACCCTAGTACGCAAGTCTCGTTGACGCTACGGACAACATTTTAAAACGGGCTTTGTTTGGCTACAAACAGAAAAATGCCGCCTAACGAAATGATTTTTAGAAACAGGAAAGTACAACAAGTTTAATCGGCAACTTGTGATTCTTAATACTGCCGCCAGGGACGTGAGAGGCTTCTACAAAGAGTAGTTTCTCGTGCGTAACGTGCGCCATTTTGATTAATACCGGCCCTGGTGCGTCAGTTACCACGCCGCGTTAACTATGCGATGCACTATCTATTGCCAAGCGTCTGTGCTGTTGTCTGTACGATGTTTTGTGTTGGTTCAGATGGTGGCCTGTGGTAGGGGTCGCGCCCAGGCAGCCGAAACCCTCTACCGCTGTGACCCCTCCGCCATGGCTCTCTGCGACAAGGAGGGTCGCCTACCCCTGACCCTGGCCAGGATACGAGGTCACGGCGATCTCAGCAGCCATCTGGAAATGTTGGAGCTCCAGAGGGTCTTGCAACACAACTGGGGTCAAGGTCATTCGGATGTCAGTTTGCTCCAGGCCCTGGACAAGTGCGTTCAGGACTCAACGCTGGTTAACGGGATCCTCACGTCATTACCCGGAAGTCACCCATCGCAGTTCCCAGACTTTCCCTTTGAAGGTGCCAAGCGCCGCGATCCAGAGGAGCCGAGTGAGGTTTTCCAGCCGTTGGCGGCGGCCTCGGGGGGTGGGGGAGGCGTGCCGTCGTCCCACGTCCCACCGGCCGTCGCCCAGGGAGACGAGTCTCTGGAGACCCCCCAGGGGGTATCGGGGAGATTCGCTTCCGTGCCTAGTTACGCCTTCGACGCCGCATCTCTGAAGTCCATCACGGATCTGAAGATCGAGATCCCGCCGCTGAGGCCGTATCCGGGGCTGGCGCGCATCCTGAGCCAGGCACGATCCGAGAGCACGCCGGCCTCGCTCCAGACCACCCCCCGGGGTGGCAGTGGCAGTGGGGGTGGGGGTGGGAGTGGGAGGAGCGCCACCGGGGCAGGGGGTGGGGGAGCGGGCGGGGGCGCGGTGGATACCCCGCGCAGGACCCGCCTGATGAAGAGGACGTCGGTGGAGGTGTTGCCTGATTACCCGCTGGCAGAGTTGGCGGCGGGGCCCAATGGGTCCGCGGGGGTCGCCGCTTCCGCCGCCGCCGCCGCCGCCGCCCCCCCGGGACTCAGCGGCCTCGGCGGGGTGGGGGCGCCGGCCGCCGTGGTGTGCGCCGCCCACCCCCAGACCCATCACCCCTCTCCCCACCCCGGCGGGGCGCCCAAGACGCGCCGGGCCACGCTGCACCAGACCACCCACCTCGTTACCTCAGCAACCGCCTCGGTTGCCATCGTTACCAGTCCCGCCACCGCCCCGAGCCCTGCCGCGCCTCTAGACGACCCCGAGGGTAACAACACCCCCACCTCCGCCACGCCTGTCGCGACCCTGACCCACCCTCACCCCCACCCCCACCCCCACCACCACCACCACCCTGAGATCACCCCCGGGGCGTGCCAGGCCGAGCACGCCCTCCACGCGACGGGAAACTCAAACCCTCACCCTCCCCTTCCCGCCCTGAACAACGAGACCCCCACCACCACCTACTCCAGCACCCCTGGCGTGCCCCTCACCGCCACCCTGACCCCCTGTGGCGGCGACCCCATGCTGTCTGCCATGGCGGACCGGGACCTCCACTCCCCGCTGCTCTTCATGCAGCTGGACGTCGCCGCCCAGCGCGGATATGACGTAGGGCTCTCCCTGGAAGATATACAGCGCGAGACGGTCGCCATGGAAACAGGTGCGTCAATTATGAGACGCTGAACAGAATGTGTCCCCTGTGGAAAAAAAGAAGAAAAAAGTTATTAAATGAAAAACAGAAAGCCGTCAAAGTTACCCCTGGGATAATTTATTCATCTCAATTATTCGGTATAGTAATTTGAATCTAATAACTAATTACACTATATTTTTCAGATAGGAGTTCCGGTATTACCATGCAATATGCTCAAATGTTAGATGACGATTTTGATTTTTGGATTGTTTTAAATACACGAGAGACATACATAAGGTGATGAAGGTGGTGTACGCCATGATGTTGATAATGACAAGGTGATAACGCATCCGTCTTGCTTCAGATTCACCTCGGAGTCACAGTTCGCTAGGTCACAACGTGGAGCGACTGACCCGTGAACAGACCGAAGCCCTGATACACGCCTCACAGGCCAACTACACCGGTAGGTCGCCTCTGTATAGACTTTATGTCAGAGGGGGAGGGGGGGGGGGTGCGGCCATAGACATGGTGCTGGTACAAGGCGGCGTTCAGACACATTGAGAACAGACAGAGGCCCTGATACACGCCTCACAGGCCAACTACATAGGTAGGTCGCCTCGGTATAGGCTTTATGTCAGAGGGGGAGGGGGGGGGGGTGCGGCCTAAGACATGGTGCTGGTACAAGGTGGCGTTCAAAGACATTGGGAACAGACAGAGGCCCTGATACACGCCTCACAGGCCAACTACATAGGTAGGTCGCCTCGGTATAGGCTTTATGTGAGAGCGGGGGGGGGGGGGGGGGCGGCCATAGACATGGTGCTGGTACAAGGCGGCGTTCAGACACATTGAGAACAGACCGAGGCCCTGATACACGCCTCACATGCCAACTACACAGGTAGGTCGCCTCGGTATAGGCTTTATGTGAGAGGGGGCGGCGTGCTGGTACAAGGCGGCGTTCAGACACATTGAGAACAGACAGAGGCCCTGATACACGCCTCACAGGCCAACTACACCGGTAGGTCGCCTCGGTATAGGCTTTGTGTCAGAGGGGGGGGGGGGGGGGGCACATAGACATGATGCGATATGACCAGAATTCCTTAAAGCGTCCTGAATATATGAACGTATGATATGAAATGTAATTATTAATTCCTGGTTTGATGACTTCTCTCTCTCAGCGGGCGAGCAGGCCGACAACGAGAACCAGATGATCCGATTGGCCAATCAGATCATAGCCGCCATGCCGGAGCGGATCAAGTACTCGCCGGGACCGGGCGACGAGCTCTCGCCGGAGGAAATGACGTCATCGTCGCGGCGAGACCGCAGCAGCTCCTACAGCTCGTGCGGCTCCTCGCACACGCCGCCCTGCCACGCCGAGGATTCTGGGATATCCACGCCCCTGGAAGGAATGGCTTTTGAGGAATACAGGTGGCGCCACCGTACCGTTTAACCTTGTCTTGTATGTCATGGATGGGGTGGGAGTGGGGGAGGAGCAGAGGAGGAGGGGTGGAGGGGAGGGGAGGGTAGGGCGGTCACCCCGAGGTCCAGTAGACAGCGTGTTCGGATATTGTCCAGTGCGGACAGTTTGTGCAGTATGAAGATCCCATGTCTGCTTTCGTAAGGAGTAGGATGTTACTCCCGGAGATTCTTGACCTTGACCCTTCCCATAATTCACGTTGCGATATGACCAAAAAAGAGCTAAAAAGCGTCATACTTAAATCAACCAACCAGCCGATATCAGGGTTTTGCGAAATCCATTATTGTGATCAATCGTTTGGCATGAGAATATCTATAACGTAAAGTGTGGCACCAGTGTATTAGTGGCTAACCTACTATTGTTATATAGAAACAGTCCTCCTGGCTAGTAGTTACTTGGGTGCCCTTTGCTCTCTCAACCTTAATCGGGGCCTGGGGATCATTTCACTAAGGTCTCGTCGTAACTTTTGCTCGTAAAATTTAAAAAATGAATTTGCCGGCCCGAAGAGAAATGAAAAATGTTGAATTTACCATAAATATAAGGCAACCATTTTTTTCTAATAATATTGGTGGAAAATAAATTACACGATGATGGCTGCACCCCAATAATCGCTGTATAACGCTTATTCACGTTGCTCTAATAACACTTATTTACGATCTGTCCATAAATTAGCGTATACAAGATTACGAGCTCGTAACTCTCAGTGATACGATTCCCGGATCTCACCAGTTCATAAACACCGACTCTCGTGCTCCCGGGGCTTAGCGCTTGATATATATATTCCGGTGATTTCGCCTGTTTAATGGCAATCCCCCTCTGATCCAGGTACCCAGATCTGGACACCCCGGCGTCCTCGCTGAGTCCCGCCTCCTCCTGCCTCCCGAGTCCCTACAGCTGCTTCAGCCTCGACTCCCCGCCCCCCACCACGGCCGAGTTCACCGAGTACTTCAACGCGCCCACCGTCTTCATGGAGAAGGACTTCTCGCAGCTCACGCTCTCTGGTAAGGAATGCCAGCATTGATGGGTGGGGGAGACGGGGGTCACCCTGACTACCTGACTACCTCCAGCTCACGTTCTTAGGTAAGGGGAGAGGTTCAGGTAAGGGGAGGGGTTCAGGTAAGTGGAGGGGTTCAGGTAAGAGGAGGGGTTCAGGATGATACATAGATAAACGAATATTTATCCTATAGGGATAAAATTAGTATTGCGGATAGAGATAAGCATCTGCTCCCCCACCTCCCCCCCCCCCCCTTCCCTATTATGGGGCATATTTCATATTTCATCCCAAATCGTTTGTTTCTACCCGGAGGTCCCTTGGCCTGATGTATAGCCCTCGCGTTCACAAGACGAGCCTAGAACACCAACAATTATTTCATTTCTTGTGCCAGACGAGGAGCAGCGCCGCCTATACGAAGCGGCCCAGATAATCCAGAGCTTCTACCGGAAGTACAAGGACAAGCGGGATCAGCAGCAGCGACAGCGCCAGAAGGAGATCGAGGCCGCCATTTTGATCCAGAGTTATTACCGCCGCTACAAACAGGTGAGCGACTCACGTCAGTAGTGCGGCCTCACCACATGGTCTGGGGCCGCCCCGATAGCTCAGTGGGTTAGAGCGCTGGCAGTAGTGCGGCCTCACCACGTGGTCTGGGGCCGCCCCGATAGCTCAGTGGGTTAGAGCCCTGGCATTCAGGGTTCTGGCCACCTGAGAGCCTAACGGCACGTGGATCCGCGGTTCGAGCCCTGCTGTGGCCATGTCTGTGTGGTCACAGGACAAAAATTCCATGTCTTTCTTCGCAAAGCGTAGGGGTTTACCCCCGGAGACATGGCTCCACTCTCCCTTACTTCTCCCACGGACGCGATATGACCAAAAGTGGTTAAAGCGTCCTTAAAATACAATCAATCACGCCGTAGTGTAATTGTTCTGCTAAGCCAGCCCAAACGGCCTGTGCTCGGTTCCATACACGGCCCTACTCTTCTCTTTCACGGTCCCGCATAGTTTCTGGGTCCCAATTTAGCCCTTCATGTGCGCCAAACAGTGGCCTAAAACACCACACATTTGATTACATTTCACTTTATTACATTTCATTACATTTCACTTTATTACATTTGATTACGTTTCATTTTATTCCATTTTATAACATTACTTTTTTTTTTCATTTCATTGCATTTCCTGGCATTTCATTTTCATTTCATTTCCCAAAGGTTTCCGTAGAACTCTGATCCTCACACGTTCAAGCCGCCTGACCTTGACCTTTAACCTTTGACCTTCCAGTATATGTACTACAAGAAGATGACCCAGGCGGCCGTGCTGATCCAGAGCCAGTTCCGGAGTTACTACGCCCAAAAGCGCTTCAAGAAGAGCCGCGAGGCGGCCACTATAATCCAGAACCGATACCGCGCCTACAAGGAGCACGAGCGGTTCAAGAAGAGTCGCAACACTCTCATACAGCAGCGCTACCGGTAGGCGGCGCAAGTGTATCTTGTGATAACCATGCAGTGGTAACCTGTAATAAACGGCATTCCCTCTCCGCAGTGTATCGTATGTACCGTAAGGTGGCGCTCATAATTTGTCAAATAAAATACCTTTCCGTGAATGAAAACTATAATATTTCATTAATTTGAACACGATTACACGTCCAGAGAGCAAAATATGAAAATTAAATATCATGGAATTTACGAAAGAACCAGGTGCCATCCATGACCCCGGTGTGACCTCGTGGCCTAGGGGATAGCGCGTTGGGTTATTGTATCGAGTGTGCTCTACTAGGCCCTTCCTAGCAACCGTAGGCCCTTCCTAGCAACCGGCGCGGGGTTCGAATCCCAGCCGTGCAAATGTCTATGTTTGTGCAGGATAAAAACACAGTCTTTCTTCGCAAAGAGTTTGATGTTAACCCCGGAGACTTGGCTCCTCCCATCTTTGACCTTTGACCCCCATTGTCGCGATATTTCGTACAGAGGTTAAAGCGCTCCACATTAATCATTCAATTATTCTGTTAACACAGGAGTCATTACCAGCGGAAACGGGAGGAGAAGAAAATGGCGGGTAAAGTGGATCTCGTCGAGGACAGTGATCTCACGTGAGTTGCGTTTCCTGAAAGGTCAAGCTCACCATGAGGTGCTGTCCACAGCATACGAAGTACTTCTGCTTAGAATGATTATGTGGGTACATAATCAGGCTATGTGGGTACATAATCAGGCTATGTGGGTACATAATCAGGCTATGTGGGTACATAATCAGGCTATGTAGGTACATAATCAGGCTATGTGGGTACATAATCAGGCTATGTGGGTACATAATCAGGCTATGTGGGTACATAATCAGGCTGTGTGGGTACATAATCAGGCTGTGTGGGTACATAATCAGGCTGTGTAGGTACATAATCAGGCTATGTAGGTACATAATCAGGCTATGTGGGTACATAATCAGGCTGTGTGGGTACATAATCAGGCTATGTAGGTACATAATCAGGCTATGTAGGTACATAATCAGGCTATGTGGGTACATAATCAGGCTATGTAGGTACATAATCAGGCTATGTGGGTACATAATCAGGCTATGTAGGTACATAATCAGGCTATGTGGGTACATAATCAGGCTATGTGGGTACATAATCAGGCTATGTGGGTACATAATCAGGCTATGTGGGTACATAATCAGGCTATGTGGGTACATAATCAGGCTATGTGTGTACATAATCAGGCTATGTAGGCTCACACTTTAACTGTAACAATGCTCATTCCAGTCGCTTTGCATCGAATATTCTCGAATATAGCTATATAAGATAATTTTTGTAATCCACGATATTTAATATTTCGTTTCTGTTTTCTCTCATTCTGCATGGTAATTATGGAGGGCGGGTGAGGGCAGTTGGACTTGTATCATTACATATAGATGTAGACAGGATGTATCATATAGGATATACTAACTGTTTGATGCAGCTGCATGTCTTGAAGTCTAAGCTAAAACCTAGCGTACGACCGTGTGTTAACATTACCTCGTTTTCTGAAGGCGGTTTGACCTGTAGTTCTGATCGCTCCTCCTCCGCGTTAGATGCCGAGTCTCCGTCTAGTGCACGTGATATACCTTCCGCAGGGATAATATGGTTATTGCTCTGCGATAAAAAATGTCTACGTTTCCGGTCTCTGATGGCAGCTTCCGGGTCGGGTAGCAATCGCATCGTTCCGCCCATGGTTGATGATTGACACCGTCATGTTACATGCTATGTACCTTGTGTTGTTTATCTCACTATGCTCTTTGTCCTCGCTTGCAATGCTCCCCCCCGCAGTGAATTGTGGGATATTTTGCCGGAGGTACCGGTGAGTCTAGTCAACAGGAGAAATCGCAAAGCGAAGGGACTTCTCAGTGTGAATATTTACTATTACGTCATTTATTATTTTCACTTTTTTTTTTTTCATATATTTTTTTTTTATTACATCCGCTCGTTTGACGAAGCTTTTATGCTGTTGTTCTGCGTTGGTCGCTGTCTATTCCTTATGTCTATTTCGTATCCAGCCACCCCAATGAATCTCATTCCTGCTGAGATCATGACGTACACTCACTGCACTCACTGTTACCGTCCTAAAGATAATGTGTCTCTATCGGACGTCAATAGGATTATACTCCATACGATATGTGTTAACCCCGTGTCACTCAATCTGTGTTTCTTCGACATGTGTTAACCCCATGTCACTCAATATGTGTCTATCCGACATCAGTTAACCCCATGTTACTCGATCTGACGTGTGTTAACCCTATGTCACTCAATCTGTGTCTATCCGACATGTGTTTACTCCATGTCACTCAATCTGTATATCCGACATGTGTTAACTCCATGTCACTCAATCTGACATGAGTTAACCCTATGTCACTCAATCTGTGTCTATCCGACATGTGTTTACTTCATGTCACTCAATCTGTGTCTATCCGACATGTGTTTACTCCATGTCACTCAATCTGTGTATCCGACATGTGTTAACTCCATGTCACTCTATCTGACATGAGTTAACCCGATGTCACTCAATCTGTGTCTATCCGACATGTGTGAACTCCATGTCACTCAATCTGACATGAGTTAACCATATGTCACCCAATCTGTCTATCTGACATGAGTTAATGCCATGTCACTCAATCTGTGTATATCCGACATGAGTTAACTCCATGTCACTCAATCGGTGTCTATCCGACATGAGTTAACTCCATGTCACTCAATCGGTGTCTATCCGACATGAGTTCATCCCATGTCACTCAGTCTGTGTCTATCCGACATAGTTAATCCCATGTCACTCAATCTGTCTATCTGACATGTGAAAACTCCATGTCACTCAATTTGTGTCTATCCGACATGAGTTAACTCTGTCACTCAATCTGTGTCTATCCGACATGAGTTAACTCTGTCACTCAATCTGTGTCTATCCGACATGAGTTACCTCTGTCACTCAATCTGTGTCTATCCGACATGAGTTAACTCTGTCACTCAATCTGTGTCTATCCGACATGAGTTAACTCTGTCACTCAATCTGTGTCTATCCGACATGAGTTACCTTTGTCACTCAATCTGTGTCTATCCGACATGAGTTAACGCCATGTCACTCAATCTGTGTCTATCCGACATGAGTTAACTCTGTCACTCAATCTGTGTCTATCCGACATGAGTTAACTCTGTCACTCAATCTGTGTCTATCCGACATGAGTTAACTCTGTCACTCAATCTGTGTCCAACCGACATGAGTTAACGCCATGTCACTCAATCTGTGTCTATCCGACATGAGTTAACTCTGTCACTCAATCTGTGTCTATCCGACATGAGTTAACTCTGTCACTCAATCTGTGTCTATCCGACATGAGTTAACTCTGTCACTCAATCTGTGTCTATCCGACATGAGTTAACGCCATGTCACTCAATCTGTGTCTATCCGACATGAGTTAACTCTGTCACTCAATCTGTGTCTATCCGACATGAGTTAACTCTGTCACTCAATCTGTGTCTATCTGACATGAGTTAACTCTGTCACTCAATCTGTGATTATCCGACATGAGTTACCTTTGTCACTCAATCTGTGTCTATCCGACATGAGTTAACTATGTCACTCAATCTGTGTCTATCCGACATGAGTTAACTCTGTCACTCAATTTGTGTCTATCCGACATGAGTTACCTCTGTCACTCAATCTGTGTCTATCCGACATGAGTTAACTCTGTCACTCAATCTGTGTCTATCCGACATGTGTTTACTCCATGTCACTCAATCTGTATATCCGACATGTGTTAACTCCATGTCACTCAATCTGACATGAGTTAACCCTATGTCACTCAATCTGTGTCTATCCGACATGTGTTTACTTCATGTCACTCAATCTGTGTCTATCCGACATGTGTTTACTCCATGTCACTCAATCTGTGTATCCGACATGTGTTAACTCCATGTCACTCTATCTGACATGAGTTAACCCGATGTCACTCAATCTGTGTCTATCCGACATGTGTGAACTCCATGTCACTCAATCTGACATGAGTTAACCATATGTCACCCAATCTGTCTATCTGACATGAGTTAATGCCATGTCACTCAATCTGTGTATATCCGACATGAGTTAACTCCATGTCACTCAATCGGTGTCTATCCGAAATGAGTTAACTCCATGTCACTCAATCGGTGTCTATCCGACATGAGTTCATCCCATGTCACTCAGTCTGTGTCTATCCGACATAGTTAACCCCATGTCACTCAATCTGTCTATCTGACATGTGAAAACTCAATGTCACTCAATTTGTGTCTATCCGACATGAGTTAACTCTGTCACTCAATCTGTGTCTATCCGACATGAGTTAACTCTGTCACTCAATCTGTGTCTATCCGACATGTGTTAACTCTGTCACTCAATCTATGTTTATCCGACATGTGAAAACTCCATGTCACTCAATCTGTGTCTATCCGACATGAGTTAACTCTGTCACTCAATCTGTGTCTATCCGACATGAGTTAACTCTGTCACTCAATCTGTGATTATCTGACATGAGTTACCTTTGTCACTCAATCTGTGTCTATCCGACATGAGTTAACTATGTCACTCAATCTGTGTCTATCCGACATGAGTTAACTCTGTCACTCAATCTGTGTCTATCCGACATGAGTTACCTTTGTCACTCAATCTGTGACTAAATGTCACCACTTCTGCCCCATGTGAAGATCATAATGTCACTCCCTCTGTATAATGTCACTCTCTCTGTATACCCCATTTTTTCTCCACAGCTTTAGCCATGCCACTACTCCGTCTGCCCCCCCCCCTCCCCCCCCCCGCTCCCTTCTCCACTGCTAGAGCCAGGATACAACTCCATCTGCCCCCCCCCCCCGCTCCCTTCTCCACTGCTAGAGCCAGGATACAACTCCATCTGCCCTTCTCTTCTACCTGAAGCTCCCTGATCTGTCATTTACCCAGCACTATGCTTGTGCACCCTACATGCTAGACTACATGTCCTTACATGCCCTCTCCACTGGACAAATTGTAGCTCATGACCGATGTCCCCACCTTCCATGTATAGCCTCCTCATCTGTCACGCACCAGTCTGTCCTGCGCATCTGTCCATCGCCCTGAAGTGTCTTCACACACGGGGGTTCGCATATATGCCGGAGCGTTTCTAAGTTTCTTTGCACCTCCCTTTGCTTCCATTTGGAAGCGGTTCCGCTGTGTTGGTATAGTATAGTGGTAGGGCCCAGCGTTGTTAACCGGGCTGTCTCCCTCGATGTGAGCGGTCGAGCCTCGCTGACCACTCCCCAAAAATACGTTTTCTGTCGCGTACTTTTTATGTCGCTTAATTATGGCACAGTCTTTGTGTTATTGAACTGGTCAGAGTGTACACTTCGTTTTAAACTTTGAAGGTTAGACCCTGACTTTTCCTTCGTATTACCACAGAATTCGTGGTGTAGATTTTCGTATTTCGCACTGGCTGTTGTCACCCTATCCTCTGTCAATTTCGGCAGAAACACAACTGCGTCCCACCTGTAATGTATAGACGGCGGCAACCAATGTCTCTCCGCGAATCACAAGCACACTTTCTCTCCGCTGTTGTTTTGCATGCGTTGTGTACGACGGTTTGTTATTTTACTGTTATTAGCCTGTTTCTTCGCTTACAAATAATGCCCTTTTATCTGTATAACTGCGAAGTTTCTTGGTCTATGGAGTTTCAAAATTACGAAAGAGACATTGACATATATATTTAACAGTATTTGAAGTTAGAACAATCATGTGGTTTAGTCGGGTATGTTGCATTATATTCCCAATTGTTCCTTCTTTCTTTCAAGTTTTTCTCAAGGATTCACTCACAGCGTATCTGGCGTTAGAGAAACCCCAAAATCAAAATAATATAAATAATAATAGTAGTAATGTTATAGTCGGTCGATACTATGACGTAAGGGATTGTCGTCATGGGAACAGACGTCCGGATATGACGTATATAGTTTGTTATTAAATCAGTTATTCGGTCAGTGACAGCGCATTAAGGCAATCCAGGGATATCTGGACACATATTTTGTACTGGACAAACGTCTTTAGAGCCCATCCTTCATAATGTCGTGCTCCTATTTGTCTGATCCCAGGTTCATAAAAGGTTAGAATGTCACTAAGCACCTCTATAAGGGACCACGTGGCGACCCATATTTCTCAACGGTTCGACTGACTTTTCGACGGTCGATCCAATGGCTATTGCTGTATTCGGGGTATCAGTGGAACATATTATTCATATTAAATTCGCTGGTATCTTAGCCGCAGCTTCCCAACCTTGCATGATTTAATTTGTTTACTTGAGATCCCTACATCCCCAGTTATATGTAGCGTTGGAACCCGCCATGTATCATTACTGTTGGAGGCTGCCCCATAGCCCCCCCCCCTGATCCCCACCCCAGCACACCCCCACCCCTACCCCCACCCCTACCCCACCAATTTGCTCTGGAAGAGTCCCGAAGCCCGTCGGTTTGTAGTTAGCCTTCATCCGTATTAAATAGTTACTTCATTAACCATGTTAACAGTTTACGCTACTAAATGCCTGGGTTTGTGTTTCGGCATTTTTCACCGTGCGATTCGATTATTGCATATGGGGCATAGCATATATTTATGGCGAATTGATTGATGCTTCAGTTCGGAGCCAAGCGAACGCGGAAAGGACCGCCGCACTTCTTCTGCTGACGGCTGCGACAACATCAACAACAATAACAACAACAACAACAATGGGACAGACGCTGATGGCGCTGACGACGATGGCGGGGATTGCGATGTCCTTGACCTTGAGCAGCATGTGGCTGGTTCCCAGGCTGCGCATGCGCCGGATGATGTGTCCACATTGCGTGACCCGGATGTGGCCGTTGCCAAGGAGACACGAGGGAACGCCGCTGAGAAAGAGACATCTGCAGGTCGTAACAACGATGACGTCACTCTCGCTCGGAGTCATAGGAACGATGACGTCAATCTCACTCAGAGTCATGGCAACGATGACGTCAGTTACCCTGGAGATAGTAAACGCCTTCTTTGATTGATTTTCTTCTTTTGTTGTCTGAAGGAACGTTGTCATTCAGTCTTTGTCACTTATTTTATTGTTGAGTGTCAATATGAATTTATCCTAACGTGACCATGTGATGAACGTTTCGTATCTCAGAGTACCTAAATGTAATGTAACATTCGCGGTAAAAACGTAAGAGGAAGTGTAAATCCTTTGTGGGTTATATACACGTTATGTATTGTCATACAATGCAGCGTGATAGGCTAGTAGTATCATGACATGGTTGTCCACTGAAAGCGCCCACTATACCGTCCCCCAGCGTACTTGAAGAACCCAACGGTTGACCACTTATCTGGCTCTTGCCTACCTTCCGCGGGCCTCCCTGCTGTAGGGGCTGGGGCACTAGACCACAAAAGCATCGGTCCTGGGTTCAAATCTGCTCTGGTGCGATGGCTGGCTCACTGGACCGCAAAACAATCGGTCCTGGGTTCGAATCCTCCCTGGTGCAGTGGCTGGCGCACTGGACCGCAAAACCATCGGTTCTGGGTTCGAATCCTCCCTGGTGCAGTGGTTAGCACGCTAGACCACTGATCAATCGGCCCTGGGTTCGAGTCCGACCCTGGGCACCTTATCCGTGGCCTGTTTCACCCATTCTTCATTCGTCGTTCTATGAGGTTTCCTGGCTCAGTTTAGCCCTTGTATGCACAAAAGCGGCCTAAAACACCAAATTCAATATTTGCCGCTGTCTTGCTGCATTACGCCTCCGTCTTTGTGATGAAGTTTGTGAGCTGCAACTCTTGCCTAGTGTAAGGAGCAAGACCATACTGTGTACCCCTAGCACGCTCAAGGCGGCGGAGATAGGAACTAGAACCGTTGTTGCCAAGGCTCAACTCCGACTGTTGTACAGGAGGTAGAGTTGACATGTAAGGTGTACATCAAACGTAAACTGCGACCAATACTCGAATTTCTCGCGATTGAAAAGAGCACTTGATCAAAGTTAACCTATATTGGGAGGCTTGACGTCATGACATGAAACATGTGTTTGGATTTGACATTATGGAGACCCAGGCGACTATCGAGGACCAGAGGCCAATCCTTGTCCTTTACCCGTGTACTATATGTCCATGTGATTCTCCATGTGATTCTCACGATTCTATTTAATGGTTAAGTGATCAAAGGAGGTCTTAAAATAATTTTCATTATGACGTCACGTACTTAAAGAAAAGCGTCAAGCGTTTATGATGTTAAAGCTCGGTGACAACTTGACGATATCTGCATCTGTTTAATATTCGTGTCTTTAAGTGCGCATGTACTTAATGATTGCGGTGACGCTGGTTCCCAGAGGGTGCTGCCTCCATCGCAAACCCGGAGAGCTAGAAATGCAACGAATATGCTATAGCTAGCCCGCGTCTCACCTCGCGATGTAGAGGCATGCTTCGGGAATTATTAAATACAACGAATGGGGGGAAAACTGCGGATGCTAGTATATGTTCCTTGGTAACCCATCCATAGGTCCCAGGTGCGAAACCCGGCATGCGCGATCTAATCTGGGGGCATGTTTTATCCAAATCAGTCATCGTGCCTGGAGGTTCCATGGCCTAATTTGGCCTCATGGGCACAAAACTGCCCTAAAAGAACAATAGTTTCATTTTTTGTTCGTGGTTGGGTTATTTTTTATGCCGTTTATGAACAAAAATAAGCATTATAGAGTCTTGGGGCGCAGGCAGCTTCGTGCAAGTTAATTTCCAGCCATCATGATTCAAATGAATGTTTGCAATATATTAATGATCAATACACTATTTGTCCTTCATCTTGGAGCCGGCAATACAGGTTTTCAAATGTAGGTATCGAATTGAAGCACTGAACATAGCTGGGTGGGGTGGGGTGGGGAGGGCAGTCTTTTGAACGTTGTGGTGGTGTCCAGTTGGATGTGGGTTGAGACTGAAGTGTTTTGGTCGGTGTATAAGCAATGATATCACGTGGTTATCACTGGTGGTCTGTAGTTTGCTTACTCTATACGATGATGCGAAACTAAAGCTTTTTTTCGCCGGAGAGTAAAAATGTTTACCAAGTGAACTTATATTTGTTTTATGACAGTAACACGGACCGTGGCTCTGATCATGTTTCTATCAAAGCTCGAGAACCAACTATTTTGGGAAAAGGTTTGCAAATCATCTGAGCCTCTAACATGATACTCATGACTGTTATGCCTATATGGGATCTCTTGCTAAACCATTGATTTCCAGGTCAATTAGATGTATGATTGAAGCAGCAATTAAAGATGGTCAGTTAGACATCTGACATCTGTTATATTTGGTCGGTTAGACCTGTTGACTGTTATATTTGGTCAGTTACACATCTGGCTGACACCTCTGGCCATTTAGATTTCTGACTGTGACAGGTGATCGGTTAGACCACTGACTGATAAATAGCTGTTTGCCGTTATTGTTACAGAACTTAATGTTGATAATGTTAATATAGGGATGTTACAAAACTCCTTACTGGAAAAAATGTGTCCAAGTTGTGTACGACCGTTACGGTCTTACTATTGTGTTACTATACCTTACTAAGGTGTTATTAATGTGTTATTCTACCTTACTATGGGGTTACTATTGTGTTACTCTACCTTACTGAGGTGTTACAATTGTGTTACTCTACCTTACTGAGGTGTTACTATTGTGTTACTCTACCTTACTGAGGTGTAACTTGTCTTGATGACTATTTTTTTCAATTATATATAGAATGCTACAACTTGACATGTATGTTTCAATTAAAATGTTAGTAGACTGTCACTACTTGACGAATATCTGTTATTCCCTTAGACTGTTACTGGACTGTTACTGGACTGTTGCTGGACTGTTACTGGACTGTTGCTGGACTGTTGCTGGACTGTTACTGGACTGTTACTGGACTGTTACTGGACTGTTACTGGACTGTTACTGGACTGTTGCTGGACTTACTGGACTGTTACTGGACTGTTACTGGACTGTTACTGGACTGTTACTGGACTGTTACTGGACTGTTGCTGGACTGTTGCTGGACTGTTACTGGACTGTTACTGGACTGTTACTGGACTGTTACTGGACTGTTACTGAACTGTTACTGGACTGTTACAACTTAACTTTAGAACGATGGGTACTTGGCATGGACTGTAAGGACGCCGTCTGTTCTGTGTTACTGCGTTGTCAGTATTTGTACTTCGTGCGTGTGTAACCGATTGGGCGTATGTCACGTGATGTGCTCACGTGGTTATACGTTATATATATTATGCACGTGTTGAATATGTTATGAACATATTGTATCATTAGGATGATGTTGTGACCCGCACCGTGTCGTCTTTCACATGTATTCGATAACGTGTATTCTAACTTTCGTTGTACATATTTCCATCTTTGACCTTTTTGCCTTCTTCTTGACCTCTTGACCTCTTGACCTTTGTCGCGTCCAGCTTGTCCTTTCTAATTGCTCACGTAAGCTATAGATATATATAAGTAACTGTCTTCGGATATCTTTCTGTACGACTTAACCCGATCTTTCATCATTGTCCAGCTTAATTATCCACTTTAATTATAAATATTATTTTTATACTTCAGTTCTACCACGTTGTTAGATCACCTGTGTTTCCATGTATCCTTGGTTTTCATGATTGTGTTATATGTTAATGTATGACATGAACCCCCCCATCCCTTCCCTCCATTTTTTCATCGTTGATTGATATATATTCTATCTAAATATATATAAATTTACATATATATATATGTCTTTGATATTGTGTACATAATATTGATGTTTTGATACTATCCGATTTTTGCTCATGTGCGCTCATGCGAGACGGTCTCAGGTTCCCTGTGATTGTGGATCTGAAGACGCTTGATGGATAACAAAAAAACGGTTAGACTTTGGTGACTTTCTTTAAAATACCGAGCTTGCTTGCTTGCTATGTTTACCTTGGGATCGGACAGTGGGACTGTTGAAGGCCCTCCTGTAACCTAGCTCTCATTACGCACTCACGGACTGCGCTGTGTCCAGTTATCGTGGGACAGACCAGGCCAGGCCAGGCCAGGCCAACCAAGGGTCGTATTTAGCTGCATTTATTTTGCTTCTGAGAGTCAGGTTTTGGTTGCCTAATTACAAGATGTGAACACGCGTTCAGTAAGCTCGGCGCCATTTTGTTTTATGATCCATGACTTTGTTTCGCTGTTTAGTGATTTCCTCCGTGCACAAGTTTTTTTTCTCGTGCAAAAAAACTTTGAATCCTCCGTGCACATGTTTTTTTTTTCAAAGATGGTGGATATTTGCAAAGTCGTCTGCTAGAGTTTTATTATGAACTCCTCTCAGCATTTGGTCTTTATTTGGCATTTTGGTGCTTGTCTCATGCAGCGTCGTCCAGACCACAATGCAAGAAGATCAATAGTAGGCAGATATATTCTGCATTGTAAAGAAGACTGTTCTGTTCATTTGGCTTGTAACTTGTAACTGCGCGATTTAGGTTTGTAGAACTAATCAATGTGAACATTTCAATCATGAAGTCCTGAGTCCTGGGCTGGCCTCAACATCCTGCAGTGCGTTTTACAAATAGTTACGGGCTCGTATTAACCTATAATATATTTTGCATGCACCAATATTAATGCCATTAGTTTCTGGACGTTTTTAATTAAATTGATGTCTGCAATTAACATTGGAAAGCGGTATTTTCCTTTCACCGTTGCCTCTCCATGTCATCAAGCTGGCAACAGTTACGGGCAAAAGTGGTACTTTAGTGAAGCGCTTAATCCCCACATCAATTGACCGCCTGTACAACCCATGACGACTGCTCAGCCAAAAGATGACAGTTCTCCATTTATTTGACTCCACACATGAGCGCGCAGAAGAGTTGTGTGAAGGGTTGGAGAAGGCGCGTTCCATGTTAGAACAAAATGCACAGTTGTGTGAAGGGTTAGAAAAGGCGCGTCCCAGGTTAGAACAGAATGCACAGTTGTTTGAAGGGTTGGAAAAGGCGCGTTCCAGGTTAGAACAAAATGGACAATTGTGTGAAGGGTTGGAGAAGGCGCGTTCCAGGTTAGAACAGAATGCACAGTTGTTTGAAGGGTTGGAAAAGGCGCGTTCCAGGTTAGAACAAAATGGACAGTTGTGTGAAGGGTTGGAGAAGGCGCGTTCCAGGTTGGAACCGAATTGACAGTTGTGTGAAGGGTTGGGAAAGGCGCGTTCAAGGTTGCAACAAAATGGGCAGTAAGAGGCATTGTAACATGGCATACTAGTGGCATATATGGATAATGAACAACAAATCGTATGGTGAATATCGCGTCCATTGCGCAAACATAATGGTATATTTACTTTAGGTGGATTTTCAATTAAACGTGCGTTCGTTATGTGTAGCAGACGATTGGAAAATTGTATTATATTCACCCTTAATAAACGTTGCATGGGAGTTCGTTGATGATATTGTCTGGATGAGGCCCGTGGGTGATGACGTCAGTGTACCGCGCGTGATGACGTCAGTGTACCGTGCGTGATAACGTCAGTGTACCATGTGTGATGACGTCAGTGTACCATGCGCGGTGACGTCAGTGTATCGTGCGTGATGACGTCAGTGTATCGTGCGTGATAGTCACTGTACCGTGCGTGATGACTTGTGTACCGTGCGTGATGACGTCACTGTATCGTGGGCGATGACGTCAGTGTACCGTGCGTGATGACGTCAGTGAACGCACGTGGTTGCAGAACATATTTCTAGGTTATACAGCATGGTGACTGAGTTAATGTAAACAAATTTGAACAAGCTAATTTATTGGGTTTTTTCGTGTGTCAGGGTATATTTACGTGTAAAATCGAACGCACAGCAATTTAAAGTCGATTGTCATTTTGGCGGCAGATCAAAGCTTCTGACGAGACTGCAAACATAACGACTGTGGCCGCACGGCGGCGGGGGTATCGCTTGATGAAGTTCGAAGGCAGCAGCGCGCATGCCGTGTGACGTCACGCGGGTCAACGTGACGTCATCACGGATGTGGATTCTCCAGGGGAGAAGAGTTTTTTTTTGTCGTTTTCTTTCTCTTTCTTCATCTGTTTGTTCCATAAAGTTGTTCTTTACTGTTTCTCTTGAAATAAATGTACCGTGACCATTGAACTATTTATGTTGTAATTGAATGATAATAATCCAGTATTCATGCGATATTCCGGCATATGCCAAGTGTTACACAGTGGGAGTATTCTTTATTAATTCAGATTATATTTATATTGCGACAAATTGTGACTTGTAGCGAAATTGGGAATTGTAATGTAAAAACTGAGTTGTAACGTCGAATACTGACCCGGGGCAGGGAGTTTAGGCTTCACAGAATGTCAATATAAAATGGTGGGGGGGGGGGGGGGTACCCCCTCTAAATCGCGAATCCCCAAGAATTAGGTAGAGCAATATCGAATCCAAAAGAATAGGACATTTTAATGTTGGGCGCGAATATCGAGGAATTCGCAGACTGCTATAACGGATCGCGGTAAATCGGCAAAGGGTTTTCGCGTTAAACTAGCAAGAAAGAAGTTAAAACTAAACAAACGAATCTCCAGTTCCAGCGTTGAAGCAGTAATTGTGTGGAAGTTAAAACTAATTCATCCTCAACTGTACCGGGTATTTGGAATTTTATCTATAATAAATGCTGTGCACTCGTTGTTTGTATTCAGAAGTATGGCTGCCATGGGCTCAACTAGTTCGATTCGAAATAAGTCATTTTATACACACACACAAAAACTGACCTGTGCGATCGATCGGTGTTGGTATTTACTGTAGACAGAAATGCTGGAAATAATCGTTCAGATTTATCGATCACAGAAACAATTTTTCCAACCTCAGACTCTCAAACCAAACCTTCATACAATCAATTTCAAAATCCTACATTAACAAGCAGCTCCATGGTAAAACAAAATCTGCTTTTATAAATCTTCTTTATTGGAAAAATTCCCTTCGGTATGTACAGAAATCGTTCCGTCACTGGTACTCACCAGCGAATGAGTACAAATTCGATAAGAAATTTACAACTTTTCATCCGCGTGGTGAATACTGAACCAACAGACATAGACGCACATATAACCCGGGAGGCGTCGCAAAGCATGATCGACAATGGACATCATTACCGATCGTCCTCTTCTGCGACCGCTCGCATTGCATGTATATTATATATATATATATATCATATATATTTCAAAGAGCCAAATAGTGAAGATCAGCGATTTGCGTGAAGTGACGGCATATAGCTAACACAGGATTCGGGGATAGGGTGGGGCGTTGGGGGGCAGAAACGGGCGTGAATGGAGAGTTAGTGGAGGGCCGTGTAAATATGTGTTATTTGGTAGCCCCCACCGCACCTCTCCGCCTCTCTAGGCCCTTCCCCCTCCCCCGAAGTTGATGTAATTGTCATAACGCATTTGCTCACAACCGACGAACTGTTTTACCACACGTCCCGCCCTGCTACGCCGTCGGTCGTCCTGCCATGTTTGGTCGAACCATGGTTTCAAAATAGCTCACGTATGACTCACTCCTACCAGTTACTACCATAATCCATGTCGTGGTCTCTAAAAACCTATTAAGCTAATAACCTTAACCTTGTTAAAATTCATAATCTTACTTATTTGGATCTTCCATCAGTCACGCAATTAGTTAGTCGTAAAGGCTACGCAAAACACGATAAAAAG
This sequence comes from Arenicola marina, assembly GCA_964019135.1. Lineage (NCBI taxonomy): Eukaryota > Metazoa > Annelida > Polychaeta > Arenicolidae > Arenicola > Arenicola marina. The sequence continues at coordinate 19,804,842 of OZ025253.1, forward strand.
CACAACTGAAACAATAGTTCGAGCTACAATGGATGATGGACACGTGGTTTGGTTACCTTGAGGCTGCGTGAAGTGCATCACGTATTGCAACAACTTTCCCCAGTACCGTAGCTCACGTATTACTCACATGACTACTCGGTTATTATAACAATGAAGAGTTCAGATCTAAGATGAGCTCAGAAGCCGCTTTCACGAGCCCTCCACGGTGCATTCCCTCTCAGCGAGTGTTGGATAGTAAACTTACAACGATTAGATCTCTTTTATCACTTGCCAGGTCGCCACCCGAAGCTATCGGCCTCACCTTTCAGGCATACGTTCCATTCTTCCTAAAGTATGGAAACTGTTTCCAAAAAAACATTCCGCAGAATCCAAGTAATATTTATACCATAAACCTTGTTCTATACACATACGTGATATATATACACATTTCCTTTGTACATATATATATATACAGTCACTACCTCAGGGGTACTTGTAAAGCAGTAATGTACAACTATGCTGTAACAACTGGATTTAAAACTAAAAGAACTGCAGACTGAGTGGGTATATCGGAAAGGACATTCTCTATGTATGGGAGCTAGGACAAAATATCGCCTTTCTTAGCTTCGTTGGCAAACCATTCAGCGTAAAATAAGTTACATGTTCCAAACCCCTTTTCATACCGAAGTGACGCACACCATCTGTCCCCCAGGACATCTCACCCAGGTAAGCACATGACGATAGTAAGTACAAAACGTGTGACACGGTCGGTAATCCACCTTCAGTGTTCGCTTGTAAAACGACAATTTCATATCTGTGACGTACGAATAGACGACTCCCCGGCTCAGCGCGACGGGTAAGTAACACTCGTGAGGTAACTTATGTCCAGGAGTTACAAATCGTCACCACCACCAACCTTGCAATGCTTCTTCCTACTTCATAATTATTTATCGGACGTAAAATCAAATAGGCGATATGGGACACGTATATTTAAACAATTACAAAATTCGAACAGAAACAGGGGAAACTTTTCCACATAGATGTATAGTGCCATTTCGCCTCGTTAAATACGAAAATTTAACATATTTCCAGATACATGTGGTTATAATCGATATGCCATGTAATATAACAGCACACATCCGGTTTTGCTTTCACACATAATTATGTTTTTTACAACCATTTAATTTAATCATTAATGATTAATGGGACACATCAGGTGACATTTGTTTGAAGGATAATATTGTATGATACACAGTAATGACGTCACACCGGACCACATGACTTGCAGTCACCTGACAGGGACCAGCCCCCGTATGTGGGTAACCCACACCAAATCTGTTTCAAGAAGTATAATAATTCGGCACACACCCAGGCGCGGAGATCCCCCCTCCCCCTCTGGGTGGTTTGACCCCCACGGGCCACCACACTCCAACCTGGTTGGGTTGACCCACAAACACTGGACGCGCCTTTACCAGCGCCAGCGCCAAACTGATCTAATAGCCCGCACTGTATTCAATGAGACTCCACACTGGACGCGTGACGCCGCCCGCCTCCCGGGACCTACAGCTGCACACCGCATGAACACGCCACGGCGGTTCTACGGTACTCCAATGACCGGCCTCCCCGGGCCTGCAGCTGCACACCGCATGAACACGCCACGGCGGTTCTACGGTACTCCAATGACCGGCCTCCCCGGGCCTGCAGCTGCACACCGCATGAACACGCCACAGCGGTTCTACGGCACTCCAATGACCGGCCTCCCCGGGCCTGCAGCTGCACACCGCATGAACACGCCACGGCGGTTCTACGGTACTCCAATGACCGGCCTCCCCGGGCCTGCAGCTGCACACCGCATGAACACGCCACGGCGGTTCTACGGCACTCCAATGACCGGCCTCCCCGGGCCTGCAGCTGCACACCGCATGAACACGCCACGGCGGTTCTACGGCAACACGCCACGGCGGTTCTACGGCACTCCAATGACCGGCCTCCCCGGGCCTGCAGCTGCACACCGCATGAACACGCCACGGCGGTTCTACGGTACTCCAATGACCGGCCTCCCCGGGCCTGCAGCTGCACACCGCATGAACACGCCACGGCGGTTTGTGATCTCATTTATCTCATGGCGGGCCACAGGATCTCATTGAGAACAGTCCCGGCTATTGGAAACTAAACGCTGGGGCTGGCGCTGGTGCGACCAGTGTGTGGCGGCCCTACCACATGTGTCTCTATCACAAAGCGACGCCAACCGACGCTCGATCAGCTCACTAACCTTGCATCTCCAGGCTCCAAGCTGACGCGCATACAATAGGCCGGAGCACCCATATATCATTTGTCTCACGTCATAATAATTGACTCACCCAAACAGTCCCATTCCGCAAATCAGAACTACAGAAAAACAAGGACAACGGGAAATTATTCTCCTTTCTGTTTTAGCACTTTTCTGACGTCTAATGTTCAGTTCATGCATAACTCATATTGTTTTTATCACAAAACACAAGAAATGGGGACTAGAATAGTTACTTATGAGATATTCTGGGATATTTGAAGGGCCCGATTAAAATTAATTTGTGTGAAAAGCAACCATAAAATTACCAAACGCACTTTCGTTCGCTGCTGGATATGACGTTCGCCCCTCACCCCTCCCCCCCCCCACCCCACCACCCACCCACACGCCTACCCCTTCTATATGTGAAGAACCAACAGGTTCTTAATACAAAAACGTATAAATGGTCTCACACTGTAACACTGTAACCCTTGTAGCACAGACTCCCAGTATGAAAGTACAAATAGAATATCTACAAACAGCGAACACAACAGTCGTACGGGGACGCGGGGCCGAACATCAACGGTGTGACGTCACGAAGCGTCGCACACCACATTTTGGTATCTTTTTGTGACGTCATTTTAGGTATCATTGTGACGTCACTATTCGGGAGGAAGCGGGCGACTTCCTTTCAACATTTACCGTCTGGCTTGTTTACCTGTTACGCTAAATCTAAGGCCATGATATGGCAGATTAACCTTTCGCTCACGCAAACACTTCATTCTTATTAGAAACAGCGTCCCATGTCACTAGACAAGGTCACATATGAAGGGCAAACCGATGACAATGGAATGGACACAATAAGGTGGGGAGAAACTGTTGGGAGTCGCTCGATGACACTGTTGGTGTCACCCGATGACACTGCTGACGTCACCCGATGACAGTGCTGACGTCACCGTATGACACTGCTGACGTCACCTGATGACACTGCCGACGTCACCCGATGACACTGCTGACGTCACCCGATGACACAGCTGACGTCACCCAATGACACTGCTGACATCGTTCAGGTGACGTTAGAGGCTGTGGGTTCGATCACGTCAACATCACGTGACGTCCAGGTGACGTCAGAGGCTGTGGGGCCGATCACGTCACGTGACGTCCAGGTGACGTCAGAGGCTATGGGGCCGATCACGTGACGTGACGTCCAGGTGACGTCAGAGGCTGTGGGGTGGATCACGCTCCCGCCGCGTCACCTTGGATGTCGTCGCCATGGTGCTTAGCGTCTTGACCTAGAGAGTAACAACAACAGATGTAACAGGATTAAAGACGCCTCCATGAAACAGTCCCAATCCGCGGGGTGGGGGGGGGGTGCGTTTCATTGAAAGAAATGTTGAAAGAGTTCGTAAACCCTATATTTCGATGTATTTATAACAACTGTAAGAAGGGCAGCCATCTTTATGCAATCGGTCTGTGAAGCATTGTACTCCACCACTCCCAAGAAGGGCCCCATTTTATATCAGGCCACCTCCCAAATGTTGTTCAAGTTCTTAGTTACAAACATCAAATATGAGTGAACAATAACAATATTCAATAAAATTCAACACTGCTGTTGAATTTTCGCGTTGATCGTCATAACACTAACCCCATGGCGTCTGCCACTGATGACGTCATGGACCGTCACTGACCTTGATCGTCGTCCCCGTCATTGTAAATATCGTCCGCGGCGTCCTCTTCATCCTCCTCAAGGTCATCTCTTTCCTCATCAGGTACGGCCAACTGCGTTGTCAAGGTCAAGGTCATTAGCACATGGTACAGTGCCACGAAAGGCGAAACAAGGTGGGAGACATAGACACAGTGACCAGAAGGTACTAAACGGTCCAACAAGACAAGACTGTCGACAGTACATGGCCACAGTGGACAGATGACGAGCCTCAGCAAGAGCAGGGGTAACAGACTTTTGGCTTTGACGCCTTATGAGAAGGTCTCATAGGACCAGACAGTGACAATGAAAAACACGGATATTCGACATTTAAAAAAAAACATCTGTTCTCATTTTTTTATAGGACAGGGGCTGAATGTCTAGACTAATTCTAGCAATATAGCAATATCTAGACTAATTCTAAACTAAACTCTACCATATCTACTTTAGGTGTCCGATAAAAGCCGTCATATCAATATACGGATTCATTCTCGTATACAAATATAACACGTTACATCAATAGTAATTACGCAATTAACCGCAATCGTAACACAGGTTTTTTACTGAATAAATCATTGTTATGTGACAAATTATTAAAGCAAACTAAAACAGCAGATTCGAATGTATTCACAATGCGCTTTTTTCTGTATTACGCGACAGTAAGTAAATCGGGTGATATCATCAAGTTATGCATTGTGAACAGCGCTAAAACATGTATAGAGCTTGATCGTCGGGATGAAAATGTGGACATGCATGAAGCGTAAAGTGTAGCATTCATGCAAAATAGAAACAACTCTCAGCTATAAAACCATACAGTATTACCACCAATGAGTTCTTACGTAGTCGTTGTAAGATATTATATGCAGGTTATATAGTAACTGACGAGCGGTGATGTTCTTAGATAAGCGATGTGTCGTATCGACAACAGATGGCGCCGCACTAGAGTAAACAAAGTGCAGAGCCAATCAGCTGTCGTATCGCAGTCACGTGGTGTAGCAATGAAAGGCACGGTTAGCCACCCCCCGAGTGTTATCTACCGGTATTAGTAATCACCCTCTCCCCCAGACACAGGGTGGGGCGGGGGGAGATTGAGTTACAACAATTTACATGGCAGCACACCACCACCTGTAAATTGCCCTCTGTTATGACAAACAATGCTGAAATATCGCCTTTGCGAGGCACCATTAAGCAGGTTAATTGGGATGATCCATTACACCGGGCGTGGGCCGGGGAGTGGGTGGCGTGGGTCGTGGGCCCGGGGGGGGGGGGGGGGTCGTGGGACCGGGGGTCAGGTGGAGGCGTGGGTCGTGGGCCCGGGGGTCCGGGGGGGGGGGGGGTATAGAGCTTGATCGGGGGCCGGTGGGGTGGTGGCGTGGGTCGTGGGCCCGGGGGTCGGGGGGGTGGTGGCGTGGGTCGTGGGCCCGGGGGTCGGTGGGGGGGGGGGGGGGGTTAGGTCTAGCTGCCGTCTAGATTATCCTCTCACTAGTACCTGACGTCCAGCGATATCAGGTCGCGCCATTTGACCTTGACCTTCCACTCTATCAACTTGACCCAGGTGACCTTGAACCCTTTGGCCCGCCAACATGGGACCCATGTTGGCAGCGGGACCCTGACCTGGGTTTGGCCAGAGCTTCTTCAAAGGAGTAACGGGCGTGATACCAGTGAATCATTTTGAAAACTACACTGTTTCTGTTTTGGACACCACGTGTGTTGCGTTGATGTTCAGACCTCTAGGCCCATCCGGCCCATGTCAGAGGCATGGCAACCGTGGTTCATCCTAATGTCGCAGTTGTCCATGTCTAGCAATTCATCCTCACCACTTAATGATTTACAAAAACATACCACTGTTGCAACCTATAGATACTCATGGTCCTTTATCAAAGTCATCCGTGATGAATACCTTATTTCCAGGTTAATGTCATGTATAAAATTCAAGAATAAGCTTATCCAAAATTGCAGAAATCCAGAAGATACAATTTTCCTTTACATAGATGACAAGATCGTACGTTCACTTGGCTAGGGAATAAGTTGCATACGATGACGCCATCTTGACGTATAAAGGCCCAAAATAATACCCAGAATGCAGGTCAATGGCATGTCATGCAAAAACTTAAGGAGCTTGTCTAAATTACATCCAAAATAGAAAATATACCTTTTGGTTGTTTACATAGATGGCAAGATCGTATGTTTAATTTCTACACAATCTGTTGTCATGCGATGACGCCGTCTTGATGTCGCGTAAAGGCCCAAAACAATACCCAGAATGCATTGCACATGCCGCGGCGCCTCTCAGTGGATTTTCGGAACTATTATTTGCGAAGTCTATTGGCATAAACAACACGGACGGGGCGCAGGTTATTATTGGTTCCTGTCAAGCCCAACCTAGACCAGAACAGATCAGGCCCGATACTCTTAGCCACGTGTCCACTCCACATTGAATCCTAGCTGAACGCACCTGGTTCTCTTCACCATGACCGGGCTCCTGGACGTCGGGTCGATCAACCTGACCTTGACCTTCGTCCTCGTCAAGGCCGAGGGGCCCCTCCACGCGTTCACCGTCGTCCTTGACCTCTGGACCCATGATGCGGCCCGGGCCGCGTGCTTCAACCTCGGCATGACGCTCAAACGCCTCGTTCTGAAGCTGTGACATCACAAGAAATATGAGCTATTAATAAACTTATAAATAACAAACCAATTTAGTGGGAAACATACATGTACAAAGCATAAAATACGTTTAAAATGGTTCAATTATGTGGTCCAATGTTTGTGGTCCAATAGATTTCGGTTTGCTTTGCAATATCTATTTCAGTCCGCGTACTAAACATTATTTACTGCGAAAGCGACAATTTTGATAGATGTGAATATTTTATCAGGTAGGTATTTCATAGTTTTCCCACACGCAGAAAAAGAAATTGTGATATTTTCGCGGTATCTTACAATTTAAAATGTGAATCAATATACACGGATGTTATTTATCCTGTAAAGGAAAATAAAAGAAAAGCGACCCATTCACGAACAAAAACAAATGACAACAAATAATAATAATAATTAATAAATAAATAAAAAAGTCTCAAACAAAACCTCCGTAGGATTGAATAATATACATGCTAATGTACAGGTTAATACCAGCCTTGATAAAATATTCCTCTAGGATAGTTCACTCAGCCTTGAAAATGATTTATTCTCACGGTCGTGAAGCAAGACAATGTATACACTGATTAGTATTGAATAAAACATGCTAAGATATAAGTATTTATCACACAAATGTGTTACTTGCCAGTTATTAACTGCATCACGGAGAAACAATTACGTTTGTCGCGCATGGTGGTGACACACTTTTCATTAATGCGTTATTGTTTATTGTGTTCTATGCAAAAGGTAAAACAGTGGTTTAGAAAATAAATACATATAAGTAGATCTAGTATCAAGCAGACATGCATGTCAAGATGATTAAATATACCAATCAACTACCACGGTAAAACTATGAGGAGTAAGCGATCATAACCCCCCACCCTCCCATAACGCATTGCCTAGTCTCTTCTAGCCTTAAACTCAACCTGTCCCGTATATTCTCCTCTCTGTATATCACGTTGCTCTTTCCACTACCTTCACCCTCATTAACGTTATGCCCCCCCCCACTGTTCTCCCTACCCCTCAGATTGCTAAAGATGCCCTCTCCCCCACTTCCCCCTGATGTTGTCACCTGCCGCCTCCCCTCTCACGTTGCCTCCGCCCTCCCATACTCCCCGCACTCACGATGCCATCCATGTTGATGTCGAGGTTGTTGGGGGCGAGGCCCACCATAGGGCGCTGCCCCACGTTGGCGTCCTCCGCGGCGTCTCCCGCGGGGTCCCCCGCGGGGTCCTGGGCCAACTAAGAGGAAACAACACCGGGGGTGAGGACAAGCAGCACTCACCCCCATGGTACAACCCCCGGGGGTGAGGACACGCAGCACTCACCCCCAAAGGTACAACCCCCGGGGTGAGGACACGCAGCACTCACCCCCAAAGGTACAACCCCCAAGACACAACCCCCGGGGTGAGGACACGCAGCACTGACCCCCTAAGGTACAACCCCCAAGGTACAACCCCCGGGGTGAGGACACGCAGCAGTCACCCCCCAAGGTACAACCCCCGGGGTGAGGACACGCAGCAGTCACCCCCCAAGGTACAACCCCCGGGGTGAGGACACGCAGCAGTCACCCCCCAAGGTACAACCCCCGGGGTGAGGACACGCAGCAGTCACCCCCCAAGGTACAGCCCCCGGGGTGAGGACACGCAGCACTCACCCCCCAAGGTACAACCCCACTTAATGCTAAATGAGTTTCAATGTAACGAGTCTCAGATGCAGGCACCCACTTATGTTATCAATCAAAACTTAAAATCACAAGTCCGTTGACTTCGAGTTCCAAGTCTCATCTGATCAGACGTTATTGTGCAAAAGGAGGGCGAGTGAGGAGGGTGGGGGGGAGAGGGGTGTAAGGTTGTCATTTCAATGTTAGTGGATAACGCAGCAGGCTCAGAGCACATGCAATCTAGTCTATGATAAAGTCAATCATACGAATCTTTATCATCGGATCAATAGACATCAAGCTATAGTGAAGGAGCTTGTAGGAGATGTGACTGGGACATTACAGCAGACTAGCCAAAGGCAATTTCACCTTGGCCAAATCATTCAGAACTCATTGCTCATTGAATCAAACAACCAGTCACGCGATCACGTGGTCTGCCTCACCTGGCCGCCGTCTCTCTCCTCCGCATCTTTCCAGTCGTCACCTGCGTCAAAAACAAATGACATACATGAAATGTTGGGGTGTTTTATGGGGCAAAACCGGCCCAATGCACCTCGAATACACGCCACATGGGCCCCAGAGGCAGGTGCCCGTAAGTTCAAAACCGCCAGGGCTGAATAATTCGCCCTCGAATAGGATATAAGCATGTGGCTGCGTGAAATATTCGGCCCTTACGGGACAAGGGCGCCAACCCGCATCGCCGCAGAACGCCATCTCCCTTCATAGGGCGAACCATTGTTTCAGCATAGCTCACGTATTACTCCCGCTTGCCACGCGCTACAATCATCTATTTCGTGGGTTGTTAATAAGGAATTAGGCCCAGGAACGCCCGAGGAAAAAATTAATGACTTGGGTGAAATATACCCCAGAACAGATGGCACAGACCGGGTTGGCAAGGAGAAACCTATATTTCTGAACTACATATGTACGTCCTAAATGCGTTTTGCACACGTCAAGTTTTATATTTTAAAGATATATATGTAAACATCAGTCAGGAATAAAGACGCTGACGATGATTGATGTACTGTTGAGTGCTTTTATGTCTACTTTTTGTAAAGTAATCCAGATATGTAATACAAGGTAATATAAAAGCTACCCACTCGGCCACGGAGGGTCCTACCCACTCGGCCACGGAGGGTCCTACCCACTCGGCCACGGAGGGTCCTCCCAAGCTAAGCAGAGAGTACCAGCGGCGCACACTTACCCCCGTCGAGACCCCCATGCTCCCCATTGTAATCATCTCTGAAGCAACAAGAGAAACAGATGTTCTAGAATCCACCCGGTAACGGGGAATGTAGGACACACATGGTACATACACCACGTTGAATTTGAGTGTATCTCATGCACAATGAATTACGGGCCTGGTGGCCTTGGGAACGAAATAAATGACACTAAACCACGACTCACAATGTATATATATATAAATGCAGGTTATGCAACAAAAAAAACATGGGCGATTTACCAGAAAGATTCAACTTGGATACATAAATGAAGGATTCATCACAAAGACTCACTCGTCCTCTCCTAGGTTGTGCCGTGGATGGACCTGTTCCTCCGCGTCCTCTCGCTCACCATCGCCGTTACCCTGGCAACGAGAAAGGGGCCAGTGGTTAAGATACGCAGTCTCCAACAGCGAGAGCGTTGTCACTGATAAGATATATCTCAATACATCTTATATCTCAATTTATATGATATCTCAATACATATTATATCTCAATACATATTATATCTCAATTCATATTATATCTCAATTCATATTATATCTCAATACATATTATATCTCAATACATATTATATCTCAATACATATTATATCTCAATTTATATGATATCTCAATACATATTATATCTCAATACATTTTATAGCTCAATATATTTATTAATATTATTACATATCAGGATTACGTTACAAAAGGTATACAAAATCAATATTAAAATTCATTTGAGGATAATAAACACACAGAGTAATTTACATATTAAAGTTTTAAGGGTCACTCAGGGAGTTTGATTTGAGTGTTATGTATCAAACAGAAATCGGATCTTAAGTATAACATACTTATAGCGACTAAAGCTATTAAATATCGATAAATAATGTGACATGAATGCCGTTAGTGTGATGCCGTTATCGTTATGTAACGGTCGTTATGGTACATGCCTGGGTCGACAACACCCATTATCATGGTAGTTACCTGCTGGGTGAGAGCAATACGCCAGATATAATGACACGATGGAAATGAAATATTTGTGTTTCATGCCGCAATTTGTGTACATGAAGGCCAAAATTTGGACTGAAGAACCCCCCCCCACCCCCCACGGGACCATGACAATTGGCCCCAGATGATGGTGCCCCTAGTGTCAGGGGTCGTACCCACGACCTGCTGCCCACGCAGCCTCAGCCTGCCCACCCACAGAGCCCTCCCCCCCCCCCCCCCTCCCCACCGCCCCTCGCTAGCATGGCACAACAAAAGTACCCCAAATCACATTCATTGACAACACGTGGCCTGGACGCAGCAGTGACTTTATACAAACGGCGCCTAATAACTATAATACGGAGCAATCACACTCGTATAAAACAGCAATAATAGCCCAATGGGGAAGGATACACAGATACACATTATACACGTATAATTATCAATATATACATTACCGCGGTTTGTTGGTTGTATATTAAGGACGCTATATTAGCCAGTTTTGGTCATATCGCGTCAATGGGAGAAGGAAGGGAGAGTGGAGCCATGTCCCCGGGGGTAACCCCCTACTCTTTGCGAATAAGGACATGGGATCTTTGTCCTGCGACCACACAGACATGGCCACAGCGGGGCTCGAACCACTGATCCACGTGCCGTTAGGCTCTGACCCACTGAGCTATCGAGGCGGCCCCTATGAACACGGTAAATCACTGTCCGGTAGCATGGTAGCAACAATAGTATCCACGACTCCCAAGAGTTACGATGGTCTTCAGTTACCTGGATGCGGCAGTGGACATTAGGGCCCCTGAGGGGGGGTAGCCATGTCGCGTGTCGATTTAAAAAAAGGTCCATGTCGTGTGTCGATTTTAAGGAAAAGGTCCATGTCGCGTGTCGATTTTAAGAAAAGTTCCATGTCGCGTGTCGCTAAGTCTTATGTCGCATGTCGATTCTAAGACAACCCCAATGTCGCGTTGTCGATTTTAAAAAACGCCGTGTCGCCGTGTCGAAAAAGCCCCTCTGGGGCCCTGATATTGGCATGTCAAGCGTGCTCCGTCGTCCAATGTGCGCCAACATGGCGGACTGCAAACACGCTAGAGACATGTATATTTATTCTTCCTCTTTTAAAACACTTTCTCACAATATCATTATTAGAGTGAGTTGTAGCTCATAGACAACGGCATTTGTGGGGCATGCATTATAAAAATAACTGCCAAATTTAGGCGCGGATCCATGAATTTGAAAACGGGGAATAGGGGGGGATCACTTTGGATAAGAAAATCTGGCGTACAGTTACCATTGAAAATAAGCATGCTCGCATGCTTAGGACGTCAGGGAAAGAATATAAATGATTAGATCTTTTATTTTAGGTGGACAGTAGAAACAAACCTCACGCGGACGTTGTATTGATCACGTGGTACACCCATTATACTGCCACGCGACTAGCGGTGTCTCAAGAAATAGTCGGAACCAAAGCAATAATCATATGGAGCGACTCCAAAGCTAGACATATCGTTCAAGTATAAAACCTTTCAAGACAAATCAAAGGACCTTGCGCAGACTAATAATACGCATTAAGTACTAATTTCTTTCGGGCATATTTGTAATATTATTTTTGCAAAATTTTTTTTCTGCCGAACAGCACCGATGTACAAGCAGCGCCTCTGGTGACAATGATGGGAAGCAGCGATAATATAAGTGCGGACCCCTCACCACTATATAAGAATATACGGTCATACTGAGAGATATATCTATTATATAATTATATATATATATATATACACACGTGCATTTGGGTACAATTTGGATTGTCCATTGGCCCAGGGTTGCTAATCATATATATCAGACGTGCTCCTACCTGAGCAACTTATAACTGGAGCTGTCGTGTCGAGAGAACCCTGGCTGTAACGGAACTTAGCAGGAACAGGCGAAGAATAGGTTCCAAAGCAACTTTAATCAATAGGTATAAGAGAATAGGTAAAATATCATTATAACTATCTGTGAGCGGAAATCATGATATCGCACACAATGAGAGAAGAGAAAAGGTTAGCATGATGGCCTTACTAGACTTAATGAAACGCGAAAACAGTTGGGTTAATGAAGCTTTACATAGAGTTCCAAGATTTTGAAGGGAAATCCATGTCGGTAGGAATACAGATGTTGTGAGGTTTTGTGGTGTATAGCACCGATGATGCTTCTCGGACTATCGACTTTTCAAAGGAGCATAAATTACACCAGAAATTCACCATGGTAAAGCGCATGCAGTGCAGCTTTAAGAAGTAAAATAACTAAGTTTGTCGACGAAAGTAGCTACTCAACGCCATACATCCTTAAAGTGTACAAAAATAGAACCAAGAGATCAACAGTTTCGCGTCAACTTGGACATTGGCCGTATCCATAAACCTCACTTAGCGCCACGCAAATCTACTTAACGCCGAGAACAATAGGAAATGGTTATCCAGGTCGTCCGTGTGAGCGAGGACCTACGACGTCAAGGCTTCTGACGTGCGCTATCTTGATGACTACGGGCCAAGGGGCAGTATTCATAAACCCCACCTTTAGTTATGCATGGGATTTGGCAAGGCCCCCACACAGTTACAGGCGTGGTGATTGTAACTGCCCGTCATATCTCATTGAAACGGCACGTACAACATCCCAGTTCGTTAGTCAGTAGCCGTGGAAGGACTGCCGAAACTACGCAACGTGCGGTTTATGAATGCCACCCTAGGGGCCGTATTCATAATCGCGCCGTAGGTTACGCACGTGCATTTTTGTCTTGGTCTCACCAGCTCGCTGTGGCGGTGATCATGATTAAGGAATCCTCTTCAATATAATTTTAGCACTTTCTTAATTCAGAAAATCCACTTCTTCAGTGACTACTTATGTATTTTGAACCCGATAATCGCTCGACAAATCATCCACTTAGCGCTAAGTCTAGTGGCGTAGCCTAAGTGGCGATGAATACGGCCCGTGTTTTCCAGTCGCGACTTTGTCCAGCTTACAAGTTTGATAATGATAACGGACAACGGGTCCACAGGAGACACTATTTTACCTGGTTATAGCGATGTTCAGGATTCCCGAAGTGCACGACCTTGACCTTGATTGATTGATGGATTGATTTCAGTGATACGCTTGCACCTGTCAAGGTCATATCGCGACCACAGGATTGGCTAAAGGAAGCGGGGAACCCTGTTTCCGGGATTAACCCCCTACTATTTGCCAGATATGGGATCTTTTTTTCCTGCACAAACAGGTGGGATTCGAATCACGCACGGATCGCTTGGGATGACCTAGCAGGGCACACTCGGCCATAGCCGGACGCGCTACATACTGGGCCACGGGGTGATTCCTGCCCAGGGAGAAGAAACAAAAACATGGCGTCTTACGCATTATGCAATACCCAACCCTTTATTTCACTCTCAAACTCAGCCGTCTACATACAGGTGGCGTCTCATTCAAAAGTGAACATTTAACAGTATATCGTTCTGGGTTATTGATTAATCACAAGCGACACGCAAAGAGGAATAAATTAGGTGTTTTGGGCCACTTTTTGCTCACATGAGGGTTAAAATGTAGAGAAATATTCCGAGACAACAGAACTGGGGTCGCGCCAGATGTAGGTGCTAGGGCACGAACCCGTAACCTGTTGTGTTGATATGCAGAGGAACCAATTTTACTTAGCGAGGTTCCCCTGCTATATGCGAAGGGGGGGGGGGGCGTCTCAGAAATAGATATTCTTGCGATTTCCTGAACTCCAGCAGGTTCGCTGACGAGGCGCTACAATGAAGCATCTAATTTGACTGCAGCCCCGTAATCCTAACGAAGAAGGACATGAGATCCTGCATAAACAAACATTGACACAGGTGGGATTCGAACCACGCACCGGCCGCTTGGGTTGGCCAAGCGACGAACGCAGTTTAGCCGACTACTGGGGTTATTCGGCTAAAGTTATCATGTAAATGATGGAGATATTTTAGCCGATTAAGCCCCGTAGCCGGGTAAATTGTGTACGTGAAACAGGCCACATAGCACAACTCGACAATAGCCGACGGCGCGACCGACTAGTCTATGGGGAGACCCCCGCGAAGGAGGCGAGCGATGCAGACATTGGCAGACATAGGCCGGTTAATCGGGTTATGGTAGATGACGGGTTCAAGCAGGGCCATCAGGAAGCTCCAACTCCTGAATGGGCGGGCCCCCGTTGAACATGATATAGCATGGAACCATTGGGCTTGTTGTTCCGACGGCAGGCACTGTTATTTAATACTGTACGTATCCCGAGGCAATTCACAACGCAACTATAAACCATATCCCAATACAAAATGTTCTTGTTCCATCAACTACCATATAAAACTTGTGTCCAGTTCACTGTTATTTCATCCCATAAATCGCCCATAAATCGCGTAGTGCAACGATGACAGGACATGCGAAATTCTCGTATCCTAATCACACATATTTCATCTTGATTGCAAATATTTACAATGATATGAAAAAAAGCCTAAAGCAGCTTGTTCGCATAGGTGTCACACATTTACAAATGTACAAACATAAATACATCTACGGCTATTCGTACTGTTGATCGAGTGGTCATTAGATCGACTTAGGTGTCCTTGTCATATAACTTCCCTGCCCACTTGCTCATCATTTTAGATGAAACGCAAGATCACGACGGTCGACGTCTTTACATAATGAACTGGTGTTTATGCCGCTCATGGCGCCCACAAGGGCCAAACTGGACCAAGGACCATCCCGGGATTAAGAAGGAGGAATGGATGAAACACGCCCAAGATTAGGTGGCCAGGCCCGGATGCAAACCCAGGACCTATTGGTCTGCGGGCTTATGCGCTAACCACTTCATCCGGGGGAATTCGAACCCAGAACCCATTGATCTACATGCTGGTACGCTATACCATGGAGACCCCCGTTGACATTTTGGATCAGATTTTATAGTCTTGAAGACCACAGAGATAGAACCACACCTTACAGGGGTCCCAAGGCTGAACGACCCTTTCACAGGTGAATGGACGCAGACACGTAACGGCACATTCAGACTAAAATATCGACAAGCAGATCACACCTTTCTGAAATCTGGTTTCAGTGCTCGGATGAGTTTGCTTTCCTTCCCCTTCACAATGTTTACCCCAGCAGCAACGTCCTTCTCATGACCTTCAGCATTGTTCTGCACATTTACACGACCGAGAACATTCTCTAAAAGACCTTGACCCTCGCGGGTATCGTCGGCAGCTCTGAGGAGAGGTACTCCAGGATCTAATGCGCCCATCGGGTTGTCGGCCACAGGGGCGTCCTTCAGGTCACCTTTACGATCATCAAGGTCATCACCGTCATCCTTATTTGCCTTTTCAATTATTGCGTCACTTTCCAGAGCTTGAGCATCTACTGCCGCCGCTAAACGAGGAACCTGCGCATGCGCATTGATGCCAACATTCTGATATCCGAGCGCGTTATCTTTTCTCATTTCGTCGTCGCCGGCACCTTTATCATCTACGTCCTCGTCCTCCCCCTCCCTATCCCCCTCTCCCTCCTCGCGACGTCCGCCACGTGCTCCGTCGTCAAAATGAGCCTCGTTTCCAAATCCGTCTTCGCCGCGGGCAGCCACGCGCCCCTCAATGTCCCTGGAATCAACTTCCGGTTTGATACCGACAGCCTGCGCAATCATTTTCGGTCCCGCTTGTTGCTGCAGGTGTTGATGTCCTACCTGATCTAGGGCGGCCACGTGTTGGGGGGTCAATGGGGCCGACGACACGGGGACTACAGCCAGGGGCTCCACGGCCACCTTCTCCGCCTTCTACACCCAAGGAAAGACGAGACCAACGACACTACGCATGCGCTGTGTAAGCTACACCACACCAAAACTAATAAAACCATGTAAACAAGTAAATAAAATGGCGGGACAATCGGTTCATGCATTAACTATAAAGTAAAACTAATTCTATAAGATGGATAAACTAGTTAGTCAGAAAGTCTCATTATGTCAGATAAGGATTGATGAGTAATCGCCACTGTAGGTCAGCAAGGTGAAGTGTCAAGGAATTGTCAAGAAATTCGGGGACCTATTCAATAATCTATAAGTTACAATCACCGAAAATTAATAATAATATCAGACAGTAGACGATAGACTAGAGACACTCCGTCAGTTCAAGAAGTATGATAGCTCTCATACCCCTTGAACTATCACACACCTAATTAATTAAGAAACCATAGAAACTCGCACGGCAAAGACTAAGTAAATTGTTGTCTCTACCTGCACGCAAAGACCGTGAAAATCCCAGTAAGTGCTCAAGTATCAAAAGATCTATATAGGGGCTTCCATCAGTGACGTCATCAACATAAGTCAGGTGATATTGAGACTACTCGCAAACAAAGTTGACACCAAAGCCGCCTATGTTAAAAGTGCAGTAATCAAAACAACAGAGTAAGGAAAGACGTGACAATGAATAAGAGGTACCTACCTTGTCATATCCGAAGTTAGGTGGCATCACCTGTTGCTGCTGCACGTCTTTGTGCTCTTCATCTCTCACGGCCTGACCTTGACCTTGGTTTATGGCAGCATAGTCTACATGGACCTCGTGGTCTTGTACAGCGTCCTTCACTTTGAAGTAAGGATTTTGTTCCTCTGGAGATGACACATAGGGCATTCGATCAATTTTCTGATTTATCGTGTTCGCAAAGGAATTGTTTGATATGCAAATATGTTTACACTTTTCGATTCTTGCATGAGTTCTCGAAACGATACATATAAAATCCTTTACGTTCTTAAAAAAATAAGAAACTGCGATCCCTTTTCATCGGAAACGAAGAGCTGTGTGGGGGTGACGCCTTCTATACACAGGATACATGCGATCCATATTAGGGTGAGCGGATACCTATTAGACCAACACTTTAGCGTTTGTCCTCCTATGAAGAGGTTCAGAACACACACTCGAAACACACTTGCATCGAACGCGGTCATTCAAGGAGGGAGCGGGGTGTATAGGATACCTGGAATGGCAACCTGCATTCGCAGCTCCTCCTCAACGATATGTTGACCTTGACCTTGCTGCTGATTTAGCACCACACCTTGATCTTGCAAAAATTCTTGGCCTTGATCGACTCCTTGATCTTGGCGGAATTTATTTGAATCTACAAACTGTTGACGCTGACCTTGCATCTCAGGTGACTGTTGGACCTGAAGATTGTTTTGACCTTGGAAACCTTGCTCCTGTAGACCAGCGTTGCCTTGACCTTGGAAAACTTGCTCTTGTAGACCAGCGTTGCCTTGACCTTGGAAAACTTGCTCTGGTTGGGCAGCGTTACCTTGACCTTGTTGACCGGCGTTGCCTTGACCTATGTCCGGCTGTTGCTGATTTATTGGCGGACCAGCCTGTAAAACGACATAATAGTCTTTCTTTGTTAAATGACTTAACGGTGGAAAACGTAGGGCGGTGAGTCAGTTTCGCCCTCAAATTCATCTCCAATGGAGAGAAGCATATGAAGGCCTATCGGCGCGGCTATAGAGACAAAGGAAGGTATTACTTTCCAAGTAGACGACTCGTACTTTGCAACAGGGTGCACCTAGAGAGCAAAAGCGTGAAAAATGACGTCACATTATAAAAGAACACATCAAAATAGATCGACACGTGAAGTACATAAAGGTGCATCGGGGGTTGAGATGTGTGGGTGGAGGGGGGGGGGGGGTAAAGGTGTGCACGAAACATCGAACCATTATCTTCTCTCCAACATGTACCTAAACGCGAATTACTCCAAGATAGAACCGAAAACGTAATGTTCACATTTCAAGCGACTAAAATGTTTGACAAAGATCGGGCTATATGATCCAGGTATGTGGCTAACTTATGGCCCAAAAAGGGCTGGCTACAAATAGGTACATTTAACGTTTTAAAACGCGTATTTGTCCGTCTAACTTCTTCCAAGAGTTATTGGTATACGACATTACCTGTGCTTGCTGCTCTAAGTTAATCCCCTGGTAAAACTTGTCCGAAAGGCAGCGTTCCAGAGTTCCCATGACCTCCTGGCATTGCCATGGTCATAGGTCACATGGGAGGATTGCCATGGCAATGTTATAGGCGACAAACATGGCAACGAGTACGCCCTATGAACTTAAGGGTTATCAAGCCTTAGCTGTTTAAGCTGGATAGTATTTTCGTATTTCTTGTTCGTCAACGATACTCAGATGAACTTAAAGCCGCTAAAGTCTTAATAATACCCACATTAAGTAAAAGGTACAACTATCGGTGTATGCAACGACAGTTTGATTTTTTGCTATGCTTTGACACCTATAACCCAAATCATTGCAATTACTTATAAGAAGATACGCCCTTTAACCGTTAGCGAGCCACCATTACATGAACTAATTATGGAAAGAAAAGTAAAGGACCCAAACAAATTAGGCCAGCCACCAATCGAAGGTTTTATACAAAATCATCTGCGACCTTCCCTCACGTGTAAAACTGGTTCACTGTGTCGTGCTACGATGTGTCAGTATGACTACTGATTGCAGAAATGGGGCGTTCTTGTGGTGGAATATAGCAGCGATGGTAAAAAATCCATGTTATTACCTAAAGTTTCACTTTTGTCATGTCGATACACGTGTAAACGGGCTTCATATGTTTATGACCTGAACATGGGAAAACGAGTTCAAAGATCAAGTGCATGAAAATATGCTGAATGGGAGACAATGGGGGGTGGGGGGGGGGCTTCAGGCAGCTGGCATCTTTATGGTCTGCACAACAAAATCACACATCGTTCTGAGAGGTGTGTGGTTATGATTAATATGGAACAATGAGTTCACATTGACGTCTGATCAGGTGACGTCAACAGGTGAGGTCAACAGGTCAGGGTCATACAAACATATATATATCAGCCAAGGAGGTCGTGGTACAAACATACAACGTAAAGCGATATAATAAAACAGGAGGACACCAAAAGCCATTTGATACAAACCTAAAGAACTTAAAACATACATAAATTAAAATGATCTAGGGAAACAAGTAAAACTGATCAAACTAAAAATGTGGAAGCTTTTTAACGCTGGCCTTTAACCAAGGCTTTATTGAGCCATATAACATAGAGTCGACTTGGCTTGGTAGTACACGGCAGGACAATACAGAATAACTGATGTTTTAATGAATGGAAGCGGCGTTAATTGGGACAATACGGGAAGTATAATTATTTAGAGAAGAATAACAAAACTGCCCATGCCCACCTGGTTGTAAACATTAGCTGGTTGGAATTGACGGTTGCCCTGATATTGTGCTTGTTGTTGTTGCTGCGGCACTTGCGGTTTCTGTTGTGGTTGTTGTTGTTGTTGAAGCTGAAAGGGGACCCTGCGTTCTTTCAGTTGCTGTTGACGCCCGTTAATCTGGGCTCCCTGATTCAGGACTGCGTTCTGCTGCTAGGTGGGGAAGACACACTTGGGTCAAAATCCAACACCAAACAAAAATAATACAACTACGGAGGCGGATGAAGCGGGGAGGGGGGTGGGGAGGGTGAGGGAGAGATCGAGGTGCGTTACTGCGAGGGTAACGATGGCGCCGCGTGAAGCATACCAGGCTCACGGGTCAGGACCACGTGTCCGAATCACGTGTCATGACCACGTGTCAGCGTTTGGGCTCCCAGATACATAATCTCGACATGGAACCAGTTTTACACTTTTTCTCCAGGGAAGCTGAAGACGACTAAACGCAAGTCACCGCTACCTTGAAATCCAGTTACCAAACCGTCACCTCTCTTACGTATATAAAAAGTAATCCACATTCAAACCCCACTCTGTGGCCAATGTAACCTCGGCTAGCACCAAACGTGTACAAACAAAATACAAAATGTCTGTTATCCAAATAAAGATATGGTACAGTAAAAAAGCCTCAAGATTCCGTTATCCACCTGACAGCAAACGGTTTTTGCACAAAAATAAATTGACCTCTTTGAAAATATTGTGCGAGGTCTTACCCAATAACCAACGCACTTACGCTTACCTCAATCACATCCTTGACGAAAAGTCGAAAATAATTCAAAAATATTTCAGGCAAAGTCGTATTTGTAACTCACCCCCCATAACGACGTCATCAATTATGAACAGGTGGACTAACCCTATGGCTGTCTTCGTAAAGATCGCAAACATATACACATATATAGAGAGAGACAAATATATTATACCAGTGGAGAAGATTGTTCAATACCAATTCACATAATCTCATAATTCTCATCAAGATAACACAATACGGCTAAATATACTGCAATTAGTAGACAATATAAGCAAAATGAAATATATGTATGCGGCAACTAAGGTTCCCTATCTGGTCCTATTACTTGACAGAATCTTGCTGAACACAGTAAAATAAAGTTTTAAGTGCATATTATCATAAATGCTTCTCTGGGATATCCAATATCTGCATGGTTAAACTGTCAGCGTGCATAACAATACTGGTATGGATAATAGAAATACCGGCAAGCATAAACAGCATAAAGTTACCGGGAAGCCGTGCAACGGACTCTGAAAATCTGGAATTTGGAATATAAACGACAGCCACTGTTTTAATCAGGCCCACTTCTCCCCGCCCGTCGATATATGAACATTCCATAACCTAAACCATATCAGCAATTACAAGCAATTATGCCGTTAAGTTTCCATGCTGGAAAAGATTTAGGGTCTTGACCTTATGTAAATGTAGCTAGGTATAAATACGAATTTTGGATTAATACCGCATCCATAAAATTATGCATGCATATATCTATGCATCCGTTATATATATCACATGTGTATAGCACCAGCTTAATTAAGTGCTTATTGCAAACAAAAGGAAGGGAAAAGGACAGGTGTCAAGGTCACCTATGTTAAGGCCATCTATGCTTTAAATAGATCATATTTCACAACCAATTTTCGCCCATCTTCGCTAAGAAATTACTCGATATCATATGATGCCACAACATACGTACAATATATAATACAACACCAAATCCCCAAATAAAAATTGCCAATATGTAACGTCATTAGTGAGCAGCCTTGAGAGAGCTTCCACGCAAGGTGATGGTATCAGTGGTGGCTCTCCCAAGATGGGTTAACCGAAAAAGATATATCTACTCTACCGCATACATCTACACAAGTATAGAAGACAAAAAAACATCTTAAACCTTTAATTGGGAGATCTGCACTTGGAGCTGTAGAACGTTTTCCTTGTCGACATCAATTTGATTCTGTTGCGAAGCAGACAAAACAACAACATATTTAGAAGGTTAATATCCATGTCAAGGTCATTCCATCTGCCTATTAGTTCGACTATCGTGTGTACAATTCAGTCCACTGTGCAACTGGCGAGTCGTCTTCTTCCGTCGCTGCCATAAAAGATTCGTGCTTCGCCTTGAGTGGAAAAGCCGATCTGCGGGCCGCACGGCGATAAGAAGCTCCCCCACGGTGGGGGTGGGAGGGGGGGGGGGGGCAGGGGGGACTAATACATGTAGTTTGGTATACATGTACACATATGTGCCGCCCAAATGACCCATTTTTTCGCCTTCTTTCCTCTGGGCAGAAACCTACCCTTTCACTCAACGTGCCCATCTGAGCCTGACTCTCTGTCCTCAATGAGAGGAAATGCTTTCTTTTTCTCGCATACTCCCGTGATTCCCGCGCCCGGAGATCTCAGTCGGCTGGCCACTTTCCCTATATACGTTGCATAACTGTCAGTGTCTACGGGCGCACCTCCCCTCTCATATAGTAAGGCAATTGGTACATTGAGGTGACCATATTGCCTCAGACTATATTAGGCTGTCCTAGTGGCTGGTTGTATATTCTGGACGCTTTAACCACGTTTGGTCATATCGCGTCGATGGAAGAAGAAATAGCGAGTGGGGCCATGTAGGGTAAACCCTATTCTTTGGGAAGAAGGACATTAGATCTTCATCCTGCGACCACACAAACATGGCCACAGCGGAGTTCGAACCACCGATCCACGTGCCCATAGGCTCTCAGGTGGCCAGAGCACTCAAGGCGAGCGCTCTAACCCACTGAGCTACCGGGCCGGCCCCGGCTGTCCTAGTGGTCCTGGACGCAAGTATTTACATTGATAAATACTTTTGTTTGCAATTGGACAGTCCTGCATACTTTTTACATAAAGGAAGAAGGTGAAAAATATGCAATAAAGTCACCATTATGTGCTTTTCTTGACAGTGTCACATATCCATCATTTAAATAAACGAATAAATTGATGTATAAACCAATTAAAGAGAAAAAATACCTTAACACTAAATGTTAATAATGAAAGCTACAAGCACATTTCGAATAAAAAAGGATTAAGCACAGATTGTTACCTTTTGACCTTATTACGGCTTAAAAAGATACAAAACAAATAATAGCTAACAGAAACAACATCTTCAAACATCACGTCACAATCTAATTACGGTCACAAGCATGTTTCGTTAAATAAACACACAACTTCATAAACATAAACATCCACCTAATCCAACGATGCGAATTCATGCGGCAAATTTATGGACATTACATAACTAGGCATGCGGACACAAAATGTAAACACTGAACCACTAAAGGCTGAACCATGTCACAAAGCGTCTTAATCCCATGACAACGTGTCTCAATCATGTGACGAAGCCTGCTGAACCACGTGACAAAGGGTATTAATCTGCCATACCACGTGTGTAAGCACGTGGGGGGCCACGTGCGGCCCAGCTTGGTGTCGGTAAGATTGTGGCGCCCCCTACCTGCTGAATGACACTCTGGTGACGTATCGCCTGAAGCTGAGCCTCCAGATCAGTGTTGTGTCGGTGAAGGTTGGCCACCTCATCTGGAACACAACATGGCGGGCAATTATTAATAAAGCATAGATCGATAAATTCGCACATATCTGCCTTCTTTAAAACAAAAAACAATAGTAGAGTACCTACGCAAACAAAACCTGTGGGGGTGTCGCCTGCTCAAAACTGACCATGCCACATCAAAATATCGACTTCAACGACAAAAATAAAATTCTATCGTTAGCCTACACCTGGTATGGTAAGGGGGCCGGCGCGATAGCTCAGTGGGTTAGAGCACTCGCATGGAGTGCTCTGGCCACCTGAGAGCCTAATAGACACTTGTGCACTGGATTAATTAAGTGACGCTGCTATGTTTGTCGTGAGATTGCAGTGTCCGTATACAACAATGGACCAGACAGAGCGTCAAAACTTGTTTGGTTGGCTTGAAACACACCCTCCCAACTATGAACTTTAAATCAGCCACAGAGGAAGACGAAGAAGGGTAGAGCGAAGCCATGACACCGAAGGTAACACACTCACCACTCTGTTTCGATGCAGGACATGGTCGTTATCCCATACAACACAGATATTCGCACAGTAGAGACTCGAACCTCAGAACGCCGGCACGACGGTTAGCATGGCAGATCTCGTTCGATTTACTACTTCGGATGCACCCCCCCCCCCCCTAGATCATAAACGAGAGGGAGAATTTAATTTACTTTTCAGCTGGGCGGCTTCGTTCTCTCGCTCCTGCTTCAAGATTTGGTATTCTTCGTTGTTCTTGTCAATGATCAATCTGTTATCCTCTTGTTGTTTCTCAGCATCCTCCTGGAGCTTAGCGAACTGAGTCTGCAGGTCCTCGTGTTGAGACTGTCAAATACAGCGTGAAAAACGGATATCAGTATCACATCTTGGACCAAAAGTGGACGTTGAATATCAGGGAAATGTATACAAAACGGTAGGTCTCATACAGGAGTATATGAAGCAAATCACTCAACGAGGACCAGATCGACAACAATCACAGGAAAAACCAACCGAGGATTGGATATTGCACAAACTAAAGGTGTCACATAACATACAATCAATGTTGTATGAAACAAACGGCAAAGAAAATGTCCTTCGTGTGACTAGTTTCAACAGCACACTACGAGATAACAGAGCATTTTGCAAAAAAACGTTCTTTTTAACGGATTTACTGTATTTTATAATACAAAATTGTACACACTGTAACATACGCGTATTACGCACTGTAATACGATCAATAGGCAGTTAATATAGGCAATAATATCAATGTAATTTCAACAATAAAAGCTTACCTCTAGCATTTTATGCTCAGAGTTGATGGAATTTATTCTGTTGAGCAGTTCTTGCTAAAATAAAAGTGACCCATTGAAAAAACAAAGTTATGATATTCTTTTGTATTTGTCAATGATATCTTACGCATAACTTAATCACTGATATGTTAAAGGACATTCACGTTGGGAGCAGTTGGAAATGCTTTATACTTAACAAGATATAACATAACAATTGTATCCTTAGCAGTATTTTGCTTCTGAAAAGCAAACTCAGATAACTTACCTTTTCACTCATAAATCTAGATTCTGCTGCACTTTTTTCTGCAGTTAAATCTGTCAAATGAAGCATCAAAAAACAATTGGTCACATTGGAAATAGCTTCAATAATCTGTAAAGATAATTTTATATCATGTACCAGTATCTAAAAAGTCAACAAAAAGACAGAAGCTGAATTGATATTGATTGCTAATGACCCATTACAGTTTTGGTGAAATCTATAAAATAGGGTAAAGATTTCGAAACCCTGGATTCTTACAATCATTTGTACCATAGGCATATATCACAACTCACATTATACTTGAATTGCACATCACCAGTGACATTTTACAGTCCCTAACAGAACGACCCATCATTTCAAAATGAAACATGTCGAAAATGTAGCATTTGTCATTACTTTGACACTGACCAATGTCAGTGGGACAAACTACCAGATTGATTTCCTCTACATTACAAGAATTAATGCTGGAATTAGTATTTGTCAATGGTCAAGTTTTGTACAAAGTATATTTGTTGTAACTACCACTACTAGTACCCCCTTTTGGCTCAAACAGCAGAAAAAACCTTTCTTTGGTAGCAGCATGTTCTACTAAAAGCAGGTACAGTGATCCCTGCAATATACATACTGGTACACATAATTATAAGACTTCCCATGCTTTTCTTATTTGTCTTTTGCAAAGAAAAATCAACAACTTATCTCCAGGGACAGAAAACAGAAATTGCACACATAAACACATAAAGGCTTTCTAAAGGCAATCTTTCCTCCATGTACAGAAGAAATACCCTAATACTCTAAGTTACTAAGTACATAACGAATGTGTATTATACGGTACAACCTGATCAACCTATCCCATGGAAGTTTTAAAAATGCAGGGATCACAGTACAAAACTAATACAATGAGATCGCACTCAGTTGCAGGAAATCTATTAATGTTGCTGTAGTCAGATGTTATTGTCACACATTTGGAGCCATTTAAAATATCAGTACATACAACCTTGACAACAATGCTACTTAGGCAACCTCAGACTCAGTTAAACATGTTTTAATGTGCCTAAGAGATAAACTAAACAACAACGACCACAAGGGGAAGTCATTACCGTGCAATGAAATCCCATTGGGCAATGAAAGTAGAAATATATATAGAATTAGTGCAAATAACTCTAGGTAATATCACCTAATATGTGTAAACACACCAATTGTTTTGGCTGCAATAGATGACTTACATATCTGTATGTGTAGAATGTCTTCTACAGTAAGCTCACTCCCAAGAAACTGTTTATAGTTTACATGAACCGTAAAATAAAATGGGTACTGCTGTGTCATCACACATATGAATGTCATTCTTGAAACAAATAGAGTTGTAACATAAAACCTGCAATGTATATAATTTTTAACCTTCAAGTAAGGCTTGACCAGCAAAATCTTTGGACTTTCTTAATTCTTGTTAAATTATACTATAAGTGTACCAGTATGTGGTTTCATGACTAATTATCTGATTCCTCCTGTTTACATAAAACTGCCTCAGGAAACTAGGTCAATCATAAATACAATCCTCAACATCGAAGAAAACTTCAATGGCTTATATCCACTTAGTCGCAACTGTGCTCAATCTTGCTAGTTTAAAGTAAAACAGAAATTAATTTAATATCTCAAAAGGAAACAAAGCCAGTTAGTATGCAGCTACAGTGTACTACATCTGTTCATGTCTAATTGATGTTAATAAGGAAAGACACTGTAAGGAAAACAAATTAGTGGTTGTGAATATAGCAACTGAAATGAGCAGTTTTAGTTGACATAGCATAAAGGCACAACATCCACAGAAAAGCTCCACAAAGTGTTGAGTAGGATTAATCCATTGACCACCAATCATACCTTTAAGCCCTTGGTGAAAGGTCTTAACATACTCAAGACACTTCACAGCTTCAGGTTTCAAGCGTTCATAATCTGCAAGTTTCATCCATGTGTCTTGATGTATATTACTAGATTGATTTCTATTGAACCAGGTATTCAATCATAATTAAGTTGATCCTACTCACAGGCATGCTATGTATAATAAGTGGGATACAAGGAGGTGAACAAGCAGACCAGGGTTGTCAAAAGGACCCAACAGGCAGTGCTGGAGCTATAATATCAGGTGGCTAATACAATCAGGGTTAGCCATTACCATTAGATGGGACAAGTCACATACCTCAAATGACAAGACAAGCACTTGCACCACTGCCACACACACAGTTAATAAGGTTTTATTATCTAGACAATCAAATATATTTCATAACTGGCCTTGTTTAATAGTCTAGTCTGTCTTAATTAGTACATGTAAAACTACAAGGATAACTAACAGGCAGAAAGTGAATTGTTTGGGACTCACCTTCCCTAGTTTTTTTATGCTCCAATTTCTCTCCTTGTAAGGATTTCTCTAATCTGGATTTGTGTTCATACACAACTGAAAATAGATTACATATATATGAATTCTAAATGACTGCACAGGCAATCAATTATTAATGCAATATATTAAATGAACTCTGCATTCAGATAAGCTATTACACATAAATTAGACACATAAATCAAGATATATGTTCCCATAGTACCATTAACAACAAAATTCATTATTGTGCATTGATCTAAGTGCATAATCACTGGTATCAGTGCAATCATTGGTCCACATTTGATAAGAACTTCTCTCGTTTGATTCTACCATGCATATATATATCTTTCTTCACTTCAGACCCTATACCCCTTATTTAAATTTTGTTTTAGTCATCCTCTTGTACGAATCAACTTCAAATTGGAATACTATCTCATCGATTCAGATAGGTATGCATCCTGCATCATTTGTCACATACAAATTTCAAATGATGCATTTCTTTTGAGCTGTGAGGGGACATAGTAATGCATTGTAAATATATAGTGAGCAGACTATGCAATATTTCATTTAAATTAATGTCCCATTATGTTTCTGATGTCTTATATTTTTAAAGAGCTCTGGGATACTAAGACCTACCTTCTAGGCTATCTATCAGAATTACTGCTAGTTCCATCAATTTCAATCACTTGATAGTAGTAATAACGACTCCTAACTATTGAACAAGACTATTCAATATATATATTGATATAGATATATTTATGAAGGAAAATATACATATAATATGAGAATGCAATAAAGTTTATTGATATTAATCTTTATATTTGGTAGTTTTAATTTAGTTTCATATTATAACATGACAGTGTCAGGACTACGTTGGTGGGAGGGGAGTTTCCTAGTCATAAGCCTGTATAAATATTTACTGGGATAACCAGATAACATGGGCATGAGTTTTCACAAGCTCATTTTGATTTGCTTCTCATCTATGGAACTAAAGCTATATATACTCATCTCATACTCTGCAAATGAAATGATCTGATGATTTTCAATACCAATTTACAATGGTTTTCATCAAACAGTGGTTGAACAGTAAACAGGATAACTGATTAACTTGTATCAGGGTAATTGCATTACGGCCGCCAATTTGGCTGATTGTAACCGTAAACATCGTAAGTTGACGTAACGTCGTAATCAGGTAATGCCCGTGTACAAGGGAATCAACTGAGCGATAATACAGTGTGATATGTCCTCAGGGCTGTCAAAAATGCGCACCTACAAAACCTATCCGACGCAAATATAAATGGTTAGACAAATCAGAAGCATAAAATAACAAACTGCCATGCATAGAAACTTTACCTTGTATTTGAGCAGATAAAGAATCATGTTGTTGCCTCAGTTTCTCAGCATTTTCCTCCGAATGAACGAAGCGAGTGTGCAAGCCGTGATACGCATAGAGACCGTAGAGCAATATCAACGCCGTGGCGCACAGAGCTACTGTCCTGGTTGTTCCACCACCTCTACGCATCATATTGTTATTGAAAGGCTTTCCGTACATCTGCACAATTTATCAGTTTTGTTTTATGGGAGAATAATCCACTTAAACTTCACAACACCTTTCCCTTCTCGCTGTGGTTCATCGCGACGTGTCAGCGCAATGCATGTTGGGAAATATGCCAGTGCGTGTTGGCCTACGAAATAAATGCAAGGACACTATTAATATGAGCTGGGTAATACTGCGTCCGGAGCCGTGGACTTGTGGGTCCACAAGCAGTCTCCGACGGCAGGGGGCGCCCCTAAACGTCGCACACGACCAACTGTAACTTAACACCGGAAACATTTTTCCGCTGTTTGATGCAGGGACGGGCAACCACAGGCACAGTATATCAGTTGGGGGGGGGGGGGGGGGGGTGGGGGGAGACTATCAGGCACTGGCCTGTAATATACGGCCCCAAGCCCACGCCGTGACGCTCAGCTAAGGCTTGTGGACCCAATGTCCACAACGGCCTCCGGGCTGTGGTTTCTTTATTAATTCACATATTATATCACATGAGGTGTCCTACGAAAGGTCTACATCACGACAAGACAGGTAGATCTTTTACAATATAAGGAGACATCATTTACATGGCAAAATTAGTTGGCGAAGTGGGTCCCTGTCGGGCACTGGCCTGAAATATACGGCCCCAAGCCCACGCCGTGACGCTCAGCTAAGGCTTGTGGACCCAATGTCCACAACGGGCTCCGGGCTGTGGTTTCTTTATTAATTCGCATCTTATATCACATGAGGTGTCATACGAAAGGTCTACATCCCGACAAGACCAGTACATCTTTTAAAATATAAGGAGACATCATTTACATGGCTAAATTAGTTGGCGAAGTGGGTCCCTGTCGGGCACTGGCTTGAAATATGCGGCCCAAAGCCCACGCCGTGACGCTCAGCTAAGGCTTGTGGACCCAATGTCCACAACGGGCTCCGGGCTGTGGTTTCTTTATTAATTCACATATTATATCAAATGAGGTGTCATACGAAAGGTCTACATCCCGACAAGACAGGTAGATCTTTTAAAATATAAGGAGACATCATTTACATGGCTAAATTAGTTATCGAAGTGGGTCCCTGTCGGGCACTGGCCTGAAATATACGGCCCAAAGCCCACGCCGTGACGCTCAGCTAAGGCTTGTGGACCCAATGTCCACAACGGGCTCCGGGCTGTGGTTTCTTTATTAATTCACATATTATATCAAATGAGGTGTCAGACGAAAGGTCTACATCCCGACAAGACCAGTACATCTTTTAAAATATAAGGAGACATCATTTACATGGCTAAATTAGTTGGCGAAGTGGGTCCCTGTCGGGCACTGGCCTGAAATATACGGTATCTAGTCAACTCGACCCAAAACCAACTCGACCCACGACATGCTCGACCCATCACCGTTCCAAGCCCACGCAGTGACACTCATTTTAGGCTTGTGGACCCAATGTCCACAACGGGCTCCGGGCTGTGGTTTCTTTATTAATTCACATGTTATATCACATGAGCTGTCATACGAAAGGTCTACATCCCGACAAGACAGGTAAATCTTTTAAAATATAAGGAGACATCATTTACATGGCTAAATTAGTTGGCGAAGTGGGTCCCTGTCGGGCACTGGCCTGAAATATACGGCCCCAAGCCCACGGCGTAACGCTCAGCTAAGGCTTGTGGACCCAATGTCCACAACGGCCTCCGGGCTGTGGTTTCTTTATTAATTCACATATTATATCACATGAGGTGTCAGACGAAAGGTCTACATCCCGATAAGACAGGTAGATCTTTTAAAATATAAGGAGACATCATTTACATGGCAAAATTAGTTGGCGAAATGGGTCCCTGTCGGGCACTGGCCTGAAATATACGGCCCCAAGCCCACGCCGTAACGCTCAGCTAAGGCTTGTGGACCCAATGTCCATAACGGGCTCCGGGCTGTGGTTTCTTTATTAATTCACATATTATATCACATGAGGTGTCATACGAAAGGTCTACATCCCGACAAGACAGGTAGATCTTTTAAAATATAAGGAGACATCATTTACATGGCTAAATTAGTTGGCGAAGTGGGTCCCTGTCGGGCACTGGCCTGAAATATACGGTATCTAGTCAACTCGACCCAAAACCAACTCGACCCACGACATGCTCGACCCATCACCGTTCCAAGCCCACGCAGTGACAGTCATTTTAGGCTTGTGGACCCAATGTCCACAACGGGCTCCGGGCTGTGGTTTCTTTATTAATTCACATATTATATCACATGAGGTGTCATACGAAAGGTCTACATCCCGACAAGACAGGTAGATCTTTTAAAATATAAGGAGACATCATTTACATGGCTAAATTAGTTATCGAAGTGGGTCCCTGTCGGGCACTGGCCTGAAATATACGGCCCTAAGCCCACGCCGTGACGCTCAGCTAAGGCTTGTGGACCCAATGTCCACAACGGGCTCCGGGCTGTGGTTTCTTTATTAATTCACATATTATATCAAATGAGGTGTCATACGAAAGGTCTACATCCCGACAAGACAGGTAGATCTTTTAAAATATAAGGAGACATCATTTACATGGCTAAATTAGTTATCGAAGTGGGTCCCTGTCGGGCACTGGCCTGAAATATACGGCCCTAAGCCCACGCCGTGACGCTCAGCTAAGGCTTGTGGACCCAATGTCCACAACGGGCTCCGGGCTGTGGTTTCTTTATTAATTCACATATTATATCAAATGAGGTGTCAGACGAAAGGTCTACATCCCGACAAGACCAGTACATCTTTTAAAATATAAGGAGACATCATTTACATGGCTAAATTAGTTGGCGAAATGTGTTCCTGTCGGGCACTGGCCTGAAATATACGGCCCCAAGCCCACGCCGTAACGCTCAGCTAAGGCTTGTGGACCCAATATCCACAACGGGCTCCGGGCTGTGGTTTCTTTATTAATTCACATGTTATATCACATGAGCTGTCATACGAAAGGTCTACATCCCGACAAGACAGGTAGATCTTTTAAAATATAAGGAGACATCATTTACATGGCTAAATTAATTGGCGAAGTGGGTCCCTGTCGGGCACTGGCCTGAAATATACGGCCCCAAGCCCACGCAGTGACACTCAGCTAAGGCTTGTGGACCCAATGTCCACAACGGGCTCCGGGCTGTAGTTTCTTTATTAATTCACATCTTATATCACATGAGGTGTCATACGAAAAGTCTACATCCCGACAAGACCAGTACATCTTTTAAAATATAAGGAGACATCATTTACATGGCTAAATTAGTTGGCGAAGTGGGTCCCTGTCGGGCACTGGCCTGAAATATACGGCCCCAAGCCCACGACGTGACGCTCAGCTAAGGCTTGTGGACCCAATGTCCACAACGGGCTCCGGGCTGTAGTTTCTTTATTAATTCCCATATTGTATGAAAGGAGGTATCACACGAAAGATCTACGTCTCGACAAGACATATACATCTTTAAAAATGAAATGAAACCTCATTCACATGGTCTAGTAAGTTGGCGAACAGGGTCCCGGTCCAGG
This sequence comes from Arenicola marina, assembly GCA_964019135.1. Classification (NCBI taxonomy): domain Eukaryota; kingdom Metazoa; phylum Annelida; class Polychaeta; family Arenicolidae; genus Arenicola; species Arenicola marina. The sequence continues at coordinate 19,837,020 of OZ025253.1, forward strand.
CACTGGCTTTCAATATAAGATCCCAAGCCCACAGCGTGACGTTCAGCCTAGCCTTGTGGACTCAATGTCCAATGTCCACAGCGGGCTCCGGGCTGTGATTTCTTTATTATTTCACATATTATATCAAACGAGGTGTCAGATGAAAAGTCTTCCCAGATTGCGAAAAATTAATTCCTTTATTCCCAGACCACGGTGAATTAAATGAAAAACTGCCGGCATATTATGTGAAGGGTGGACACATGATATAAATTGGCGATTTTCCAATTCACGGCTATTTATCCTTGAGAATCTTAGTTCACGATTAATGAAAATCCATGATGATCGGATAATATCCCATTCCCGGTTCACGAACAATTATTTTCTGCATTTCCAGTTCACGGTGAAATGAAAAGCGCATTTCCGAGGAACGGAAATACCCCTTGCCCGACCCCTACACCCCCCCACCCCCCCCTTCCTAGTTAAGTTGGTGACAAGCGCACGCCCAGCAGGCGTCCCGTCACATTGCACCGATAGTTTGGTATCAACAAGGATAGTTTTACACGATCCTTGGTATCTACTGGATATCTCGGGCCGAGCACGGCAAATTCCCGCCCGGGACTTCCTGCGCCAAGTCGTGGCCGCCAATTTCAGCGTTCACCAGCAGTTGTGCAGTTGCGCGACGTATCGCGGTCAAAGGTGACAGTATCTTTGCTCTGGGCCTTTGCTCGGCATGCCTCCCGTATGTTGGGTTCCCCTCACAAGCGGTTAGCGCATGCACCGCCCCTTCCCATGCTCCGGGAGCACCCTGGTCTGAGGTGGAGCTATCTATCCATGGCTTAATGTCACAAGTTTGTCGCACTGCACCCCGGTATTCATTCCCTGGGCTACTTTCGTAACAAGGATCCCTGCAGGAAATTGGGCGCGCGATTCAAATATTGGCCTTGAAATCGCGCCTGGCATTCAACGAAAAACCGGGTGGCCGCAGGTTGGTATCTGGGATGGGAAGAGGGCGGGATACTCCGGGTTCGTCTCGCGCCCTGCATGCCGATGAAACTAAAGAAGATAAAGCTGTCACCAATGGTGTAAAATAGTACGACACCATCGGGGTGACGGGGAGGAGGTGGAGAGCGATGAGAAAAGCCCACAAAGCTGGCTGTAGGCCTATTTATGCATCATTGCTTTGTGTTATCCCCAGCCGCCACTACTAAATTTTTTTGATAAGCAACCAACTAATACCCACTTACACTTCTACTAATGTATATCCACAATAATTAGCACCCCAGGACAGTGAAGAGTGAGCGGGAGGTATGGGGTGATATAGCCTACATTGTAAATGTAATCGAATGCGATGCGATTAATTACTTGGAAATTTCATAATTACGATTACGATTACAGGCAAATAGAAGTAATCGATTCATTACGAATATCTTAATAGATTGCAATTACATAGGCCGCCTACTATTATTTTGAAAGTAGTCACAATTACAATCATGATTATATTATTATACGGATAATCTAAATAAATAAATTCGATTTTAATCAATAATTTCAGAAGCCGGGCGATTTATAACCGGCCTTGTTTGGAGGTTAGACAGTCAACAGATCATAACGCAGCTGCTTTTGCCAGCAGTTTCCGTTTATTCTTTCATCAACACATGGGGCATGCGATGTTGGCCATGGTCGGTGAATGAGTCCTATCCCAGTGTCCAGACTCCAGCAGACACGGGCTGTGGTGTGGATAAGTCTGCAAGTTGTGTCTCTCCATCTGTGTGTGTCTGAGTGTGTCTCAAGCCACCCGCCCTGTTTATATGCTGGGCGCCGGTCATCCGGAGCTAGACGAGCATATGTGATATCTCGGCCCAGGCCCGGTGGATAAAAGACACCAAGCGCCTCGGGCCAAATGGGAATTTCCCTTTGGCCTAACGTGTAAGGTGTTCGCTCGGGATGCGATGGGTCGCCGGTTCGAAACCCGTCTAGAACTTTCTAGGGTAGAACCGGCGTCCATTCGGGCCTGGGACCAGAAATACTAGACATAGACCCATTTCTATCGTGGGCAGTTCACCCAGCCAGCCGTCATACATAAAATATAGTATTCGAAACTGCAAGCACGCATTTCACTGCCCACTAGGTTGTGGCAGGCATGTTTAAACCTGACAGCACCGCCTTACTGGCCTCACAATGCATATAGAAGGCAGCTAATGAATGAAACCTTATTTATTCGGGTTATAATTTCTTTGTATTTTCACCCTGTGATACATTCAAATATCAGCTGTCTGTATGAAGCTTAGCCTGGAGAGCGGCGGATTTCTCATCGCGGGGTTGTGCATTACCCCCGATTGTTTTTTTTTTACATTTACTGATGGCTGAAAATGCGTCTTCCCCATATTATGGATTATTAGTATAGATTAGTTCAGGCGACCCCTGGCGACCCCGCCAGTTTGCTGGTTTACATATTGTTTAAATGGTTTAACATAAAATACACAAATATCCTTATAATACAAATTAATACGCTGCATTTAGCATTATCGTCATGTCAGAGAGGGCGGAGTGGTGGGCAATAGTCACTTATGGCCTCTATGTTAAATGATTGGTAATAAAGAAAGAGGCAATGCTACATGACTGTATGGATATACCATACGTTGCCGCACCCTACTCTTGAACCAGGTAGAGTTTATTTTATAACTATTTAATCATAATTTGCATATTTGATCACGACCGCGGAATTCTCTTCACAAAATGAGTACCGTGGAGAAGACACAGTCTTCAGCCTGAAGAAGGGTTGCAGCCATCAGTAAATGCCATAACATCCTTTGCCCCTCAGGAATTGAACGCATAACATTACGATCAGAAATCGGCTTTTACCCAGGCTTCATACAAACTGCTGGTACTGGAATCGCTTGCTTCTGAACTCATGATACCGTTCTCGCCAAATTCGTCCAATATTAACTTGTTGTTGAAATAGTTACTTTAAGGTTTAAACCATGGGAAGTATGATTAGCATCCGTCCGTCTGCGAAAGATGATGGATTTGCAGCTTTGTTTGGTTTAAGTGATACGATTTGCGTCGCGGTATTTGCGCTTATGACTAAATAAGCCTCGCCTATCTGTCACGTTCGTCTAGGACTAATTGATAACGTATAAATAAAACAATGGGCAAAATGAGGGCGAAATATTGTGTTTACATAATACAATAAAATTCTTCTTTCTTTCCCCCTCTTTCTTTCTCGTTCTCATCATACATGGCAGCTATTATTCTTTCGTACAAGTCCGCTTCTCTCAGCATTCACAGCTATAATTAAACAATATAAACAAGTCATAATTATTGGTCAAGGTATACACACATACATTGGTGGCAATACATGTTTGAACTTATAATGGCACACAGCCTCACAATATCATGGCACACAGCCTCACAATATCATGACACATAGCCTCACAATATCATGGCACACAGCCTCACAATATCGTGGCACAGAGCCTCACAATATCATGGCACACAGCCTCACAATATCATGGCACACGACTACTGCCACTCCCATCTCTACTGCAATTAACCAGACACTAAAATTAACTCGTACACAGTCACGCAATTAGACCTTCCCAGATGCTGACATCTAGAACGCTCACACAACTTGGCCAATTTTGGCACTCCTTCACACAGATGAAACTGACATAGACATCGATAACTCAAAACCATAACTCGAAAAAGTCGGGGCTCGTCCGGGATATATCTAAAATGTGTAGCTGATTGTATAACTCCTTCCTTGCGCATATGTATTGCGGTTGGCTTATTTTTCCCGTATGATTATACTAAGCCAATAATTTACGTCAAACGTGTCAATTGTACCACCATGGTCGATTTATGTTTAAACTTGTGCTCAGATGTTTCAGCTGTTTATCACTTGGAGTGTCAATAATTTATATACGGAACCACACGTGGAGTGTCCTTGTCATGTTGTCAGATTGGAGGCGTGTTGTGGAATATCAAGCAGTGGACCGAAGCAGGTGGTCTTTATATATCTTGTTGGGTGAGTGAAATCTACATAATGTCTTTGACTGAGATCGATAATCCAGTTTATTCCCTCAAACGACACCCCGACACCAGTTCACGTGATAATGTTAATTATTCATTCATAGATTCTTATTTGTCAAGTTGTCGTGGAAATGGATAACGTAGAGTTGAAAGAGTTAATGGGGCTTGGCAATTACTTAGGTTATGCCGATTAAGAGGTAAAAGACTTCGTAGAAAATGAAAAGAAAGAAAGGTTGGAAACTCGTAGATGGGACTTGGAGATAGAACGAGATGAGAGGCGTATGAAACGAGAGTTTGAAGTAACTAAACTCGAAAAAGAGACTGAATTAGAAAAGGTTAAGAAAGACGCCGAAACAGAAAGTATTTGTAAAGATAGTACAACTCATCACATGTTCCGGTCCCTAAGTTACCAACATTTCAAGACGGTAAAGACAATATTGACGCATATTGGAATCGATTTGAAAGGTTTGCTAATTCTCAGGAATGGCATACGGACGACTGGGCAACTGCTCTTAGTGCACTACTTACTGGACGGGCTTTGGAAACCTACTTCAGGATGTCAATAGAAGACGCCAGCGATTATGATAAAGTTAAAGCGCTTTACTACACAGATATCTGTTGACCAAAGACGGGTACAGAACAAAAGAAAGAAGAAAGTTTTTTGACACTAATGTTGAACCAGGACTGACACCGAGTGAACAGATGGCTCGACTCCGCAGTAATTCGACCAGGTGGGTTATCAGATATTAAGATGACGTACCACGAACTGAGTGATCTCTTCAGTAGAGAACAATTTCTTCGATGTTGCAGTCTTGATTTGCGCACATACATTCGTGAGAAAGATCCTCATTCTAGTGACTCTGTCGAAGAATATGCTGAGCGCTACTTGTATATTCACGGTTGTACATTAGACGGTAAGAAAACGCGCGTGGTGACCCGTGACAGAGACATGCAGAATAACGGGACAGACAAATGTTGTTATAAGTGCAAGCGAATCGGACATGTCGCAGACCGATGTCGCAGTAATGTAACTATATATGAAGATCGGAAACAGACAAATAACTTTGCTCCCTCCCCTATTGATAGACGACGATGTTTCCTTTGTGACAAAACAGGTCATATAGCAAGATAATGTCGCAACTCCAAAACTCCAGATGTTAAACAAAGAGCGGGTGCAATGATGTTGACGAATACCGTAGACACTAGTGGTGCTGACTTGTCGATGTCAGATAATGCCCTTGAGAATGCTAACGTAGAAACCGCTGGTTTTTGCGTAATGAGAGTAAGCTTATCTGAGTTGAAAAGTAGCTAATGGCAAATATCTCCCAATTGTAAGTGGAGATTGTTCAGAACCAAGCGCTGATTCCATGGGAATGCCTGTTAGAAAGGGTCTGATTGGTGGCACTTTAGTAAATACCTTGCGTGACACAGGATGTAGCGGAGTTGCTGTACGCTCCAGCTTAGTGAAACCAGAGCAGCTTACGGGCAAGGATCACATGTGTTTACTAATTGACGGCACTATGCGAAAATACCCAGTTGCTAAGGTTCAAGTAAATACCCCATTCTACTCTGGAGAAGATGAAGCTTTGTGCACGCAGAACCCAATCTATGATCTAATTATTGGAAATATTGATGGTGCAAAATCAAAATCCAGCAAAAATTGCTAATACCATTGTAACTAGGAGTCAGACAAAACGACAATGTGACGTACCGCAACCATTACGTGTTCCTGACGGTGTAGGCGACAACGTCACTGTTGAATCTCTGATTGATGCCCTCTGAAGTCTCTTTCTAAATTGTGGTTAATGGCTCACGCCGACGATCCACCCAAAATTAACAACTCGAATACTTCTGCCTTTAAAATTCGGAAGGGCCTTCTTTACAAGGTCATTGAACTGCTGATACCAGGTCGCGACGCGATAAGACAGTTGGTAGTTCCCAGTTCGTATCGTCCTCAGGTTCTCGCTTTGGCTCATGAATCACTCATTGGTGGTCATTTAGGCATCAGGAAGACCAGTGATAAGATATTAACTCAATTCTACTGGCCAAATGTACATGGTGACGTCACGCGATTCTGTCGATCCTGCGACATTTGTCAATGCACTATTCCCAAAGGCAAATCTGGTAAAGCTTCTCTGGTTCAACTTCCATTGATTGACAGACCATTCAAACGTGGTGCTGTCGACTTTGTTGGTCCTATTTAACCTTCATCTGACAGAGGTCACCGATATACCTTGACTGTCATAGATTATGCCACCAGGTACCCTGAAGCTGTTCTCTTGAAGAAAATTGATACGGAGACTGTTGCCGAGGCACTTTTGAGTATATACAGCAGAGTTGGTTTTCCTGACGAAGTGCTCAGTGACTTAGGTTCTCAGTTTACATCAGACTTGATGAGAGAAATTTGCAGATTAGTCTCTATCAAACAGCTTACTACAACTTCTTACCATCCCATTTGTAATGGATTGATTGAAAGATTTAACGGTACCATGAAGCAGATTTTAAAGCGTCTTTGTAACGAAAAACCCAAGGATTGGGACAGATAATTGCCAGCAGTTTTGTTAAGACGAAAATCTACGATTTTCGTCTTATGTCGGTGTGTTCGGTTTGTTAAGACGAAAATCGTAGATTTTTAATGTCGGTGTGTTCGGTTTGTCTGTCTGTCTGTCTGTCTGTAGACGCATTATCTGTCAAATGCCTAAAGATATCGTTCTCTTCTTTTACCAAAACATTCCGACAGCCAATCGAAAAAAGGTCAAGGTCAAGGTCACGATGATACGTCCAAAACACATTTTCCGCTCTAGCTCTCTTAATATTGCCATTTTGACATAGGATAAACAGTTTTCGCGCCACAGCCTCTTGAAAATTGAAAATTTTAGATTTTTTTTTTTTTTTATAAAGTTTGAGATATCGACTCCGCCTTCTGCACAGACAATGCCACGGCCCACCGTCAGGCTAAATTTGTAGATGGGCAATGTAGGTCAAAGGTCAAGGTCACAGGAATTTTTCAAACTTCTCTTAACCATTGAAAGATAGGACCAAAAAACGGAATCGCTGTAACGTTCGCAGTTTCCATTTAATCAGGGGGCCTCCCTGGTGTAGTGGTTAGCGCACTAGACCGCAGATCAATAGGTCCTGGGTTCGAATCCGGGCTCGGGCACCTAATCTGGGGCATGTTTCATTCCTTCATCCTTCATCGTCTCGGGAGGTTCCTTGGCCCAATTTAGCCTGTATGTGCACAAAAGTGGCCTAAAACACCAACATTCCATTCCATTTAATCACGCTGCAAATTATTTCTCGTATTGAGCCCATTAGTACCTTCTATATGGTCTTTCATTTATGCAAATCGCCCAAATAGTTTTCCCGCTAAAAATTCCCAAAGTTTAACATGGGACCCTACGGGAGCATTTTGGCGGGAAAATGGCCTCCCCAATTTCTCCATGAAGGGAACATGTCAGACAACCGACACTTTGCGTGAGACATGACATTAGTATTTGGGCCAAAGCACTATATTGATCAAGGTCACGCTTCCAAGGTCAAGGTCACAATAAGGTCAAGGTCACGAATCATGTTTTTCTTTGTAGCTCCGTTAATATCGGCTCTAGAGATCCGCGGTTTCTCTCAAAGTATTCTTCTGAGAGAGGCACAAAAGAAATGTGTCCCAGATTTCACCTCACATTTATAGCTTTTGAGCTATTGGATGGTTAAATTTGACCCGAATAAAAATGGAGAAAAATCGCTGTGCCTACATATATGCAGATAGACTTCCCGTATGTCGTGGAATAGGTACCAATATTACTGACATCATGTGTGCCAAATACCATTCAAATCAGACCAGTGCTTTGCACGCAAAAAAACAAAGACATTTAACATGGCCGATCCCATTATAAAGCTTCGATACGCCAAATGACTCACGGCGCGCGGGCATTTCGGCATATACTCTGTCAGCAATGCATGTACATAGTCGGCACTCGCTATATATATTCCAATTGCACTTATCCCCAGATTTTCGTCTCCTTCTACGCTTGACGTTCTCGTTTGCTTATCGTGAAGCTACTCAGGAAAGCCTAGGATTTTCCCCATTTGAAATGTTGTATGACTGAACTGTGCGTGGCCCTATGCAGATATTAAAACAACTGTGGACTAAAGATGTTGAATGTGACGATGTGAAAACTACTTATTAGTATGTCCTAGATCTGAAAACTCGACTTGAAGATACATGTAAACTAGCTCATCGCGAGTTGACTGAAGCCAGAGTGCGACAAAAACGACAATACGATCGTGGAGCAAAGAAAAAACCCTTCAAAATAGGTGATCATGTTTTAGTATTGCTGCCAACTTCAAACAATAAGTTGTTACTTCAGTGGAAAGGACCATATTTGGTAGAGCGATGTGTAGCTCTGAATGACTATCAAATCAGAATCAATGATAAAACGAAGACGTTTCATGCGAATATGTTGAGACTGTATAACAAACCATCTGATGTAACTACAACAGAGTTTGCTGCTACCGCGATAATTGAATGTGGTGAAGATGTTGAAGATGATAATCTCGTAGACTTACCGGATGTAAAAGGAAAATAGACTTATAGAGATGTGGTAATAAATCCTGATTTGACTGATAAACAAAGAAAAGATTCCTATGGAAGAAGGTTCGAAGCAAATGACAGCTTTTGTTACATCAGATGGCTTGTACCAGTTTTGTAAGATGTCATTTGGAATGATCAATGCAACTGCATCCTTTAACAGATTAGTGAGGAAATTGTCAAATGGTTTAAACTCATTGCCCGAAAAAAAAATTATTCAGTCATAGAACGCAAATGTTTGGCCTTAGTTTGGGCCATTAAACGTTTTCAAACTTACCTATATGGAAAGGAGTTCGTCTTAGAAACTGATCATCAACCCTTAGTGTACATTGACAAATGCAAAGTCTCTAATAGTCGTATTATGAGATGGCCGATGTTTTTCCAGAACTACAAAGATCAGATTCGTGCCATTAAGGGCAAAGACAATGTTATCGCTGATTATCTTAGTCGTATGCATGAATAGATGTGTCTTGTGTGCGTAATATTTGTACATAGTTTTGGAAACCCGTTGTTGGTAAAATATGCAGTGATATTTTCTTAAGAGGGGAGTATTGTCACGGATTCAGGGTTTTTCGATTTAGGGTTTTGAGTTATCGATGTCTATGTCAGTTTCATCTGTGTGAAGGAGTGCCAAAGTTGGCCAAGTAATCAAGTTGTGTCAGCGTTCTAGATGTCAGCATCTGGGAAGGTCTAATTGCGTGACTGTGTACGAGTTAATTTTAGTGTCCTTGGTTAATTGTAGTAGAGATGGGAGTGGCAGTAGCCGGTATATATTGAACCGCAGTAAAGAGATAAACAGATGAGAGATGAGGTTACTGTAGTGAGGCTGTGTGTCAGCGCGTTGTTACGCTGTGTGCCAGCGCTTTGTTAGGCTGTGTGCCATTATATCACGCTGCTGTGCGCCATGATATTGTGAGGCTGTGTGCCATGATATTGTTAGGCTGTGTGCCATGATATTGTGAGGCTGTGTGCCATGATATTGTGAGGCTGTGTGCCAGGTTTTGTATATTGTGCGGCTGTGTGCCAAGGTGACAAGCTGTCGTGCTGCTAGAAGATGATGTGTGCTGGAAGCCAGATATGGTAACGGAAATGGTGAATGTTCACGTAAGTGTCTTAAGAGTACTTATTTGTTTATATTTCATAAGTTCAAACATGTATTGCCACCAATGTATGTGCATATACCTTGACCAATGATTATGGCTTGTTCATATTGTTTAATTATAGCTGTGAATGCTGAGAGAAGCGGGACTTTTACGAAAGAATACTAGCTGCCATGTATGACGCGAAAGAGAAAGAAAGAGGGGAAAAGAAAGAAGAATTTTTTGCCTTATTTCGTCCTCATTTTGTCCATTGTTTTATTTATACGTAATAAATTACCCCTAGACGAACGTGACAATGTGACCGACAAAGCTTACCAGAAGTCGTCGCATCGGTGACTTGTCGTTAGGGATTGGTTTGTAGTCTCCGGTGGGTGCCTAGGTTGGCGTTTCAAGTCCAGTTTCTCAAACCAGAGCCCGTCGTGGTGGGCCATTCCTTCACACACGATACGTGCCCACCCCCTCACCCGGGATGCCATGCAGAGCCTCCCAAGAATCCGAATCGATGCCGAAAGTCCTCGATCATGCCACGCTTGCAAACATGATTGTAATCGTGTTTACACTCAATGTCATCGAAATCGTTATCGATTACTTTTGTATTTCTTATAATCGTAATTGATTATATTTGCAATGTAATCACCCCACGCCTGCCATGCGGTACATATTTTGTGTCTAGTGCAGACCGCAAACCTCCACAGATGCACAGCCCGTGTCTAATGCAGACCACAACCCTCCCGAGATGCACAGTCCGCGCTTTAATGCAGACCACAATCCCCTAGAGATGCACATTTCATGGCTACCTTTATGAGGAGTTTGCGTACCCCCGTGTGTGTATGGCTACATGCTGGAAGACTTTGAGTATTAGTGTGTGTGGATTTTGAGTATTAGTGTGTGTGTATGACTACAAGCAGGAATACTTTGAGTATAAGTGTGTGCATGGCTACACGCAGCAAGACTGCGTACTAGTATGTGTGTATGTTTGCAAGCATGACAAGGTTTGCAAGGCTTTCGACAACGATTCGAATTCTTGTGAGGATCTAGCATCCCAAATAAGGGGTTGGCACGTGTTGTGCGTCATGGAATGGCCAACCATGACGGTCTCTGGTTTGAGAAACTGGACTTAAAAACGCCAATCCATAGTCTATCGGTGTACAGTGAGAACAAACCAAACCCTAACGAAAAGTCATCGATGCGACGACCGCGGTAAGCTCTGTCGGTGACAGGCTTATTCTCTCATAATTAAGCGCAAACGCCGCAAAACACACCTAAGAACTTAAACCAAAACAAAGCTGAAATCTAGTCTCACCGTCGGACAGATGTCATCCTAAATGTGTATATGGCAACCTTTAAAAGGAATTTGAGTACTGGATGGAAAAGAGGAGATATGGCTGGCTCTTCTGCATGACGCCATAGTGTTTTCGAAGAAACGCATAGGAACGTATTATACTAAACACACACATTGAAATATTCACAGGCGGGATTCGCACCACGCACCGCCTGATTTGGCTGGCCTAGTAGAACAAACTGGCATACTAATATGTGCGTATGGCTAACTTTATGAAGACATTACATACTAGTGTGTGCTTATGGGTATCTTTAAGAAGACATGGCATACTAGTGTGTGCGATTGGGTATCTTTAGGAAGACATGGCATACTAGTGTGCCCGTTGTGGACATTGGGTCCACAAGCCTGAGCTGAGTATCACGACGTGGGCTTGGGGCCGTATATTTCAGGCCAGTGCCCGACAGGGACCCACTTCGCGAACTAATTTGGCCATGTAAACGATGTCTCCTTATGTCTTTAAAGATGTAACTCTCTTGTCGGTACGTAGACCTTTCGTATGACACCTCATGTGATATAATATGTGAATTAATAAAGAAACTACAGCCCGGAGCCCGTTGTGGACATTGGGTCCACACGCCTGAGCTGAGCATCACGGCGTGGGCTTGGGCCCGTATATTTCAGGCCAGTGCCCGACAGGGACCCACTTTGCCAACTAATTTAGCCATGTAAATGCTGTCTCCTTATATTTAAAAAGATGTACTGGTCTTGTCGGGATGTAGACCTTTCGTCCGACACCTCATTTGATATAATATGTGAATTAATAACGAAACTACAGCCCGGAGCCCGTTGTGGACATTGGGTCCACAAGCCTAAACTGAGTGTCACTGCGTGGGCTTGGACACGGTGATGGGTCGAGCATGTCGTGGGTCGAGTTGGTTTTGGGTCGAGTTGACTAGATACCGTATATTTCAGGCCAGCGCCCGACAGGGCACCATTTCTCCAACTAATCTGGCATGTAAATGATGTCTCCTTATATTTTAAAAGATGTACTGCTCTTGTCGGGATGTAGATCTTTCGTCTGACACCTCATTTGATACAATATGTGAATTAATAAAGAAACCACAGCCCGGAGCCCGTTGTGGACATTGGGTCCACAAGCCTTAGCTGAGCGTCACGGCGTGGGCTTGGGGCCGTATATTTCAGGCCTGTGCCCGACAGGGACCCACTTCGCCAACTAATTTAGCCATGTAAATGATGTCTCCTTATATTTTAAAAGATGTACTCGTCTTGTCGGGATGTAGACTTTTCGTCTGACACCTCATTTGATATAATATGTGAATTAATAAAGAAATCCCAGCCCGGAGCCCGTTGTGGACATTGGGTCCACAAGTCTAAAATGAGTGTCACTGCGTGGGCTTGGAACGGTGATGGGGCGAGCATGTCGTGGGTCGAGTTGGTTTTGGGTCGAGTTGACTAGATACCGTATATTTCAGGCCAGTGCCCGACAGGCAACTAATTTAGCCATGTAAATGATGTCTCCTTACATTTTAAAAGATGTACTGGTCTTGTCGGGATGTAGACCTTTCGTCTGACACCTCATTTGATACAATATGTGAATTAATAAAGAAACCACAGCCCGGAGCCCGTTGTGGACATTGGGTCCACAAGCCTTAGCTGAGCGTCACGGCATGGGCTTGGGGCCGTATATTTCAGGCCAGTGCCCGACAGGGACCCACTTCGCCAACTAATTTATCCATGTAAATGATGTCTCCTTATATTTTAAAAGATGTACTGGTCTTGTCGGGATGTAGACCTTTAGTCTGACACCTCATTTGATATAATATGTGAATTAATAAAGAAACCACAGCCCGGAGCCCGTTGTGGACATTGGGTCCACAAGCCTTAGCTGAGCGTCACGGCATGGGCGTGGGGCCGTATCTTTCAGGCCAGTGCCCGACAGGGACCCACTTCGCCATGTAATTTAGCCATGTAAATGATGTCTCGTTATATTTTAAAACATGTACTGGTCTTGTCGGGATGTAGACCTTTCGTCTGACACCTCATTTGATATAATATGTGAATTAATAACGAAACTACAGCCCGGAGCCCGTTGTGGACATTGGGTCCACAAGCCTTAGCTGAGCGTCACGGCGTGGGCTTGGGGCCGTATATTTCAGGCCAGTGCCCGACAGGGACCCACTTCGCCATGTAATTTATCCATGTAAATGATGTCTCCTTATATTTTAAAAGATGTACTGGTCTTGTCGGGATGTAGACCTTTCGTCTGACACCTCATTTGATATAATATGTGAATTAATAACGAAACTACAGCCCGGAGCCCGTTGTGGACATTGGATCCACAAGCCTAAAATGAGTGTCACTGCGTGGGCTTGGAACGGTGATGGGTCGAGCATGTCGTGGGTCGAGTTGGTTTTGGGTCGAGTTGACTAGATACCGTATATTTCAGGCCAGTGCCCGACAGGGACCCACTTCGCCAACTAATTTAGCCATGTAAATGATGTCTCCTTATATTTTAAAACATGTACTGGTCTTGTCGGGATGTAGACCTTTCGTCTGACACCTCATTTGATATAATATGTGAATTAATAAAGAAACCACAGCCCGGAGCCCGTTGTGGACATTGGGTCCACAAGCCTTAGCTGAGCGTCACGGCATGGGCTTGGGGCCGTATATTTCAGGCCAGTGCCCGACAGGGACCCACTTCGCCAACTAATTTAGCCATGTAAATGATGTCTCCTTATATTTTAAAAGATGTACTGGTCTTGTCGGGATGTAGACCTTTAGTCTGACACCTCATTTGATATAATATGTGAATTAATAAAGAAACCACAGCCCGGAGCCCGTTGTGGACATTGGGTCCACAAGCCTTAGCTGAGCGTCACGGCATGGGCTTGGGGCCGTATATTTCAGGCCAGTGCCCGACAGGGACCCACTTCGCCAACTAATTTAGCCATGTAAATGATGTCTCCTTATATTTAAAAAGATGTACTGGTCTTGTCGGGATGTAGACCTTTAGTCTGACACCTCATTTGATATAATATGTGAATTAATAAAGAAACCACAGCCCGGAGCCCGTTGTGGACATTGGGTCCACAAGCCTTAGCTGAGCGTCACGGCATGGGCTTGGGGCCGTATATTTCAGGCCAGTGCCCGACAGGGACCCAGTTCGCCAACTAATTTATCCATGTAAATGATGTCTCCTTATATTTTAAAAGATGTACTGGTCTTGTCGGGATGTAGACCTTTAGTCTGACACCTCATTTGATATAATATGTGAATTAATAAAGAAACCACAGCCCGGAGCCCGTTGTGGACATTGGGTCCACAAGCCTGAGCTGAGTATCACGACGTGGGCTTGGGGCCGTATATTTCAGGCCAGTGCCCGACAGGGACCCACTTCGCGAACTAATTTGGCCATGTAAACGATGTCTCCTTATGTCTTTAAAGATGTAACTCTCTTGTCGGTACGTAGACCTTTCGTATGACACCTCATGTGATATAATATGTGAATTAATAAAGAAACTACAGCCCGGAGCCCGTTGTGGACATTGGGTCCACAAGCCTGAGCTGAGCATCACGGCGTGGGCTTGGGCCCGTATATTTCAGGCCAGTGCCCGACAGGGACCCACTTCGCCAACTAATTTAGCCATGTAAATGATGTCTCCTTATATTTTAAAAGATGTACTCGTCTTGTCGGGATGTAGACCTTTCGTCTGACACCTCATTTGATATAATATGTGAATTAATAAAGAAATCACAGCCCGGAGCCCGTTGTGGACATTGGGTCCACAAGTCTAAAATGAGTGTCACTGCGTGGGCTTGGAACGGTGATGGGTCGAGCATGTCGTGGGTCGAGTTGGTTTTGGGTCGAGTTGACTAGATACCGTATATTTCAGGCCAGTGCCCGACAGGGACCCACTTCGCCAACTAATTTAGCCATGTAAATGATGTCTCCTTATATTTTAAAAGCTGTACTGGTCTTGTCGGGATGTAGACCTTTAGTCTGACACCTCATTTGATATAATATGTGAATTAATAAAGAAACCACAGCCCGGAGCCCGTTGTGGACATGGGGTCCACAAGCCTTAGCTGAGCGTCACGGCATGGGCTTGGGGCCGTATATTTCAGGCCAGTGCCCGACAGGGACCCACTTCGCCATGTAATTTAGCCATGTAAATGATGTCTCCTTATATTTTAAAACATGTACTGGTCTTGTCGGGATGTAGACCTTTCGTCTGACACCTCATTTGATATAATATGTGAATTAATAACGAAACTACAGCCCGGAGCCCGTTGTGGACATTGGGTCCACAAGCCTGAGCTGAGCATCACGGCGTGGGCTTGGGCCCGTATATTTCAGGCCAGTGCCCGACAGGGACCCACTTTGCCAACTAATTTAGCCATGTAAATGATGTCTCCTTATATTTAAAAAGATGTACTGGTCTTGTCGGGATGTAGACCTTTCGTCTGACACCTCATTTGATATAATATGTGAATTAATAACGAAACTACAGCCCGGAGCCCGTTGTGGACATTGGGTCCACAAGCCTAAACTGAGTGTCACTGCGTGGGCTTGGAACGGTGATGGGTCGAGCATGTCGTGGGTCGAGTTGGTTTTGGGTCGAGTTGACTAGATACCGTATATTTCAGGCCAGCGCCCGACAGGGCCCCATTTCTCCAACTAATCTGGCATGTAAATGATGTCTCCTTATATTTTAAAAGATGTACTGGTCTTGTCGGGATGTAGACCTTTCGTCTGACACCTCATTTAATGTAATATGTGAATTAATAAAGAAATCACAGCCCGGAGCCCGTTGTGGACATTGGGTCCACAAGCCTTAGCTGAGCGTCACGGCGTGGGCTTGGGGCCGTATATTTCAGGCCTGTGCCCGACAGGGACCCACTTCGCCAACTAATTTAGCCATGTAAATGATGTCTCCTTATATTTTAAAAGATGTACTCGTCTTGTCGGGATGTAGACCTTTCGTCTGACACCTCATTTGATATAATATGTGAATTAATAAAGAAATCACAGCCCGGAGCCCGTTGTGGACATTGGGTCCACAAGTCTAAAATGAGTGTCACTGCGTGGGCTTGGAACGGTGATGGGTCGAGCATGTCGTGGGTCGAGTTGGTTTTGGGTCGAGTTGACTAGATACCGTATATTTCAGGCCAGTGCCCGACAGGGACCCACTTCGCCAACTAATTTAGCCATGTAAATGATGTCTCCTTATATTTTAAAAGATGTACTGGTCTTGTCGGGATGTAGACCTTTCGTCTGACACCTCATTTGATACAATATGTGAATTAATAAAGAAACCACAGCCCGGAGCCCGTTGTGGACATTGGGTCCACAAGCCTTAGCTGAGCGTCACGGCATGGGCTAGGGGCCGTATATTTCAGGCCAGTGCCCGACAGGGACCCACTTCGTCAACTAATTTAGCCATGTAAATGATGTCTCCTTATATTTTAAAACATGTACTGGTCTTGTCGGGATGTAGACCTTTAGTCTGACACCTCATTTGATATAATATGTGAATTAATAAAGAAACCACAGCCCGGAGCCCGTTGTGGACATTGGGTCCACAAGCCTTAGCTGAGCGTCACGGCATGGGCTTGGGGCCGTATATTTCAGGCCAGTGCCCGACAGGGACCCACTTCGCCAACTAATTTAGCCATGTAAATGATGTCTCCTTATATTTTAAAAGATGTACTGGTCTTGTCGGAATGTAGACCTTTAGTCTGACACCTCATTTGATATAATATGTGAATTAATAAAGAAACCACAGCCCGGAGCCCGTTGTGGACATGGGGTCCACAAGCCTTAGCTGAGCGTCACGGCATGGGCTTGGGGCCGTATATTTCAGGCCAGTGCCCGACAGGGACCCACTTCGCCATGTAATTGAGCCATGTAAATGATGTCTCCTTATATTTTAAAACATGTACTGGTCTTGTCGGGATGTAGACCTTTCGTCTGACACCTCATTTGTTATAATATGTGAATTAATAACGAAACTACAGCCCGGAGCCCGTTGTGGACATTGGGTCCACAAGCCTTAGCTGAGCGTCACGGCGTGGGCTTGGGGCCGTATATTTCAGGCCAGTGCCCGACAGGGACCCACTTCGCCATGTAATTTAGCCATGTAAATGATGTCTCCTTATATTTTAAAAGATGTACTGGTCTTGTCGGGATGTAGACCTTTCGTCTGACACCTCATTTGATATAATATGTGAATTAATAACGAAACTACAGCCCGGAGCCCGTTGTGGACATTGGATCCACAAGCCTAAAATGAGTGTCACTGCGTGGGCTTGGAACGGTGATGGGTCGAGCATGTCGTGGGTCGAGTTGGTTTTGGGTCGAGTTGACTAGATACCGTATATTTCAGGCCAGTGCCCGACAGGGACCCACTTCGCCAACTAATTTAGCCATGTAAATGATGTCTCCTTATATTTTAAAACATGTACTGGTCTTGTCGGGATGTAGGCCTTTCGTCTGACACCTCATTTGATATAATATGTGAATTAATAAAGAAACCACAGCCCGGAGCCCGTTGTGGACATTGGGTCCACAAGCCTTAGCTGAGCGTCACGGCATGGGCTTGGGGCCGTATATTTCAGGCCAGTGCCCGACAGAGACCCACTTCGCCAACTAATTTAGCCATGTAAATGATGTCTCCTTATATTTTAAAAGATGTACTGGTCTTGTCGGGATGTAGACCTTTCGTCTGAATCCTCATTTGATATAATATGTGAATTAATAAAGAAAGCACAGCCCGGAGCCCGTTGTGGACATGGGGTCCACAAGCCTTAGCTGAGCGTCACGGCATGGGCTTGGGGCCGTATATTTCAGGCCAGTGCCCGACAGGGACCCACTTCGCCATGTAATTTAGCCATGTAAATGATGTCTCCTTATATTTTAAAACATGTACTGGTCTTGTCGGGATGTAGACCTTTCGTCTGACACCTCATTTGATATAATATGTGAATTAATAACGAAACTACAGCCCGGAGCCCGTTGTGGACATTGGGTCCACAAGCCTGAGCTGAGCATCACGGCGTGGGCTTGGGCCCGTATATTTCAGGCCAGTGCCCGACAGGGACCCACTTTGCCAACTAATTTAGCCATGTAAATGATGTCTCCTTATATTTAAAAAGATGTACTGGTCTTGTCGGGATGTAGACCTTTCGTCTGACACCTCATTTGATATAATATGTGAATTAATAACGAAACTACAGCCCGGAGCCCGTTGTGGACATTGGATCCACAAGTCTAAAATGAGTGTCACTGCGTGGGCTTGGAACGGTGATGGGTCGAGCATGTCGTGGGTCGAGTTGGTTTTGGGTCGAGTTGACTAGATCCCGTATATTTCAGGCCAGCGCCCGACAGGGCCCCATTTCTCCAACTAATCTGGCATGTAAATGATGTCTCCTTATATTTTAAAAGATGTACTGGTCTTGTCGGGATGTAGACCTTTCGTCTGACACCTCATTTGATATAATATGTGAATTAATAACGAAACTACAGCCCGGAGCCCGTTGTGGACATTGGATCCACAAGTCTAAAATGAGTGTCACTGCGTGGGCTTGGAACGGTGATGGGTCGAGCATGTCGTGGGTCGAGTTGGTTTTGGGTCGAGTTGACTAGATACCGTATATTTCAGGCCAGTGCCCGACAGGGACCCACTTCGCCAACTAATTTAGCCATGTAAATGATGTCTCCTTATATTTTAAAACATGTACTGGTCTTGTCGGGATGTAGACCTTTAGTCTGACACCTCATTTGATATAATATGTGAATTAATAAAGAAACCACAGCCCGGAGCCCGTTGTGGACATTGGGACCACAAGCCTTAGCTGAGCGTCACGGCATGGGCTTGGGGCCGTATATTTCAGGCCAGTGCCCGACAGGGACCCACTTCGCCAACTAATTTAGCCATGTAAATGATGTCTCCTTATATTTTAAAAGATGTACTGGTCTTGTCGGGATGTAGACCTTTAGTCTGACACCTCATTTGATATAATATGTGAATTAATAAAGAAACTACAGCCCGGAGCCCGTTGTGGTGTGGGCTTGTGTGATTCGTGGCATACATTGCTGTTTTCTTTAATTAGTCTATTTTAGTCGTATGCGACGTTTCACAGGTTGTGGACCCACAAGTCCACGGCTCCGGACGCAGGCATGCCAATGTGATTAATATTATTACTTGAGCTCTTTACTCGTCGCCAAATTTTTAAATACATTTTTTCGATCGTGCTTACACAAATTAATTAAAGTTCTCGGCTCCATAGATTTTTTGTGACACCAACAATAATTCATACGAAATAAACTAAATCAAAATATTTATACCGGAAGACCATCTGCTTGGAGGCAAATCACGCGAGCAGACGGGTTTGATGTTTTTGTTTTGGTTCCAGTGTAATAACAAAGTGGTATTTATGACAAGTGGATGATGGAACATCCACACTAAACATATTTTTTTTAATGTCATGAACTGTCAGGAATCGAAAGATGAGTTTCTTTCGTGGCTCAGGTGAGCAAAGCGTATTTTTGGGTGTAAGCTCAATGTAAAGTGGTGAACGCTCATCTCCAGCGAATCCGGTTTTGCCCAACTTTTGGGTAAGCTTATTAGCAAGCAAGCCGCGACTGGACCTATATCGGAGCGGACTACGTTACATCTATGGAACTAATCAGACCCTAGCCATGAATCCATGGCTATAGTTGAAGAATCATAGCCATTCTATAGTGAAAAATCAACTTCACATGACAAAATGAATTGTTAAGTAAGGCAAAGTGGGCTAATCTCGACCCGGTCTTAGGCTTAAGACAAGTAAACATCTATTTTCTTTAATAATGTGAAATGAACATATTTTTTGTTCAAACAGTAAACCATGGTATTCAAATAATATGATTTTATAGAAAAAACGAAAACCTAGGCAGATTGTGGGGAGCGCTCATTTTCTAAAAGGCAGTGGGGGCCATGGTCGAACCTCGACCCCCTGGGATAGGTGGGTGATTTAATCTGCATATCGTGATTCTTAGTGTGCCAAAGCAACAATAGTAATTCACATAACTGTGCCTCTTATGCCTATCAATAGATAAACCAATCCCTTGAAACTAAATTTATTAGTCTTATTACACGGGTGGTCATAACGCAAAGTTAGAATACTTCATGGGCCATCACGCCAAGGGAATGCTATTTGGAACAGCTACGTTACGAAGCCAAAATAACTCATTTATGTTACAACCCATTTAAATATAATTTAACGTCAGAATATGCGGAGGCAGGGCCGGACAGTTATTGTTGCATGTAATTGTGACCATCCACTGCTAAAACATGATATATTTTTATAATATATTGTTAGAAAATGACGTTAAATTAAAGAGGTGATCGAGGTTAGACCACGGTCGTGAAAAAGATGGGGTAACCTCGATCTCTCACAAGGTCAAGGTCGATCTGGGGAAGAGCTGTCATGATGTCACACATGTTGTAAACATCATCTGCTGTCACTCTTTTTTATTTAATAAATTATCATCCTCAGTGTTAATCAGGCATACTGCTTGCTTTTGTAACTCATGTATCTTAATGTTTGAGATAAGCTGCAAAAGCACATATTAATGTAGGGTCGCATGACTTATTTAATTAAAATTGGATAAAAAATGACATATCTATAATCCAACTTCTCTGTGTCTAGTTACCAGAGGCATCTCTAAGATTGTTATCGAAAAATCAAATCGGCGAAAAAATATGGATTGGTGACATCATCAATAAAAATAGCACATGGGGGTCGAGGTTACCCAAGGATCGAGATTAGCCCACTTTGCCTTATATCTTTCATAATTAGTTTCAACAATGTAAAAGTACTTTTCTATATATAATTAGTGATGTATGAACTCTTCCAAAGTTGTTAAGGTCTTCAAAAGCAGCTATAATTGCCTACTGGCATGAAAATGGATAACAACATGCCACTATTTTTTTTACAGGAAGTTGTTCACTGCACATGTGCAAGGTCATCACATAATATTATAAGCCATGCTAATTGGTTCATTGAGTCAGTTAAAACACATGTTTTCATGTAAATTTCTGGTGACAGACTGGACTATTTTTGTCTTTCAAGAAAGGTTCCTTATGTGATTAGTCATTACTTGTCAGGAAGTAATAAGAAAAGGATTAAGATTTATTTCTTTTATAAAACTTTTCCCTCAGCAAAGGAGAATCAGAGCTACACTTGGTCAAAGTCAAACAACCCTGAAATGGGGTTGTTCCAGACCAGAATTTTACTATGGAATGCGACTAGGCTGTGTTTCAGCCCACATAGCCTAGGGTTCTGGGCTAATCGGACCCTGGTATGCCCAAGCCTTTATTCCCGCTGCTGGAGCTGATGTTGCTTAGCTGATGTAGCTGATGTCGCTTCCCAGTGATGCCCTCTCCCGTTGCTCACCCCAGCTGCCATGTTTCAGCTGATTAATTATAACAACCAGCCATTTCAATCCCTCTTTACCTGAGGGAATGATTCTACCCCCTTAAACATTAACAGCCAAACTCTCTACACCATGCTTAACACGCCATAAAATGATCCAGTTGCCATGAGTTGCCATTGAAGAATATGCACTCTATATTTGCATCGCCGACTATATCATTTCAATGTCTGGTGCTAATGGAGCATGAAGAAATATTATTTATGTCATAAAAACAGATGCACTATGTCATAAAAACAGATGCACTATTATAGAAAATGAAGCTTAAAATGTGCAGAATGGAGCATTTAGCATCACAAGGCTGCCATTGGAAATAATCTATATCTGGGAGAGGAATAAGATGTTTTCATGAGCCTCAACCACATTGGACAGCACTATAGGTACAATAATGAGATAAGTGTTCTGTTATGTTGCATAGGTATCAAGCCTGGTGGATTCAGTTTCTTCTAAAGTTTAAAGGGAATGATATCCTTCATAAAACTACATTGTGTTAACATGCATTTAAGAAGGGAACAAATATTTGTATGTGCAATGTCTATGTACATCTATGCATAAAGGGAAACAAATAAAACATTTACAATGTAATGCCGCCAGGGCTGCCTGTCATATATGTCCCATAAAAATAGTTACGATGTTGTTTGGTAAACGAGCATCTGATATTCTGTGTTTTCATCACAAATGTCCGCTCTCTCAGGCATCAAGGCACCCGCAAACCCCCCCACCAGGTTTGTATAATAGTACCCCCCACCCGGACCTGTGCGTATGACACAAAGGATGTTGCAACATTATCAAATATATAAATACTGCATCATGTATTATACTTAGCTGTATATGAAACTCACGTGATAGGGATAGGGTGTAACAGAATAAACCCAGTTATTCACCGCTTGAGATGAGCATCTCGTATATCTCAGTAAAGCGTCGTCGGCGGAAGCCCAACAAATTAAACCATGGGAATTAACGCACAAACAGGTGATTTTGGTAGGATAGGATGCTGCAGTCGTCTCCTGCTTTTTGCTAGGTTCCAGTAAGAGTATCACAAAGACAATGCCAATGAAACCATGCGTTCTGAAGATCATGCTAATATGGAAAATGTTTCTGCAAGTTGTTTTATGAGATGACCCGTCTTTGATTCATTCATTTAGGTAGGCACTTTTAAACTCGTTTTAAGGTGATATAATCGCAACAATGGATGCAATAAACAATTATTTCGTACTAAGGGTTAATATATATATATATGCATGCCACTTTCTGATGATCATTGCAACCATCAAGCAGTCACGTAAACATATATACTAAAAACATTTTTAGGTAAACTGTTTCTCCTACGTGGTTTTAAGCCCATGTCTTCTAAATAAAGGCCTACATCTTCCCGCTAATACCAAGGTCACATAATGATGTTCGCATGGTAACGACGCATGCTGACCACGTGTTCTGCCTGCTCATTGGCGGCACATTGTTAAGGCGCCATTTACAATGAATTCTAAAAAAAACACGGCGGGTAGGTGGCTGATCTAGGAGAGGGGAGGGCGGGTGAGGTCGTCGGTCTTGACTGGCCAGTGACTCATGGGGTGGGTGGGGGTGTGTCTAGCCCCGGGATGCTGAAGACAAAGACTCCCAATCGGTCGATATTCCTCGTCATGCTTGTCATTGATTGCTGATATTGCCTGAAAACCCCTGGAATGTCTCATCAAGTGCGGCAAAAATTGATCGCCGCCCAGGGCATGTAGAGCAGATTTTATGGTTTTGTATAAGTTTATAAAATGCATCATTTTTCACGAGGGGAGGGAAAAAACAAATCACCACATGTCTGTAATGTGCATGATAACCCCAGACGGCCGCGGAGCAGCTCAGGAGAAGCGGATATAGATACATATATATATATATTGGTGTAACAATTTCAATCCGGCTATAAGACCGGACATGCAAGGTATGATTTGTCTCGCTGATAAACCGTTTCGTTGGATTTTTTTTGTCGGAACTCCACGAATGCAGTATGGAGAATTATATAAGCAGTGTTCCTTTAATTAAATTCAATCAATCTTCAAAAGTCGCACTTTGCTTTGTCTGAGCTATGACATTGTTTTGGACATTTGTAATAATAGTAAGTAGGAGATATGTATAATAAGGTAGGCGTACGTTTGTTCCTGTGGCTGTACGTGTGTATCTGCTGGTTTGGTTGCTGCATCTGTTCGTGTATATCTGCTGGTTTGGTTGCTGCATCTGTTCGTGTTCATCTGCTGGTTTGGTTGCTGCATCTGTACGTGTGTATCTGCTGGTTTGGTTGCTGCATCTGTACGTGTGTATCTGCTGGTTTGGTTGCTGTATCTGTACGCGTGTATCTGCTGGTTTGGTTGCTGTATCTGTTCGTGTTTATCTGCTGGTTTGGTTGCTGCATCTGTACGTGTGTATCTGCTGGTTTGGTTGCTGTATCTGTACGTGTGTATCTTCTGGTTTAGTTGCTGTATCTGTACGCGGGTATCTGCTGGTTTAGTTGCTGTATCTGTACGTGTGTATCTGCTGGTTTGGTTCTTGTATGTGTACGTGTGTATCTGCTGGTTTCAGGGGCACCAGGGGGCCTCCCTTGTATAGTGTTGTAACGCACTAAGCCACATATAATTAGGTCTTGGGTTCGAATCCGGGCCTTAATGTCACCTAATCTGGGGCATGGTTCATCAATTTACCTGGCCCAGTATATATATAGCCCTTGTGTGCACGAAGGCGGCCTAACAGACCACTCCATTCTTCCATTCATTGATTCATTCAGGGCCATCGCACGAGGAGATTCGCCGGGAGTCGGCCGTCAAGCAGAGATTGACGGACTCCCTGAAGGCGGCGCTGAAGGTTCTACAACAGGAACATGTCAGCACCGAGCAGCCTATCTACAGGTCCGCATGCAGAGTTAGCCAAACTTAACTCCTTTAAACCATTACCCCCGGAAAAATAAGTTATTAGAATAATCAACCATTAGGAATATTTGTCCTGACGACTTTTATTGCGTGGTACTTATGTTATGCTGACTCCACTCATCTCGCACGGATTTAGTCCAGCTGTGTCTACGTAGGAGCCTCCGTGACCCAGTGGTAAAAACACACGATAGGTTGTTAATGCGATCAATGTTATATTTATCACTGACCACGCACGTTATCGTTACAGCCAAGATTCGGCAAACTCCATGTGCAATGTGCTGGAAGGAATCTTTTTGCACGGACTCAAGGCGCCGGCTCCAGCCATGGTGAGTGCCCCAGTATAGCGTGTCAATGATCCATGCTCAATGATCCTGCTCTGGCTATGTTAAGTCAATCTGCTCTCTGTCCTCGTTGTTAAATCAATCTGTATATATTCAATACAAGTTCGCGTCAACCCAATTGGACTCAAACCACCAGTCCCGATCCTCCGGTAAATGATGAAAAGGCAAGCTTATATTTACAAGCTTGCACTTCAACGTTCTGCTCTAACCGCATACATGTATAGTTAAATAAAGAGGAACGTTATCTAAGGCGGCGTAGAGCCCCCGCCCCCCCCCCCCCTAGCTCCCCCGCCCGTCTCCTGGTCGTCAAAAAATCGGTGGATTCTCCGGTCGAAATTTTGCTCAGAACCCCGCCCTCCCGGTCGCAAGTTTGGACCCCCCCCCCCCCCCACCCACCCTTTCAAATTCCTGGATCCGAGTTTAATCTTGATATACTAAGCACATGTACGCGAGTTTTTAACATATGTTACTCCTTCTGGCCGTCGCTCCCTGGTACTCGTAGAACTTCTGGAACGTTCTGTGCAAGGTGACCCACCGTGACGTCATATCCCAGATCAACCACCTTGGGATGATCACCACTGAAGTCGGGATGTGCAGGGTGAGTTTGCCATAATATTCTACATATATTTTATGGTACCTAGATGTATACGGAAGATGACTTTTGATTGGATTAATAGTTATTACAAATATAGTTTAGTCGAAATGACTAGGCTAACAACCTCTGGGCATATGCTGATGCACATATACTACGAAATGAATCTATAACCTGTTGTCCTATGAATGGTTATGCATTTTGATCGCAATCCAATGTCAAATCATATGTATTATAATGACATTCCTATTTCATTTGCTTTCTTTAAGATATACTTGTATTTGAGATCACTGAATGAGTGTTTATTAGTTGCGTTCTTAATGGAAAGTATACAAGCCTCCGATAGATTGTTTACCTCGACACTCAGCTTTGAATGTCGGGTGGTGCTTCAGTGTCCCAAAAGCTATTCGCACATTATTTCTGTGTACACACGCCTGGCCTATCTACTAAGCGGCATCAACACATGATGTTTAGGTCTGTCACTAGCTCGTATATTTTCCTCATAAAAGCGGGTGATTTTTGATATTTGATTCCGTGACCTCAGGAGAGAGAGATCGAATATTTTAAGTCCCGTCTAGACGGTAGATTCTGCCTATAGGCCTGTCCCATAGGTTTTTCATGTGGGTGTTAATTACCGAAGAGACATCACTGTACACACGGTGAGATAATCCCGTAGGCCATATCCTTACTACCGTCACACCATCAGTCCGTTTGTGTCACGTGACAGAAAAAAGATGCACTGATTGGCCAGAGATTTGATGACCTAGCTATGGGTTGGACCTAGTGAAATAGAGCATATTCTATTCCACCAGATAAGACCTACTGGTCATAACATCGCCTATATGTTTGTTCCAGCGACTGTACTATCCAGACGGTAAGATTTCCTATAGGTCATGCCCCGTAGGCGTGAGGGGCCGGCCCGGTAGCTCAGTGGGCTAGAGCGCTCGCATTGAGTGCTCTGGCCACTTGAGAGCCTGACGGCACGTGGATCGATAGTTCGAGCCCCGCTGTGGCCATTATCTGTGTGGTCGCAAGATAAAGATCCGATGCCTTTGTTCGCAAAGAGTAGGGGGTTACCCCCGGAGACATGGCTCTTCCTACTCCCAGTGACGCGATTTGACCAAAAGTGGTTTAAGCTTTCCTGAATATACAACCAACTAACCCGTAGGCGTGACCTGGAGGTAAAATCGTGTCGTCTAGAGATTGAAGCCTTTACGTGTCCATGAGCTCTAATTGGTCTGGCTGTTCCAGGCCTGGATTCGTCTGGCGCTAAATGACGGCGTTCTGGAGAGTTACCTGGACGCCATCATGACGGACAAGGACATGCTGAGGTCAGGCTCTTCTTTCTTAATTATCGCCCACATTGCTGACCGCTATGACTCATTAATTAAGTGCTCCATCGCGTTATAGATACAGATGACGTATGTGACAGCAAATTCAAGATGTAAATCGCAGCAACCATTATTCACGACATGTGTCTGTTACTGCAAGGGCATACTAAATAAGTTGGCGAAGTTGTAATTTTTTTTCGCGTACAGTAAGATGACTAATAGTGTTGGGGTTGTTGTCTGTTAACAGGCACTTCTACAGAAGGACTGCTTACCTACGCGACTTGGAACACCCTGGGATAATGAAGAGTTACGTACAAGGTGGGTATGTTATATACATCGGTCTATACTTACTTATGATCATGCCGAGATAGAGTTTAAAATGCCAATCCTTCTGCTCCTTGGCTCGATTTACCCTTGTGTTTCTTTCTCCTTGTGTTCACAGAAGTGGTCTAAAATGCATTTTATTGGTAAAGCGGGTACATCCCCAAGATAAACCGAATACGCACATTACCCATCGGTATACCTTCCGGCACTTCTTTCACCTGAGTCGGGTGTGCGCGCATCCATTCGGCATGCCGAGTATGTCCCGTTCAAAACAGCACGGCCATTCGGTGCAGTGGCGACTGATTGAACAGTGACAACCTAGGCTGGTTTGATTGCCCCTAAATGAACCCTATATGGCCGGCGTGAACATTTCATTGAAATACGGCGTAGCCCTACCGGTAGGCACGCAAGAGGTTGACCCCTTCCTGGCCAAAGGAAAGGCCTCCATTGCCACGGCAGTCACATTATGATCACGTGGATGCGGTGATCGTCAACACAAGATGGAATGTCATCGGGCATTGATATAGCAAAAGTAGTTTGCCTGATGGGCCAGTGTGGGGCTGAAAGCTGAAGTAGTTTGACTGATGGGCCAGTGTGGTCTGTAAGCTAAAGTAGTTTGTCTGATGGGCCAGTGTGGGGGTGAAAGCTAAAGTTGTTTGTCTGGTGGGCCAGTGTGTGGCTAAAAGCTAAAGTAGTTTCACTGATGGGCCAGTGTGCGGCTGAAAGCTAAAGTAGTTTGTCTGGTGAGCCAGTGTGGGGGGTGAAAGCTAAAGTAGTGTGTCTGGTGAGCCAGTGTGGGGCTGAAAGCTGAAGTAGTTTGTCTGGTGGGCCAATGTGGGGATGAAAGCTAAAGTAGTACCAGTGTGGGACAGAAGGCTCAAGTAGGGCCCCCAAGTAGTTTGACTGATGAGCCTGACTGTGGGGTTACAAGCTGAAATACTTTGTCTGATGGATTTTCCATTGCTTCAATGAACCGCAAATCACCACCTGCGACAATATTAAAGAAAGTTTTACCCTTTATCAGTTCAGCTGCGACAATAGTAAAATATTACGCCATAAACGATTAACATGTTCGATTTCCTGACCTGGCACACGGTATTCGGTGTGTGCCAGGCGTGCGCAATCCTGTTGTGTCGGTCACCGTGGTACAAGGTCCGATTTGGCCATTTTCGGAGCTCGAAAAATTGAACGCCATCACAGAACAGCTCACAGATTACTCATGAATGGAATGGATGGCAATCATAGATACGCGGAATTGAAGTTTGTATACGACGTAACTATGACGAGACTAGCTCAGGGGCCTTGTGCTGTCCACCTTATGTGTCATCCCCAGGTGTCATCAATCTGCAGGTCGTGGGTTCGAACCCTGCCACAGCATTGACCGGCGCTTAGCCCAATTGATGGGCATAAAAGCGGCCTAAAACACCTATATGTGATGTCTGTGCCATAGCCACTGGCAAAATAAGTTTACTGTAACTTCAGATTACAGTCTCAGACTTGCACATTATGTGTCGAATCTGTATATGTAACTTGTCGCCCGCGGTGGCCACGTTGGGAGAAGAAGCGCTGAATAAAGTGCCCGCAATGTGTGTCCCAAGTACCTGGTCGCTCACTGTGGCCCAGAGGACAGATCGAGAGAACGCTGAATATATTCCAAATAAACCAGAAATATATAAAGTGGATCGATCGATCATTAATACAGTGTATATAAAAATATTCTTAAATCAAAATCGATAGAGATATTATATCAAATGCAAGAACACTTAGCGACATTACCAAATATTAAGTACATGTATATGGACACCATCGTTCAGATCTATACCCAGCTGTTGTGAACTCGTTTTTGTGTGTCAGATGTATGACTGACATGTATGCACAACTATTTAGATTCCAAATAAAATAGTTTACAACAGAAATAAAAAATGAATGACAAAATTAAGTGGATTGATCACGACATAAACCTTAGCTCGTCATTAAAGATTAAGAAATCGATAATGGACTGTTAGTTCGCTGCTGTCTCAATTATTTGTCCGCGTGGGTGTGTCAGATGTTGCCCGTCCATCTTCCGTGGTTGTGTACTCCAATGATACTTGTAATTAAGGGTCGGTGATTGGCGCAATGCTTGCGCTGCGCAAGCACGCAGTTTAACGCATATTTCATTCATTATGTTATTTTCAACTCGTGTCATAGAAGCCTTTAATCTGGTGAACAATATGGTAATCCTGGTGAGCGTGGTGTTCTGGTTACGCTATGGCAGACCGAGTGCGGCGACATGATATCTGCTGGTGAAGACTGAATATCATCGCTCATATTCATAGTCGAGAACTTGATCATCAATACATTTAGGTCGATATGGCTTCGTAAATACCGCCTCGATCGGTCGTTAAGACTGATGGCTGATAACGTCACTTATCGCTCAAAGGTCGTGACCTTTTTTGGACTTTTTTGGATCGAGTCTTGATTTGACCTTTTTCACTGCTGGAGCACGTGATGTGTTCACCAGGAACCGTTTAGCGCTGTATCGGTTTATTGATGCGCGAAGTCTCGGCTGGAAAGTGTGTGGACATTAGGCATGTCGGTACACTGGTGGTTGGGGGCCTCGGCAGCTCGATTGGAAGCGCATTGCAAGGGAAGGGGTTCCAACCATGATCCTCGTCATTGGAATCTGGGGAATGGTTCATTCATTCCTCTCCTGGTGGCTTTACCCTTGTGTTTACAAACGGCGGTCTAAAAGCCAACCCCTTGGCCCGCTTTACTCTTATGTTTGTTTACACTTGTGCTTGTTTACCCTTGTGTTTGTTTACCCTTATGTTTGTTTACCCTTGTCTTTGTTTAACCTTGTGTTCACTGAGGCTGTGTAAAGTGTCAACCCTTCTGCTCCTTGGCCCGCTTTACCCTTGTGTTTGGTTACCCGTGTGTTTGTTTACCTTGTGTTTGTTTACCCGTGTGTTTGTTTACCTTGTGTTTGCTTACCCTTGTGTATGTTTGCTCTTGTGTTTGCTTATCCTCGTGTATGTTTGCTCTTGTGTTTGTTTACTCTTGTTTGCACAGCGGTGGTCTAAAATGCCAATCCTTCTGCTCTTTAATTGGCCCGCATTACCTTGACCGTTGTGACACGGAATCGGTCTAAAATGCTAATATTTCTCCTTCTGTAAATGATAACGTACGTGTATCGTTAATCAGGGTAGCCAGCGGGGCAGCCGCTGTGGTTATACGCTCATGAAGGCGATAACAGAAGTTAGTCAGAAATGTTTAGAGAGACTGATCACAGTTCTACTTTCAAAGCAAGCAGCTTGGTATTGTTGTATATATCTGCCATTGTCTTATCTGCATACAGGTCATCAAAGATTGTTCGCAGATATATCCCATTCTGTTGACATATGTACCTTACCTTGACATATGTACCTTATGGTAAGCCTGGTAACCGGTGTCTGTTTCCTTTGTCTGTATCCAGTGTCAGACATATAGTTCCAGCTGGCCTACAGCTCGAGCATGTTGAACAATCACATTGCCTGATAACCGGTGTCTGTTTTCTTTGTCTGTATCCAGTGTCAGACATATAGTTCCAGCTGGCCTACAGCTCGAGCATGTTGAACAATCACATTGCCTGATAACCGGTGTCTGTTTCCTTTGTCTGTATCCAGTGTCAGACATATAGTTCCAGCTGGCCTACAGCTCGAGCATGTTGAACAATCACATTGCCTGATAACCGGTGTCTGTTTTCTTTGTCTGTATCCAGGGATGTCAGACCTACAGTTCCAGCTGGCCTACAACTCGAGCATGTTGAACCTGTGGACGAACACCCCCTTATGGCTGGCAGGACTGGTGGCCCTCCAGCAAGTGCCTCGGGCCGTGGTGGCGGCCTCCTCTCAGGGTACTGTACTGCTAAACCTATTTGTCTGCGTGCAACTGAAAGAAATGAAATGAAATAAAATATTCGTGTTTTTTTCGCATACGTTTGTGAACATGATGAAGGCTATCCTCGTTCTTGGTAGAAACTTACCAGGCCTGTCTCTAATTTGTCACAGGGTGCCGTTAGAGCCAGGCAGCATTTGCTGTCTGTGCGGTGTTGCAGCGCATATTTTCGCGTATAGGGCGCACAGTTTTTAACTATCCGACAACATATGTATCTTTCCAGAATACCTATGCAATTTAATGACCTGGCGGAAAGAAAATACTTTGATTTATTGTCTTAACTTGCAATGTCAGGGCTTTTTCTGGCCAAATTTATTCGATCAGCGCCAGCCGCGCCAATATGCGCTGCAACACCGCAAAGAGCAAATGGTAAGGTAAGATCTGGTAAGGTAGAAACATGCCCTAACGCAGGCGTCAGGGTTCAAACCCATGACCTGAAGGTGTGTTATTGTTTATAATAATGATGTTATGTATTGCTGACTTCTACAAATCTATTGTTATGACAAGATTTGTTATAAAATTTTTTTAAAGGTTCAGAACTGACATAAATATATATCTATAGTATACGGGGCGGGGTTGCTATGTTGTTATTTTTTTTTATTACTGAACCCATTAACAAAGAAACCTTCCCACCAAAATTGGAAGACATAATACACAAAAAGGGGGGGGGGGGACCCTAACGCATTTGGTAAACGGGTTTAACAGAAAACTAAACAGGAAGTGGGTTCACTCTCTACTACCTGCCTGAGGGGCATGTTCCATATAGGACGCATATGTCGTTGTCCCTATAGGTTTATCGGCCCAATTTAGCCTTCGTGTGCACAGAAGTGGTCTAAAATCCCAATATTTGATCATTTTATTCCCAACTCATTTCAAAATGTTCGCATTCTGACACTGGGATTGTGTCCCATGTCCTCATCAGTCTGCTCCGGGAGCTTCTGCTGTCCGCTTTAATAGCCCAGGTTTGGCACAGTTGTGTCTTATGCACCCATTAATTGATCCAATTCATACGAAACTATCTGTAAAGTTTGTACATAGATAGCTTATGAATTGCAACGCTGCGCAGTACAGTAATGTAAGCGGAGCTGTTAGCTTGGACGGTTGACGGTTGGTGAAGGGTCCAGTTTTTCTTGGTTTTAGCTGCAGATGGCGCTAATAGTCGCGCGAGGGCTCAGCCAACGAATGAAGTCTACGTGACCGCCAGCCGCAAAAAAACGTCACATCGCCCTAAAGCCAAGGTCAAGGCCGCGCGGCGTGTCGGAACTGCGGGCATATCCGGCGACGGGTTACAGCCTTCGCCTGTGCCTTCTCCGGCGGACCCTTCCCAGCTGACCCGGAAAGACATTGAAGAAATCCGGAATTTCTCCCGTAGGCGAGCAGGTAGTGATGACACTTCCAGCGCCGGAACCAGTCAGATATCGCATCCGGATCCTATCGACGCCCGGCAGCTCAACGCGCAGCTCCCGGAGCTGCGCGTATCCCAGGCGGACCCATCGTCCGACATAATCTCTGGATCCACACCCGATATCCTGCCTGGATCCACACCCGATATCCTGAACGTCTCGGTGCTTGAAACGGGACTGCCGCCTGTGCTATTAGAATCGGATGGTGTAGATGCTAGATCGAATGATATCATTCCATTATCTAAATCGCCCGGATATGGACAGGATTCTCGCGGATCCAGACATAAACGCCCTTCCGGTGAGTCCCAGGGGTGGGACGTCGCCACCAGTCCGGATAGCATCGCGTCATTCAAATCCGCACGTTCACACGACTCGGGAGCTTTCAGGGAATGTTCTCATCTGGATACGCTTCCGGAAATCCAGGGCCCAGGTCAAACGCCTTCCGAAGCCGTTCCCGGAAAACACAATCTGGGCGAGATATCCGGGACTAGCGATCCACCATCCGTTGTGTATAGTAACGCCCAGTGTGAGTCCCGTAATGATAAGGCGGGGGCCGGGATCCCTGCGGACTCGGGTAACCATGGTGCTAACGGTCCCAAGGCCACCATCAGAGCCTACTTCCCCGGCCCTGTGATAGGGCTCGACAGCGTTAGTGACTCTGTGGAAG
This sequence comes from Arenicola marina, assembly GCA_964019135.1. Taxonomy (NCBI): domain Eukaryota; kingdom Metazoa; phylum Annelida; class Polychaeta; family Arenicolidae; genus Arenicola; species Arenicola marina. Next base: position 19,869,981 of record OZ025253.1, read on the forward strand.
GCGGGGAGACGCGGGCCACGAGAAGAAGTTTACCTCCTACAAAGGATAGCAGTGTGAAAAGCGTGGACTTCAAGAACCCGTTCTCATCAGAGGCCAACGGTCGTGGAAGCAGACAAAATGACCAGGTCGCAACGCGACGCCGCACGAGTTCACCTATACACCGTAAGACGCCGCCACCTCGCGTTCATCATGTGGCCCAATCGAATCCATTTGAAGACAATGAAGACGAATCAAATCCATTCTATCGGGAAACGAACGAATCAAATCCATTTCCAGAGCACGATTCCAAAAATCCATTTGCAAATGTCGACGAAGAGCTCGTGGCAGCATCTATGAATCCATTTGACCTGAATCATAATGATGATGATGATGATAATGAAGTTTATCCTGACGGTGGCAATGATCGTACGACCTCTGGTTTAGCCAATGCCGCTCAAACGACAGTCGGCAATTCACATTCACGGCCGGTCGCCTACGAACCCAGGCGGACGGACACGGGAAACCCATCAACCTCGCGAGGAGGGGGACTTCTCCCCACTGGAGATAGGAATGGCTACACCATATCCGGCTCCACCTCGGTCACTAACCTCACTCGCAGCTCGGCGGCCAGAGACTCCGCCATGCGGAAGTCATCCAGTTTGCCCAAGTTCGACCTTGGCAAGTCTCCGCCCTTAGAACCGGAACTCTCCACTGCCATGGCAACGAAAGACGACGTGGAGTTAGCCGACGAAGCCATTTTGTCGGACTTCAGATTCGGAATGCCCGCCCGCAACACCGGAAGTGACAGCAACGGCTCCCATGATGCATCGCGGCGCCATTCGCTGATGGAGGACGCGCCGAATGCCACGTTTTACGAGGACTCTTTCGATGCGCTGGAAGAGGAACGCCACTCGGAGCGCGTGACCGGAAATTCCCTGGTCGTCATGGAAGGCTGGTCATCGGACTTCGTGATGGACGCGCCACAGGGCCAGCTAATCCCCAATCAAACTCAAGGTAGGTCATCACTTTCTAATGCAACAAATTTGTTTCCGGGGGGCCTCCTTGGCATAGCGTCTGGCGCCCTGGGCCCGATCGCATATTAAATCTGGTCGTTGTTCATCGAATTCAAAGAGATATGAAACACAAAGTAAACGGTGTACCCCCTTCGGCACCAAAATGGATACAGACTTCTCGTTTACAATTTTCATATAGCAGAACTTGAGCCAAAACATTCGTCCACATACTACGTTCCATCCACGTGATCCACTTTGTTACCTCCACTTCACAGACAGCTTCACTAACTTGAGCAAAACTTTGGTCTACATAATCTAATACGTTCCATCCACGTGAAACACTTTGTTAACTCCGGTCAGAAATGCTTCACTAACCTGAGCAGAACTTTTGTCTACATAATCTAATACGTTCCATCCACGTGATCCACTTTGTTACCTCCCTTCAGAAAGCTTCACTAACTTGAGCAGAACTTTGGTCCACATAATCTAATACGGTTCTATCCACGTGATCCACTTTGTTACCTCCACTCCACAGAGAGCTTCACCAACTTGAGCAGAACTTTGGTCCACATAATCTAATACGTTCCATCCACGTGATCCTCCACTCCAGAGAGCTTCACCAACTTGAGCAGAACTTTAGTCCACATAATCTAATACGTTCCATCCACGTGATCCACTTTGTTAACTCCACCCCACAGATAGCTTCACCAACTTGAGCAGAACTTTGGTCCACATAATCTAATACGTTCCATCCACGTGATCCTCCACTCCAGAGAGCTTCACCAACTTGAGCAGAACTTTGGTCCACATAATCTAATTCGTTCCATGCACGTGATCCACTCTGTTAACTCCACCCCACAGATAGCTTCACCAACATGGTGCACAGCTACGGAAGCCGCGTGGGGCAGATACAGGCGCCCTCCATGACCCAGTTCCTCGACACCCTCTCCGACACCTCCTCCAACCCGACTGACCTGTCGACCACTAACCGGGTCATGTCAGGGGTCACGCCGCAGTTTAGCCGCACCGCGGCCGCCACCATGCTCACCGCCCTCGACCCTGTCATCCAAGACGAGGAGTTGTTCAAGGACTACGACATCGTTCCCGACGCCGCGGAGTCGAAGGCCTACCTCACGCAGCCGGTACGTCGGACCCCTGGTGACGTCATAGACAATGAGCCATTGGGACACCCCTCCCCGGGAACCCCTCTCGCACTATTTGAATGGCTACTTTTAAAAGGACCCTTTTGAATCCTACTGCCACCAGCTGGTGAGGCTACAACGAAAAGGCAATTTTTCGTGCGTAACTGACGCGATTGTTGTGAATAACCGGCCTGATGGTGACGTCATAGATAATTTTCCCATAGGGTGCCTCGATTATGAGACTTATAACAGGGAGGTCGATGACATAGACTGCGAATATGCATACGCGACCCCCACCTGCCACTTAGCTGTATGTTTCAGCAGGTTTAGGCTTAGATACATGCCTCTCTGGCTTCTGGGCGTCCTGTGGCCGCCGTTCATGCAATATCAAGCATTATAGCATTATATAACTTCGAAGTAACTCTCCACAAATATAGCTTGGGAGTCCAACAAGAACCTTATTCTATAATGACAAAGAAGTATTTAAAAAGTAGTATATCAAATCCGTTAGGTCCACACCATGGTCTGGTGCTATGAGACCTACTGTCTAATGTCCTAATCCTACAGCGTTTCTCAGACTGTCGAAATGTGAAATGGGGCATTCATGCTGTTCTTACTTAATTCCCACAATTCGTGTTTTAGCGCTACCAGTCCTTCCTGTCCAGTGTGGAACACATCACCAATGAAAAAGGTCTCGATGTTCAGAACTACCAGTGTAAAGGTTGTACCCGACCTGTCGGCATGTGTAAGTATAACAGCTGCAAAATCTGGGTCGATGGGGTTCATACTTTGATTTGTAGGATAACTTTGTTTAATAGCAATAGTAAGTTGGTCTTTAGTATATACGTCATCATTGCATTTACCATAATTCAGGCGTTTTGATATGTTTTATAAGGTAATCATTGGAAAAAATTAGCAAAATATATTCCAGAGCTTTCTCTGTTTCTGTTATGAGGTTTATTATATTATATATGGAGAGTCCCCCTATCTCGTTAAGAACGTCTGTTGTTTATTGTTTTATCATGCAATCAGTTGAGTTATACGGGTTGGTGGCTGGCTTTAGCCAGTGTGTAAGAAGCCAACTCATTGCAAGCGTACTAAATTTGTATTGCTACATTAGCAAACTTTATGCAGTTTGTTGGAACGCACTTGATGGTATGTTACAATATCGAAAGCTGGTCTGTAAAGCGTAATAAAGTTACCAAAAGAAACCGCACAACGTAAGCAAAGATAAATGTGGCGTAAAGATGAATATGAAAGTAACAAATATAAGATATGATATATTTCTAAAGAAGAATATAAAGATTTAAAACAAAATATATCTCCGTTGTGGCTTAAAGATAAATATAAGATAAGCACAATAAGATATATCTCAGATGTGGCTTACAGATGAAAATAAAGATAAAACATATAAGGCAATATAGATGTGTTTTTGCGTTCTCACAGTCTACGGCCGGGCACGTGTCTGCAGCCTGGACGGCTCCTACTACTGCTACGAGTGCCACGAGAACGCGGAAAACTACATCCCCGCCAGGATCGTCTACAACTGGGACTTCAGGAAACACTTGGGTGAGACATTAAGATAATCGTGTCCTTGACGTAACTTGAAGGAACCTACCTACGTATGTTAATAATATGTGCAGTCCAACGCCATAGGATGTCGGTGGGGTCGCAAGATAAAGATGCTTTGTCCTTCTTTGCAAAGAGTAGGGGGTTACCCCCTGGGACATGGCTCCACTCTCCCTTCTTTCTCCCATTGACGTGATATGACAAAAAATTGTTAAAGCGTCCTGCAAATACAACCAACCAACGCCATAGAATACAAAGCCCTGGTGGCGCTCCCTGGTGACCTTTTCAGGAACCATAGTTATGTCGTATCTCTAATGATAAAAAACATATATGTATTCATGTTCCAAATTTCTTTTCTTTCACTTTTGTTTTCGCATAAAGACGCTGGCTAATGCATGTAGTCGTTTTAGACACCGTGGCAGGATGACGTCACAACTATAATATATTACCCGTATTATGACGTCATTCCATTGTAGTTTGTCGTCAGAATGACGAGCTGTTGGGGCAAACTGAGGAGGAACCTCTGATGAACATTGAGAAGCTCAACCCGCGTCTGTACAAACACGTGCCCGAAATGGATCAAGTCATGGTGAGTACATGTCATGTTTACGTCATAGCATAATGTCGCTTTACGTTGCATCATAAGGTCTCTTTACGTCATAGCATAATGTCGCTTTACGTTGCATCATAAGGTCTCTTTACGTCATAGCATAATGTCGCTTTACGTTGCATCATAAGGTCTCTTTACGTCATAGCATAATGTCGCTTTACGTTGCATCATAAGGTCTCTTTACGTCATAGCATAATGTCGCTTTACGTTGCATCATAAGGTCTCTTTACGTCATAGCATAATGTCGCTTTACGTTGCATCATAAGGTCTCTTTACGTCATAGCATAATGTCGCTTTACGTTGCATCATAAGGTCTCTTTACGTCATAGCATAATGTCGCTTTACGTTGCATCATAATGTCCCTTTACGTCAGAGCATAATGTCGCTTTACGTAATAGCATAATGTCGATTTACATCATAACATAATGTTGCTTTACGTCGTAGCATAATGTCGCTTTACGTCCTACATACCATATTATCGAACAGTTAAATAATTGCCTTGTAATTGTGCTTTCTCCCCTTGTCTATTGCAGAGCTTAAGAACCCAGTTGCGGTTTTTGAAAGCCTACTTGTTCTCATGCCAACAGTCTGTCGCCGACGAGTTTCGACGACGGGTGTGGCCTAGAGAGTACCTTTATGATGACATCCACGTCTACTCCTTGACTGTACGTCTGTCTCTATAGTGTGGTCTAAAGATTACCAGTATGAGGGAATCCATCTCTACTCTTAAATAAAACAGACGAAACATTATACAAGCATAGGAATTTATTGGTCCATCTCCCATATTCGAGCCCACGAAATGTATTAGTGTATTACCTACTAGGCGTGAGTAATACCTGAGCTATACGGAAACATTTTCGACCTAGCATGGTATGTTGGCAAGCTCGATCCTGTTCAAGTTGTTAGCACGATATTCGCCTGAAATCACTACGTTTGCTACACATTGCTACACTTTGCTACAGGACCTGCTACAGGTGATGACCGGGCAGCTGGCTCAGGAGCTCAACAAGGTCATCAAGTTCGCGACGCGTCACGTGTACGACTGCCGCCTGTGTAGCCAGAAAGGCTTCATCTGCGAGATCTGCAACAAGCAGGACCCCATCTACCCCTTTGAGATGGACACCACGTACAGGGTAGGTGTCTCAGGGTTAGCATACAACAAGCAGGACCCCATCTACCCCTTTGAGATGGACACCACGTACAGGGTAGGTGTCTCAGGGTTAGGATACAACAAGCAGGACCCCATCTACCCCTTTGAGATGGACACCACGTACAGGGTAGGTGTCTCAGGGTTAGCGTTAGGATACAACAAGCAGGACCCCATCTACCCCTTTGAGATGGACACCACGTACAGGGTAGGTGTCTCAGGGTTAGCGTTAGGATACAACAAGCAGGACCCCATCTACCCCTTTGAGATGGACACCACGTACAGGGTAGGTGTCTCAGGGTTAGGATACAACAAGCAGGACCCCATCTACCCCTTTGAGATGGACACCACGTACAGGGTAGGTGTCTCAGGGTTAGGATACAACAAGCAGGACCCCATCTACCCCTTTGAGATGGACACCACGTACAGGGTAGGTGTCTCAGGGTTAGGATACAACAAGCAGGACCCCATCTACCCCTTTGAGATGGAAACCACGTACAGGGTAGGTGTCTCAGGGTTAGCGTTAGCATACAACAAGCAGGACCCCATCTACCCCTTTGAGATGGACACCACGTACAGGGTAGGTGTCTCAGGATTAGCGTTAGGATACAACAAGCAGGACCCCATCTACCCCTTTGAGATGGACACCACGTACAGGGTAGGTGTCTCAGGGTTAGCGTTAGCATGCAACAAGCAGGACCCCATCTACCCCTTTGAGATGGACACCACGTACAGGGTAGGTGTCTCAGGGTTAGCGTTAGGATACAACAAGCAGGACCCCATCTACCCCTTTGAGATGGACACCACGTACAGGGTAGGTGTCTCAGGGTTAGGATACAACAAGCAGGACCCCATCTACCCCTTTGAGATGGACACCACGTACAGGGTAGGTGTCTCAGGGTTAGGATACAACAAGCAGGACCCCATCTACCCCTTTGAGATGGACACCACGTACAGGGTAGGTGTCTCAGGGTTAGCGTTAGCATACAACAAGCAGGACCCCATCTACCCCTTTGAGATGGACACCACGTACAGGGTAGGTGTCTCAGGGTTAGCGTTAGCATACAACAAGCAGGACCCCATCTACCCCTTTGAGATGGACACCACGTACAGGGTAGGTGTCTCAGCGTTAGCGTTAGGATACAACAAGCAGGACCCCATCTACCTCTTTGAGATGGACACCACGTACAGGGTAGGTGTCTCAGGGTTAGCGTTAGCATACAACAAGCAGGACCCCATCTACCCCTTTGAGATGGACACCACGTACAGGGTAGGTGTCTCAGGGTTAGCGTTAGCATACAACAAGCAGGACCCCATCTACCCCTTTGAGATGGACACCACGTACAGGGTAGGTGTCTCAGGGTTAGCGTTAGGATACAACAAGCAGGACCCCATCTACCCCTTTGAGATGGACACCACGTACAGGGTAGGTGTCTCAGGGTTAGGATACAACAAGCAGGACCCCATCTACCCCTTTGAGATGGACACCACGTACAGGGTAGGTGTCTCAGGATTAGCGTTAGGATACAACAAGCAGGACCCCATCTACCCCTTTGAGATGGACACCACGTACAGGGTAGGTGTCTCAGGGTTAGCGTTAGGATACAACAAGCAGGACCCCATCTACCCCTTTGAGATAGACACCACGTACAGGGTAGGTGTCTCAGGGTTAGCGTTAGCATACAACAAGCAGGACCCCATCTACCCCTTTGAGATGGACACCACGTACAGGGTAGGTGTCTCAGGGTTAGGATACAACAAGCAGGACCCCATCTACCCCTTTGAGATGGACACCACGTACAGGGTAGGTGTCTCAGGATTAGCGTTAGGATACAACAAGCAGGACCCCATCTACCCCTTTGAGATGGACACCACGTACAGGGTAGGTGTCTCAGGATTAGCGTTAGGATACAACAAGCAGGACCCCATCTACCCCTTTGAGATGGACACCACGTACAGGGTAGGTGTCTCAGGGTTAGCGTTAGGATACAACAAGCAGGACCCCATCTACCCCTTTGAGATGGACACCACGTACAGGGTAGGTGTCTCAGGATTAGCGTTAGGATACAACAAGCAGGACCCCATCTACCCCTTTGAGATGGACACCACGTACAGGGTAGGTGTCTCAGGGTTAGCGTTAGGATACAACAAGCAGGACCCCATCTACCCCTTTGAGATGGACACCACGTACAGGGTAGGTGTCTCAGGGTTAGCGTTAGGATACAACAAGCAGGACCCCATCTACCCCTTTGAGATGGACACCACGTACAGGGTAGGTGTCTCAGGGTTAGCGTTAGGATACAACAAGCAGGACCCCATCTACCCCTTTGAGATGGACACCACGTACAGGGTAGGTGTCTCAGGATTAGCGTTAGGATACAACAAGCAGGACCCCATCTACCCCTTTGAGATGGACACCACGTACAGGGTAGGTGTCTCAGGGTTAGCGTTAGGATACAACAAGCAGGACCCCATCTACCCCTTTGAGATGGACACCACGTACAGGGTAGGTGTCTCAGGATTAGCGTTAGGATACAACAAGCAGGACCCCATCTACCCCTTTGAGATGGACACCACGTACAGGGTAGGTGTCTCAGGGTTAGCGTTAGGATACAACAAGCAGGACCCCATCTACCCCTTTGAGATGGACACCACGTACAGGGTAGGTGTCTCAGGGTTAGGATACAACAAGCAGGACCCCATCTACCCCTTTGAGATGGACACCACGTACAGGGTAGGTGTCTCAGCGTTAGCGTTAGGATACAACAAGCAGGACCCCATCTACCCCTTTGAGATGGACACCACGTACAGGGTAGGTGTCTCAGGGTTAGGATACAACAAGCAGGACCCCATCTACCCCTTTGAGATGGACACCACGTACAGGGTAGGTGTCTCAGGGTTAGCGTTAGGATACAACAAGCAGGACCCCATCTACCCCTTTGAGATGGAAACCACGTACAGGGTAGGTGTCTCAGGGTTAGCATACAACAAGCAGGACCCCATCTACCCCTTTGAGATGGACACCACGTACAGGGTAGGTGTCTCAGGGTTAGGATACAACAAGCAGGACCCCATCTACCCCTTTGAGATGGACACCACGTACAGGGTAGGTGTCTCAGGGTTAGCGTTAGGATACAACAAGCAGGACCCCATCTACCCCTTTGAGATGGACACCACGTACAGGGTAGGTGTCTCAGGGTTAGCGTTAGCATACAACAAGCAGGACCCCATCTACCCCTTTGAGATGGACACCACGTACAGGGTAGGTGTCTCAGGGTTAGCGTTAGCATACAACAAGCAGGACCCCATCTACCTCCTTCTTTTCATTATCGTGATATGACCAAGAGAGGCTGATGCGTCCCACATGAAAGCAATGACAATCTTTTCGTTGTTTTCAGTGTCCCAAGTGCCAGACGGTGTACCACAAGGAGTGTAAGAAGCCCATGGTGCAGTGCCCCAAGTGTGACCGTCGTCGCCAGCGCATCGAGGCCATGGGCACGTGCGCCGACACGCAGGACTCCGACTCCGACTATGCGTACTCTCCGGACAGCGGTGTCGCCATCGCCTAGCCCGATAGGGGTCGGCCCGTTAGCTCAGTGGGCTAGAGCGCTCGCATTGAGTGCTCTGGCCACCTGAGAGCCTAACGGCCCGTGGATCGGTGGTTCGCGTCCGGCTGTGGCCATGTCTGTGGGGTCGCAGGATAAAGATCCCATGTCCTTCTTCGCAAAGAGTAGGGGATTACCCCCCGGAGACATGGCTCCGCTGTCACTTCCTTCTCCCATTGACGCGATATGACCAAAGTGGTTAAAGCCCCCTGAATATACAACCGACCAACCTAGCTCGATAGAGACTCTTTGCGAAAGAGCTTCTCCCAAAACGATACCCCTTCTCTGAACTGATGTGATGTCATACCGAAAGCCGTTTCCTCATCGTTTCCGCAGTCCAAGCACGATGCATACCAACGGCCCCTTGGACATGCAGCGACGGCGCCAAGGCAGGGAGGAGTCAAAACTCTTTTGTAAAGATGGTGCATAAGACACACACCTTCGTCGCCCAATAGATGCCATGCCTGCATTGATAGAGAGTTGTTTTGTCTTTGTTCACATGTCCTACATCTCATTGCCTAAGGCGGTTCCTTGGCCCGGATCAGTCCATGTGTCCAGAAAGGCAGCCTGAAACAGAAATTCATTCCATTAAGAGTGAAAGAAATACGGAGGCCGTTTCTTATTGCGTTGGCTGTGACCGCTGGCTGTGCCTTAACTATTATTATTACTGACCATACTGCAGATGTTTCTTTTAATAGTATGTGATGTGAGGTAGAACTGCGTATGTAAAGTATATGTCTGCCAAGCGTATTATGCCAAGTGTATCGATTTTTTTGTACTACACGCTTTAAAATATTAATCGAAGTTTATTTTATTAAGATCTTCGTGTTATTACTGTGAAGACCTAAGTTAGTAGAGAGACACAAATTGGTGCAGTGTGATGATCGTTAGTGTTTGCGGCAATTGCAATATATATCAACGTACGCATAATGGAGCGAAACAGGATTGCTGTTTTGCATTTCTGCGGAGATTTATTATCTGACGCATGTTTTAAGGGGAATCGAAGCCAGAATACCTGTCTATGTTACCTACACCCGCCCCTCCTCCTCCTCCGCCCCTCCTCCTCTGCGAGTTACTCATGTATCATGCGTATGTCTCGGAAAATGGAGATCGTCTTCTGATATTATTATTATTGTTATTAATATTATTCCATAACAAAAGACGCAGTTTGGAACGCGTTCGTCAATTCAGTGCATATTTAAAGCGGTAACCGCTTCTTTGCCTAATCTTCTCAGTCGGTGGATGCGTAGATTAACAATCAAGGGCGGATTCAGGATGTTGAAGGGGGATCCACCTCCCGGGGAAGGGGGTCGACGTTGAGTTTGAACATCTTACTGGGGGGGGGGGGTACTTTGGTAAATCATATGACCGTGGGAGCCACAAAATAATATGGAGGGTATGGTACAGAAATAAGGGACGGGGCAGTGTCGAAATGTTAAAACAAGAGCAGCCTCAATCAGAAATCGCTCCTAGGAAAGTATGGATAAATTTTACTTCAACCAAATAATTAAAATATACCGCAATGGCTTTTATATGAAAATGTTTGTACTGAACGCATTATGCTATCTGTGTTATCTCCGTGAACCATGTCTTACCAACCAACGATGTAACCATCCCGCTTTGTACTTTAAAAGGAAGTTTCTTTAATAATAAGGAACTTGCTTGAACTGCACCATTAAAATAAATATCATGGCTGATCTTTCTAATAGTGTTTGTACATGCTTGTCATTCGTATTTGGGGCAAAGAGCATTTAGACAATTATAGAATGTGTTCTTATTATATTAATATACTGCCACTTTGATGGGGAGGCATATTTCCTGGACAGGTATATTTATATATGGGGAACTGTGATTTTTCTGTGTAATGTGTCATCAAAACGTGTGTAGCTTCTTGCTAAGTTTAAGGAAAATCGCATAAGGTACGCATTGATGATGAAGTGCGAGCATTATCGAGATTAACTTTGGGGTGGAACACGACAGTTGAGAGATCACGTGACCCTTACATACGTCACGGGAGACTGAATGACGTCATAGGGCGTGTGCGAATATTTAATACTGCATATGACCTTTGTTATGGACTTGTTATTCGCCTATCAACTTGTGAGGCTTAACTTACGTACACTACGAAATCAATGGAAATTGGTGGCTAAAATGTTTTTTATGGCGACAAATCACTAATAAAACGGTTGATAACACTTACGTTGTCGACTCATGTGAGGCATTTATTCAAATCAAATCAAATCAAATCACATGCAGTAACTTATATAATCAATTACATAGATACAAAAAAATAGAAGACACGGTCGGGACGCCGGGGAGAGGCTGGGAGCGTCTCTTTTACGACTGCGGGGGCTGGGGGCTGGGTGAGTGGGGGGGGGGGGACTTCGAGAACCCGACTTTAACAGTGTATGTTCAGTTTTCCAAGGGGGGGGGGGGTTGCTGTCTGAAACACTTGGGACTTTAACATGTATGTTAACATGTATGTTGTATGTTCTGGTTACCAAGGGGGGGGGGGGTGCAACCCCCCTAACCCCCCCCCCCCCCCCCCCCCTAGATCTGCCACTGGAAGGTGAACGGGCAGCTATAGGGCATGTTAAACAGGCAGATAATGGGGATTATTATTGTCCGCAAACCGAATATTTCGTTCATTTCCACAGTCTGTACGTGGGACACGGTCTGACGCTGGCCAGCCGCGCAGACGGACGAATGAGTGGGGACTTTTCGCAGTGTTCAGAGACGCGGTAGAAATTCCAACACCCTGGGGGCCGGTGCGATAGCTCAGTGGGCTAGAGCGCTCGCATTGAGTGCTCTGGCCACCTGAGAGCCTAACGGCACGTGGATCGGTGGTTTGAGTCCGGCTGTGGCCATGTCTGTGTGGTCGCAGGATAAAGATCACATGTCTTTCTTCGTAAAGCCTAGAGAGTAGGGGGTTATACCCCGGATCAAGACAGCTCCACTCTCCCTTCCTTCTCCCATTCACGCGATATGACCAAAAGTGGCTAAAGCGTCCTGCATAACCACAGGCACAGTAAATCAGTGGAGGGGGAAGTGGGGGTATGGGGTCCCACAACGTATACTAAACACGTGTGTTTAGTATACGTTGTGGGGCCCACTACCCACCCCGGTCTCCACTGATTTGCTGTGCCTGCGTGAACCGGTGAATAACAAACCAACCAACACCCTGGTGGCGCCATCTATATCATTGGAGACGATATCCATTCCCACGATGCACTGCGGTTCTGTCTGCTAACCAACATGGCGGCCTCCATGGAAGAAGAGAGCGACCTTGTGGATGCCGATGATTATTATGCTTGGTTGGGTTTAAGCAAGAAAGTAAGCCAATCACATACGAAATGTGTAGCTGCACTTTAATGGAAATTTGTACAATTGCTGTAACTTGGCTGAGATTAAGGCTGCAAGTTCAGTTGTGTCTCAATAACAACCTGACAACACTCAACTTTCCGCCCCAAGTTTTCCTGAGTCTCAAAAACTTGCATCATGCCAACGAGTCCCGGTGTAGCATGATGGTTACCGGACAGTTAGGCCCACGGACATTTCGGCCAAGACACTTCGGCCCACACATATTACCACCCAATGGCCACTAATATACAAAACATCCCACATGGACCCTTAGGCTTAGGCCTTAAAAAGGTTGTTCTTCCATGTACAGGCAGGCGAACCATTGTTTCAGTATAGCTCACGTATTACTCGCGTCTAACATTTATGACAATAATACACTTGGTGGGTTCTGACATGAAAGATCGACCCTTAAAACCCATATGGGACTCATTTAAAATCCAGTTCCAACACACGTACATGGCTATGGGTCGGGCCCATTTAAACCTGCAGCTATAATAAGCTGTGTCATTGCAAAACTCAATTGCCTACTTAAAAAGGCCTTTGCGTTAATATATTGTAATTAAGTCACATCAGCAAGGTGAGAATATGTTATCCGTTCTTTGAAGTAATATTTAAAGTTAATTGTAAATATAGTTGATTTATTTGTTTCAATGCGAGAACTCAGATGTGATGCCACTCTATATGCTGTATTAACAGAATGACCAACAATATCTTTCAAGTACCAAGTAATTAAGGTTAAATGTGTCATCTTTATTTTTGCAAGATCTCAAAGAGTTTATAGCAACATGCCACATAAAGAAATCCAATGCTGACACCCTATAAACACTGGCCACGGACACTGCCACATTTATATCTATATGGGCCGAACTGTCTATTAACTAGCATGATAAACTGTCTGGCTTGATAAAGTGTTTTATGTAACCCCCCATGGTGGAATAGGCATGGAGAGCTGGGTCTTGGAGAGGGTGGTTGTTTGGGCAGATCATATGACTACCGGCGCGCAGAAGAAGTTTTTAACAATCAGGTGGCATTTGACTACCAGCATCTATGGCACAAAGGCACACCAAAACTAAATACCAATATTCCATTTTTCTGTATTATATGACTCCATGTATACACTTTCCATTATGCAACAACTGTTCAGAGAAGGAATGCAACTTTATCTGTTAACATATTGACTCCATCCTTTTGTGTTACCTAATGGCAGTATCAGTCACCTAAATATATTATATAAGGCATGAACCACATACTGTACTAGTAAATGTACATAGGCATTTGCATTATTTCTTTCAGGCATCCAAAGATGAAATTAACAATTCCTTCAGAAAATTCAGCAGGATGTACCACCCAGACAAACATGCCTCAGATCCAGCCTTGAAGGATAAAGCTGAATTAATTTTCACAAAAATCAAGAGAGCGCACGAAGGTAACATTCCTCACCCTTAGAATGAAGCTTATGTTATGTCTGCTGAAGCCTTAACTTTGCACAAATGCAAATGGTGAAGGTCTGCTGACAATCTGGATGCAGGTATAGTTTTAATTGACATTTGGTCAAATAATCCCTTAAAATTGGATCTATCATCTCAGGCAAACTTGATTGGAGTTACAACTTTTGTAGACTCCCAACTTTGATCATATTCTTTAGGTGAACTTCATAATTTGTAAACAAACCACTGTTAGATATATATCTTAATTTCGAAGTTTACCAGTATACATGTGCTTTGTACATGTTGTATCAAAGTGTTTTAGTTATTTCTGATTAAGTAACAGCTTCCATTTTTGATGTGTAACAGTTTTCTACACAATTGCTTTGCCACACCATGCAACATATATTTTATTTTATTCAATGCAGTACTATACTTTGGTATATAAATATTGATTTGTAATATACACAACACTACATTTATACATATAGCAAATGGACATGCTATGTGCGAATTGGATGCCAACACAGTACATACACTGGTACATGCAGATCTTGTATGTGTTTGTGACTTGTAAGCTGCCTTATATTGCCAAACATTGTGCTGTTCTTTGCCATGACAGTTCAAGTGCTTGGTTTTTGTGTTCTTTCAGTGCTGTCCGATCCACATAGTAGAGCCATCTATGACACCATGGGAGTGAAGGGGCTGGAGACAGATGGATGGGAGGTTTGTCTTTATATCTATGACACCATGGGAGTGAAGGGGCTGGAGACAGATGGATGGGAGGTTTGTCTTTATATCTGTGACACCATGGGAGTGAAGGGGCTGTAGACAGATGGATGGGAGGTTTGTCTTTATATCTATGACACAATGGGAGTGAAGGGGCTGGAGACAGATGGATGGGAGGTTTGTCTTTATATCTATGACACCATGGGAGTGAAGGGGCTGGCGACAGATGGATGGGAGGTTTGTCTTTATATCTATGACACCATGGGAGTGAAGGGGCTGGAGACAGATGGATGGGAGGTTTGTCTTTATATCTGTGACACCATGGGAGTGAAGGGGCTGTAGACAGATGGATGGGAGGTTTGTCTTTATATCTATGACACAATGGGAGTGAAGGGGCTGGAGACAGATGGATGGGAGGTTTGTCTTTATATCTATGACACAATGGGAGTGAAGGGGCTGGAGGCAGATGGATGGGAGGTTTGTCTTTATATCTATGACACAATGGGAGTGAAGGGGCTGGAGACAGATGGATGGGAGGTTTGTCTTTATATCTATGACACCATGGGAGTGAAGGGGCTGGAGACAGATGGATGGGAGGTTTGTCTTTTTATCTATGACACCATGGGAGTGAAGGGGCTGGAGACAGATGGATGGGAGGTTTGTCTTTATATCTATGACACAATGGGAGTGAAGGGGCTGGAGACAGATGGATGGGAGGTTTGTCTTTATATCTATGACACCATGGGAGTGAAGGGGCTGGAGTCAGATGGATGGGAGGTTTGTCTTTATATCTATGACACAATGGGAGTGAAGGGGCTGGAGACAGATGGATGGGAGGTTTGTCTTTATATCTATGACACAATGGGAGTGAAGGGGCTGGAGACAGATGGATGGGAGGTTTGTCTTTATATCTATGACACCATGGGAGTGAAGGGGCTGGAGACAGATGGATGGGAGGTTTGTCTTTATATCTATGACACAATGGGAGTGAAGGAGCTGGAGACAGATGGATGGAAGGTTTGTCTTTATATCTATGACACAATGGGAGTGAAGGGGCTGGAGACAGATGGGTGGAAGGTTTGTCTTTATATCTATGACACAATGGGAGTGAAGGGGCTGGAGACAGATGGATAGGAGATTTGTCTTTATATCTATGACACCATGGGAGTGAAGGGGCTGGAGACAGATGGATGGAAGGTTTGTCTTTATATCTATGACACAATGGGAGTGAAGGGGCTGGAGACAGATGAATGGAAGGTTTGTCTTTATATCTATGACACAATGGGAGTGAAGGGGCTGGAGACAGATGGATGGAAGGTTTGTCTTTATATCTATGACACCATGGGAGTGAAGGGGCTGGAGACAGATGGATGGGAGGTTTGTCTTTATATCTATGACACCATGTGGGTGAAGGGGCTGGAGACAGATAGATGGGAGGTTTGTCTTTATATCTATGACGCAATGGGAGTGAAGGGGCTGGAGACAGATGGATGGGAGGTTTGTCTTTATATCTATGACACAATGGGAGTGAAGGAGCTGGAGACAGATGGATGGGAGGTTTGTCTTTATATCTATGACACAATGGGAGTGAAGGGGCTGAAGACAGATTAATGGGAGGTTTGTCTTTATATCTATGACACAATGGGAGTGAAGGGGCTGGAGACAGATGGATGGGAGGTTTGTCTTTATATCTATGACACCATGTGGGTGAAGGGGCTGGAGACAGATAGATGGGAGGTTTGTCTTTATATCTATGACACAGTGGGAGTGAAGGGGCTGGAGACAGATGAATGGAAGATTGGTCTTTATATCTATGACACAATGGGAGTGAAGGGGCTGGAGACAGATGGATGGAAGGTTTGTCTTTATATCTATGACACAATGGGAGTGAAGGGGCTGGAGACAGATGGATGGGAGGTTTGTCTTTATATCTATGACACCATGGGAGTGAAGGGGCTGGAGACAGATGGATGGGAGGTTTGTCTTTATATCTATGACACCATGTGGGTGAAGGGGCTGGAGACAGATAGATGGTAGGTTTGTCTTTATATCTATGACGCAATGGGAGTGAAGGGGCTGGAGACAGATGGATGGGAGGTTTGTCTTTATATCTATGACACAATGAGAGTGAAGGAGCTGGAGACAGATGGATGGGAGGTTTGTCTTTATATCTATGACACAATGGGAGTGAAGGGGCTGGAGACAGATTAATGGGAGGTTTGTCTTTATATCTATGACACAATGGGAGTGAAGGGGCTGGAGACAGATGGATGGGAGGTTTGTCTTTATATCTATGACACAATGGGAGTGAAGGGGCTGGAGACAGATAAATGGGAGGTTTGTCTTTATATCTATGTCACAATGGGAGTGAAGGGGCTGGAGACAGATGGATAGGAGGTTTGTCTTTATATCTATGACACAATGGGAGTGAAGGGGCTGGAGACAGATGGATGGGAGGTTTGTCTTTATATCTATGACACAATGGGAGTGAAGGGGCTGGAGACAGATAGATGGGAGGTTTGTCTTTATATCTATGTCACAATGGGAGTGAAGGGGCTGGAGACAGATGGATAGGAGGTTTGTCTTTATATCTATGACACAATGGGAGTGAAGGGGCTGGAGATAGATGGATAGGAGGTTTGTCTTTATATCTATGACACCATAGGAGTGAAGGGGCTGGAGACAGATGGATGGGAGGTTTGTCTTTATATCTATGACACAATGGGAGTGAAGGGGCTGGAGACAGATGGATGGGAGGTTTGTTTTTATATATATGACACCATGGGAGTGAGGGGGCTGGAGACAGATGGATGGGAGGTTTGTCTTTATATCTATGACACAATGGGAGTGAAGGGGCTGGAGACAGATGGATGGGAGGTTTGTCTTTATATCTATGACACCATGGGAGTGAAGGGGCTGTAGACAGATGGATGGGAGGTTTGTCTTTATATCTATGACACCATGGGAGTGAAGGGGCTGGAGACAGATGGATGGGAGGTTTGTCTTTATATCTATGACACCATGGGAGTGAAGGGGCTGGAGACAGATGGATGGGAGGTTTGTCTTCATCTGTTGCCTAACACTCATGATGCGGTATAGATTGAAGACATTGCAGAGGTCTGATTTAATTATTTTACATTGTTTTCATGGAATCAATGTTAAAGTAATTTATGACTAACTGACGATTGCATAAATGATTCTGGTGAGCTAAGCATGTGATGGATATGAAAAAAAGGATAATGTTGTGAACTACTTCACGCTTTGATATGACAAGCTTTGATTATTTGAAGTGTTTGATGATATGCTGTTGTCTTGCAAGGTGGTGACACGCACCAAAACGCCCCAAGAAATTCTTGAAGAGTACGAACGACTTGCCAAAGAACGCGAGCAGAGACGCCTGGAGCAGCGAACCAACCCCAAGGTGACCTTGAGTGACTCCCAGCTGTTTGTTTTCCCTCTGAAGTGTTCTCTTATATATGAAAATATTATCTTCTTGATTTTCTATTATATAGAATAATATAACATACGTCTACCCCAGTCATTTCTAATTTCTGAGTTACTTTCGGAATCGTACTTCGGAATCGATATCTAAAATGAAATATTGTTGTTCCAAACATGTGCTATATAAGACTGTCACTTGCCAAAAAGTACGTACAAACAAATAGTATAGATATATAATATACGTGTAATATGTAATTAAGGTCTGTTTTTTGGTCGCCACAGGGTACAATTAGTGTTGGTATCGACGCCACGGACATCTTCGACCACTATGTGGCCATGGACGCCCTAGAATACAGGTGAGCGCCGTCGGCCGGGGTCACGAGGCCGGGGACCATGGTCCCGAGGCCGGGGCCCCGAGGCCGTGGTCCAGAGGCCGGGAAGCCGAGACCAGGGTCCCGAAGCCGGAGTCCCGAGGCCGGGGCCGGGGTCTCAGGGCCGGGGTCCCGAGGCTGGGGTCCCGAAGCCCGAGGCCGGGGCCGGGGCCGGGGTCTCAGGGCCAGGGTCCCGAGGCCGGGGCCGGGGTCTCAGGGCCAGGGTCCCGAGGCCGGGGTCTCAGGGCCGGGGTCCCGAGGCCGGAGTCCCAAGGCATAATCGTTTTGTCTTTTGCCTTGATAATTACTTATCATCATTGATTTTTTTTTCGAGTTTTTTTAGGTTTCTTGGCACAATACACTGAAAGTGGCCTAAACCGACCAACGTTTCATATCCCTTGTATTATCATTGTTATTGACGCGAGGTTGTCCGTGTGTTGTGGCCGACAGTTCGGGTTTGCCGCTGATAGAGATCAGCGAGATGTCCATATCGCAGTCTGTCGAGTGCCCGCTGACCACCAAGGATACGGCAGTCCTCGCCGGCAGCCTCTCCTCCCGTAACGGCCGTGGCCATGGCAACATCTCCGTCACGGGACGCCGGGTCCTCTCCACCAGCGGATGGGCTGAGGTACGCATGCGCACGCTGGGAGGTAACCCGCGTTTTTATGTGTTTTTTTTTCATTCACCTGTCCATGCGATGTGTGTACTGTGTGAACATGGTGCTATGTCTTTGATAACTCGGGTATATCCCCAAGGTGGACCGAATACGCATATTACGCATCGGTATACCGTCCGACACTTCTTTAAGCCGTCTCAGATGCGCGCCCATCCATTCGCTCAAAACAGCACGGGGCATTCTGGAGAAGATGGCGGCTGATTGAAAAGTAACTGTTCAGGCTGGTCCATTGTCCCTGGATGAACCGGGCATGACCGGTGTGAACATTCATTGACATTTGGCGAAGCCCTGCCGGCAGGTTGGAAAGAGGTTGCGTATACCGGGCGACCTACCGGTCCTGGCCCAAAGAAATGCGCCCACTATATCAATATAAAGATTTCGGTCTCGCGGGATAAAAGCATTTACATTAGCAATTACAGAAACACGTTGACAACGAGAAAGTCGAAGAAATCAATTCTACACGCTGTGTAGTGCAGATTATACTGTACGGTCATATACTATTTACTACGTATTTCTATCGCCGATATTGATGTAAGGCAGGCACATTCATATCAAGGACCATTCTAGCTCAATTGACAGCTCGCTGAGGTTCAGATCGACAGACCGGACCATGAACCGTACACTGGAGTCTGACCATCGTTTCACAAATCTTTCGGGCAAAGGTTACTTCACACATACATTCAACCGCTTATATATAGTATAATATAAATAATATGATATAAAGCTGTATTTTGTTGGTATTTTAGGTAGAGCTATCCGCGGGAAATGGCGCATCCCTGACCCTTCGCGGCTTCCGTACGTTATGGCGACGAACGTAAGGATGTTTTAGTCTTGCGATTGGCTGGTGCCAGTGGTGTGACTGGCTTGTGATTGGCTGGTACCAGTGCTGTGGGACTGGCTTGTGATTGGCTGGTCCCAGTGGTGTGAGACTGGCTTGTGATTGGCTGGTGTCAGTGATGTGAGGCTGGCTTGTGATTGGCTGGTGCCAGTGGTGTGGGACTGGCTTGTGATTGGCTGGTCCTAGTGGTGTGAGACTGGCTTGTGATTAGCTGGTGCCAGTGGTGTGACTAGCTTGTGATTGGCTGGTGCCAATAGTGTGAGACTGGCCTGTGATTGGCTGGTGCCAATAGCGTGAGACTGGCCTGTGATTGGCTGGTGCCAATAGTGTGAGACTGGCCTGTAATTGGCTGGTGCCAGCGGTGTGAGGCTGGCTTGTGATTGGCTGGTGCCAATAATGTAAGACTGGCTTGACCTAGACTACTTCCGGTACTGTAATTATATCTATGAAATGTATGTCTCAATGACATGAGAGTTCTTTATTGATGAATAGTTTCTGGTTCTTATACTATGCCCTCACAAGAATTAAGTTGTATAGTTAATTTGAACAAAAGTTTTATCTTCACAGTTTCGGGACAATGTCTGGTGTGATGCAATTTTCGCCTCACGGGGATACGACGTCGATCAGACCGGGTCTGAACGCCAGTAAGTACAACCGCCCGCAGCAGACCCTTTCCTGGCAGACCCTTCCCTAGCGGACCCACCCTCAGCAGACCCGCCCCTTGCAGACCGGCCCCCAGCAGACCCGCCCCTAGCAGACCCGCCAACAGCAGACCCACCCCCAGCAGACCTGCCCCTGGCAGACCCACCCACAGCAGACCCACTCCCATCAGACCCACCCCCAGCAGAACCGCCCCCAGCACACCCACCTCCAACAGACCCGGCCGCACTAGACCCACCTCCAACAGACCCGGCCGCACTAGACCCACCTCTAGCGGACCCGCCCCCAGCAGGCCCGCCCACAGCAGACCTCCCCCCCCCCCCCTTGCAGACCCGTCTCCTGCAGACCTGCCCCTGGCAGACCCGCCACCAGCAGACCCGTCCCCAGCAGACCCATTCACAGCAGACCCACCCCTAGCAGACCCAATCCCAGCAGACCCTTTCCTGGCAGACCCTTCCCTGGCAGACCAACCCACAGCAGACCCGCCCCCAGCAGACCCACCCCCAGCAGACCCATCCCTCAGGAGACCCACCCTTAGCAGACCCACCCACGGCAGACCCACCCACAGCAGACCTGCCCCCCACACAGACCCACCCCGAGCAGACCCGCCTCTAGCAGACCCACCCACAGCAGCCCCACCCCCCAGCAGACCCGCCCCCAGCAGACCCACCATAGCAGACCCACCATAGCAGACCCGCCCCTAGCAGGCTCATCCCCAGCAGACCCATCCCCAACAGACCCATCCCCAGCAGACCCGCCCCCAGCATACCAACCAGTCAAAGATTATTATGGAAATGATTACAGTTATATTAATATTGTTATTGCTGTGATGTAATTGCGGTCGCAATCGTTGTGCAGGACTAGATGGTTTTAGAGTGTGTTTTCCATTCTTCAGTGATCGCCACGCAGTTAGATAAGAATGTCCAAGGTCGGTTGTCCTGGAACTGGGGCAATATGTCCGCCATGCAGACCATGATCGTGTGGGACACGCAACAGCAACATCTACAATGTGCACTACAGGTAAGGGACAGGCACCTACAGTGTGCACTACAGGTAAGGGACAGGCACACACACTGTGCACTACAGGTAAGGGACAGGCACATACAGTGTGGGCTACAGGTAAGGGACAGGCACATACAGTGTGCACTACAGGTAAGGGACAGGCACATACAGTGTGGGCTACAGGTAAGGGACAGGCACCTACAGTGTGCACTACAGGTAAGGGACAGGCACATACAGTGTGGGCTACAGGTAAGGGACAGGCACCTACAGTGTGGGCTACAGGTAAGGGACAGGCACATACAGTGTGGGCTACAGGTAAGGGACAGGCACATACAGTGTGGGCTACAGGTAAGGGACAGGCACCTACAGTGTGCACTACAGGTAAGGGACAGGCACATACAGTGTGGGCTACAGGTAAGGGACAGGCACCTACAGTGTGGGCTACAGGTAAGGGACAGGCACATACAGTGTGGGCTACAGGTAAGGGACAGGCACATACAGTGTGGGCTACAGGTAAGGGACAGGCACCTACAGTGTGGGCTACAGGTAAGGGACAGGCACCTACAGTGTGCACTACAGGTAAGGGACAGGCACCTACAGTGTGGGCTACAGGTAAGGGACAGGCACCTACAGTGTGCACTACAGGTAAGGGACAGGCACCTACAGTGTGCACTACAGGTAAGGGACAGGCACCTACAGTGTGCACTACAGGTAAGGGACAGGCACCTACAGTGTGCACTACAGGTAAGGGACGGGCACCTACAGTGTGGGCTACAGGTAAGGGACAGGCACATACAGTGTGGGCTACAGGTAAGGGACAGGCACCTACAGTGTGGGCTACAGGTAAGGGACAGGCACATACAGTGTGCACTACAGGTAAAGGACAGGCACCTACAGTGTGGGCTACAGGTAAGGGACAGGCACCTACAGTGTGCACTACAGGTAAGGGTCAGGCACCTACAGTGTGGGCTACAGGTAAGGGTCAGGCACCTACAGTGTGGGCTACAGGTAAGGGACAGGCACCTACAGTGTGGGCTACAGGTAAGGGACAGGCACCTACAGTGTGCACTACAGGTAAGGGACAGGCACCTACAGTGTGGGCTACAGGTAAAAGACAGGCACGTACAGTGTGGACTACAGGTAAGGGACAGTCACCTACAGTGTGCACTACAGGTAAGGGACAGGCACCCACAGTGTGCACTACAGGTAAGGGACAGGCACCTACAGTGTGCACTACAGGTAAGGGACAGGCACCTGCAGTGTGCACTACAGGTAAGGGACAGGCACCTACAGTGTGGGCTACAGGTAAGGGACAGGCACCTACAGTGTGCACTACAGGTAAGGGACAGGCACCTACAGTGTGCACTACAGGTAAGGGACAGGCACCTACAGTGTGGGCTACAGGTAAAAGACAGGCACGTACAGTGTGGACTACAGGTAAGGGACAGTCACCTACAGTGTGCACTACAGGTAAGGGACAGGCACCTACAGTGTGCACTACAGGTAAGGGACAGGCACCTGCAGTGTGCACTACAGGTAAGGGACAGGCACCTACAGTGTGCACTACAGGTAAGGGACAGGCACCTGCAGTGTGCACTACAGGTAAGGGACAGGCACCCACAGTGTGCACTACAGGTAAGGGACAGGCACCTACAGTGTGCACTACAGGTAAGGGACAGGCACCTGCAGTGTGCACTACAGGTAAGGGACAGGCACCTACAGTGTGGGCTACAGGTAAGGGACAGTCACCTACAGTGTGCACTACAGGTAAGGGACAGGCACCCACAGTGTGCACTACAGGTAAGGGACAGGCACCTACAGTGTGCACTACAGGTAAGGGACAGGCACCTGCAGTGTGCACTACAGGTAAGGGACAGGCACCTACAGTGTGGGCTACAGGTAAGGGACAGGCACCTACAGTGTGCACTACAGGTAAGGGACAGGCACCTACAGTGTGCACTACAGGTAAGGGACAGGCACATACAGTGTGGGCTACAGGTAAGGGACAGGCACCTACAGTGTGCACTACAGGTAAGGGACAGACACATACAGTGTGCACTACAGGTAAGGGACAGACACATACAGTGTGGGCTACAGGTAAGGGACAGGCACCTACAGTGTGCACTACAGGTAAGGGACAGGCACCTACAGTGTGGGCTACAGGTAAGGGACAGGCACCTACAGTGTGCACTACAGGTAAGGGACAGGCACATACAGTGTGGGCTACAGGTAAGGGACAGGCACCTACAGTGTGAGCTACAGGTAAGGGACAGGCACATACAGTGTGGGCTACAGGTAAGGGACAGGCACCTACAGTGTGGGCTACAGGTAAGGGACAGGCACATACAGTGTGGGCTACAGGTAAGGGACAGACACATACAGTGTGCACTACAGGTAAGGGACAGGCACATACAGTGTGGGCTACAGGTAAGGGACAGACACATACAGTGTGGGCTACAGGTAAGGGACAGGCACCTACAGTGTGAGCTACAGGTAAGGGACAGGCACATACAGTGTGGGCTACAGGTAAGGGACAGGCACCTACAGTGTGGGCTACAGGTAAGGGACAGGCACATACAGTGTGGGCTACAGGTAAGGGACAGACACATACAGTGTGCACTACAGGTAAGGGACAGGCACATACAGTGTGGGCTACAGGTAAGGGACAGACACATACAGTGTGCACTACAGGTAAGGGACAGACACATACAGTGTGCACTACAGGTAAGGGACAGACACATACAGTGTGGGCTACAGGTAAGGGACAGGCACCTACAGTGTGGGCTACAGGTAAGGGACAGACACATACAGTGTGGGCTACAGGTAAGGGACAGGCACCTACAGTGTGGGCTACAGGTAAGGGACAGGCACCTACAGTGTGCACTACAGGTAAGGGACAGGCACCTACAGTGTGGGCTACAGGTAAGGGACAGGCACATACAGTATGGGCTACAGGTAATGGACAGGCACCTACAGTGTGCACTACAGGTAAGGGACAGGCACCTACAGTGTGTGCTACAGGTAAGGGACAGGCACATACAGTGTGGGCTACAGGTAAGGGACAGGCACCTACAGTGTGCACTACAGGTAAGGGACAGGCACCTACAGTGTGGGCTACAGGTAAGGGACAGGCACATACAGTGTGGGCTACAGGTAAGGGACAGGCACCTACAGTGTGGGCTACAGGTAAGGGACAGACACATACAGTGTGCACTACAGGTAAGGGACAGGCACCTACAGTGTGCACTACAGGTAAGGGACAGACACATACAGTGTGGGCTACAGGTAAGGGACAGGCACCTACAGTGTGCACTACAGGTAAGGGACAGACACATACAGTGTGGGCTACAGGTAAGGGACAGGCACCTACAGTGTGCACTACAGGTAAGGGACAGGCACCTACAGTGTGGGCTACAGGTAAGGGACAGGCACCTACAGTGTGCACTACAGGTAAGGGACAGGCACCTACAGTGTGGGCTACAGGTAAGGGACAGGCACATACAGTGTGGGCTACAGGTAAGGGACAGGCACCTACAGTGTGCACTACAGGTAAGGGACAGGCACCTACAGTGTGGGCTACAGGTAAGGGACAGGCACATACAGTGTGGGCTACAGGTAAGGGACAGGCACATACAGTGTGGGCTACAGGTAAGGGACAGGCACCTACAGTGTGCACTACAGGTAAGGGACAGGCACCTACAGTGTGGGCTACAGGTAAGGGACAGGCACCTACAGTGTGGGCTACAGCTAAGGGACAGGCACATACAGTGTGGGCTACAGGTAAGGGACAGGCACCTACAGTGTGGGCTACAGGTAAGGGACAGGCACCTACAGTGTGGGCTACAGCTAAGGGACAGGCACATACAGTGTGGGCTACAGGTAAGGGACAGGCACATACAGTGTGGGCTACAGGTAAGGGACAGGCACATACAGTGTGGGCTACAGGTAAGGGACAGGCACATACAGTGTGGGCTACAGGTAAGGGACAGGCACCTACAGTGTGGGCTACAGGTAAGGGACAGGCACATACAGTGTGGGCTACAGGTAAGGGACAGGCACCTACAGTGTGGGCTACAGGTGAGGGACAGGCACCTACAGTTTGGGCTACAGGTAAGGGACAGGCACCTACAGTGTGGGCTACAGGTAAGGGACAGGCACCTACAGTGTGGGCTACAGGTAAGGGTCAGGCACCTACAGTGTGGGCTACAGGTAAGGGACAGGCACCTACAGTGTGGGCTACAGGTAAGGGACAGGCACCTACAGTGTGGGCTACAGGTAAGGGTCAGGCATATACAGTGTGGGCTACAGGTAAGGGACAGGCACCTACAGTGTGGGCTACAGGTAAGGGACAGGCACCTACAGTGTGGGCTACAGGTAAGGGACAGGCACCTACAGTGTGGGCTACAGGTAAGGGACAGGCACCTACAGTGTGCACTACAGGTAAGGGACAGGCACCTACAGTGTGCACTACAGGTAAGGGACAGGCACATACAGTGTGCACTACAGGTAAGGGACAGGCACCTACAGTGTGGGCTACAGGTAAGGGACAGGCACCTACAGTGTGGGCTACAGGTAAGGGTCAGGCACCTACAGTGTGCACTACAGGTAAGGGTCAGACACATACAGTGTGGGCTACAGGTAAGGGACAGACACACACACTGTGCACTACAGGTAAGGGACAGACACATACAGTGTGGGCTACAGGTAAGGGACAGGCACCTACAGTGTGGGCTACAGGTAGGGGACAGGCACCTACAGTGTGGGCTACAGGTAAGGGACAGGCACATACAGTGTGGGCTACAGGTAAGGGACAGGCACATACAGTGTGCACTACAGGTAAGGGACAGGCACATACAGTGTGGGCTACAGGTAAGGGACAGGCACCTACAGTGTGCACTACAGGTAAGGGACAGGCACATACAGTGTGCACTACAGGTAAGGGACAGGCACATACAGTGTGGGCTACAGGTAAGGGACAGACACATACAGTGTGCACTACAGGTAAGGGACAGGCACCTACAGTGTGCACTACAGGTAAGGGACAGGCACCTACAGTGTGGGCTACAGGTAAGGGACAGGCACCTACAGTGTGGGCTACAGGTAAGGGACAGGCACATACAGTGTGCACTACAGGTAAGGGACAGGCACATACAGTGTGGGCTACAGGTAAGGGACAGGCACCTACAGTGTGCACTACAGGTAAGGGACAGGCACATACAGTGTGCACTACAGGTAAGGGACAGGCACATACAGTGTGGGCTACAGGTAAGGGACAGACACATACAGTGTGCACTACAGGTAAGGGACAGACACATACAGTGTGCACTACAGGTAAGGGACAGACACATACAGTGTGGGCTACAGGTAAGGGACAGGCACCTACAGTGTGGGCTACAGGTAGGGGACAGGCACCTACAGTGTGCACTACAGGTAAGGGACAGGCACATACAGTGTGGGCTACAGGTAAGGGACAGGCACCTACAGTGTGCACTACAGGTAAGGGACAGGCACCTACAGTGTGGGCTACAGGTAAGGGACAGGCACCTACAGTGTGCACTACAGGTAAGGGACAGGCACATACAGTGTGCACTACAGGTAAGGGACAGGCACATACAGTGTGGGCTACAGGTAAGGGACAGGCACCTACAGTGTGCACTACAGGTAAGGGACAGACACATACAGTGTGCACTACAGGTAAGGGACAGGCACCTACAGTGTGGGCTACAGGTAAGGGACAGGCACCTACAGTGTGCACTACAGGTAAGGGACAGGCACATACAGTGTGCACTACAGGTAAGGGACAGGCACATACAGTGTGGGCTACAGGTAAGGGACAGGCACCTACAGTGTGCACTACAGGTAAGGGACAGGCACATACAGTGTGCACTACAGGTAAGGGACAGGCACATACAGTGTGGGCTACAGGTAAGGGACAGACACATACAGTGTGCACTACAGGTAAGGGACAGACACATACAGTGTGCACTACAGGTAAGGGACAGACACATACAGTGTGGGCTACAGGTAAGGGACAGGCACCTACAGTGTGGGCTACAGGTAGGGGACAGGCACCTACAGTGTGGGCTACAGGTAAGGGACAGACACATACAGTGTGGGCTACAGGAAAGGGACAGGCACCTACAGTGTGCACTACAGGTAAGGGACAGGCACCTACAGTGTGCACTACAGGTAAGGGACAGGCACATACAGTGTGCACTACAGGTAAGGGACAGACACATACAGTGTGGGCTACAGGTAAGGGACAGGCACCTACAGTGTGGGCTACAGGTAAGGGACAGGCACATACAGTGTGGACTACAGGTAAGGGACAGACACATACAGTGTGGGCTACAGGTAAGGGACAGGCACCTACAGTGTGGGCTACAGGTAAGGGACAGGCACCTACAGTGTGCACTACAGGTAAGGGACAGGCACCTACAGTGTGCACTACAGGTAAGGGACAGGCACATACAGTGTGCACTACAGGTAAGGGACAGGCACATACAGTGTGCACTACAGGTAAGGGACAGACACATACAGAGTGGGCTACAGGTAAGGGACAGGCACCTACAGTGTGCACTACAGGTAAGGGACAGGCACATACAGTGTGCACTGCAGGTAAGGGACAGGCACATACAGTGTGCACTACAGGTAAGGGACAGACACATACAGAGTGGGCTACAGGTAAGGGACAGGCACCTACAGTGTGCACTACAGGTAAGGGACAGGCACATACAGTGTGCACTACAGGTAAAGGACAGACACATACAGTGTGGGCTACAGGTAAGGGACAGGCACATACAGTGTGCACTACAGGTAAGGGACAGGCACCTACAGTGTGCACTACAGGTAAGGGACAGACACATACAGTGTGGACTACAGGTAAGGGACAGACACATACAGTGTGGGCTACAGGTAAGGGACAGACACATACAGTGTGCACTACAGGTAAGGGACAGACACATACAGTGTGGGCTACAGGTAAGGGACAGACACATACAGTGTGGGCTACAGGTAAAGGACAGGCACCTACAGTGTGCACTACAGGTAAGGGACAGGCACATACACTGTGCACTACAGGTAAGGGACAGGCACATACACTGTGCACTACAGGTAAGGGACAGACACATACAGTGTGCACTACAGGTAAGGGACAGGCACATACAGTGTGGGCTACAGGTAAGGGACAGACACATACAGTGTGCACTACAGGTAAGGGACAGGCACATACAGTGTGGGCTACAGGTAAGGGACAGACACATACAGTGTGCACTACAGGTAAGGGACAGGCACCTACAGTGTGTGCTACAGGTAAGGGACAGGCACATACAGTGTGCACTACAGGTAAGGGACAGGCACATACAGTGTGGGCTACAGGTAAGGGACAGACACATACAGTGTGGGCTACAGGTAAGGGACAGGCACCTACAGTGTGGGCTACAGGTAAGGGACAGGCACCTACAGTGTGAGCTACAGGTAAGGGACAGGCACCTACAGTGTGGGCTACAGGTAAGGGACAGACACATACAGTGTGCACTACAGGTAAGGGACAGGCACATACAGTGTGGGCTACAGGTAAGGGACAGGCACATACAGTGTGCACTACAGGTAAGGGACAGGCACCTACAGTGTGCACTACAGGTAAGGGACAGGCACCTACAGTGTGGGCTACAGGTAAGGGACAGGCACCTACAGTGTGAGCTACAGGTAAGGGACAGGCACCTACAGTGTGGGCTACAGGTAAGGGACAGACACATACAGTGTGCACTACAGGTAAGGGACAGGCACATACAGTGTGGGCTACAGGTAAGGGTCAGACACCTACAGTGTGCACTACAGGTAAAGGACAGGCACATACAGTGTGCACTACAGGTAAGGGACAGACACATACAGTGTGCACTACAGGTAAAGGACAGACACATACAGTGTGGGCTACAGGTAAGGGACAGGCACATACAGTGTGGGCTACAGGTAAGGGACAGACACATACAGTGTGGGCTACAGGTAAGGGACAGGCACCTACAGTGTGCACTACAGGTAAGGGACAGGCACATACAGTGTTTACAGTTTTTCTGTAATGTAGAAGAGTGTAAGTTTCAAAGGGAGGTGGATTTTACATTTAAGTTAACGTCCACGGAAAACGACATTCTCGGAAAATAATGGAATCTGAGGGGCGAGGGTAAAAGCACAAGGACTCTTTGTCGTGTTCCTTGGACATTAACTTATACGTAAGGGACACGAATAATGATTGAATAATGAAGATAATAGAAGGAACTTTATGCCATGTATGCATTGGTTGGTTTTATCTTAAGACACAGTAAAAAAAGTGAATAAGTAATGTTTTTAATTAACTAAAAGTAATCCTAGTGGCGGCGTATGTGTATCGTGTAAGGTATACGTCTTTGTTCATTGGCTTCAATAACCGAGGCTTGTTCTGCACTTGGCAGCTGGGTTTGCCGATGTGCTTTGTGGCTGTCAACTATACTCGCAAGTTTCCGGAGGAGGAGGCCAAGTTAAGAGGATCTTTCAGGTAAGGCTGGCGGCAGTGATGATGTTTTAATGTAGAATCTTTGTCGATGTCGGTGTCACTGCCAATGACACTATGATTATGTGTCGCGAAATGTGGCGCTGTCACCGTCACCGTCAGTGTCGGGGAATGTGTCACTGTTACCGTCAGTGTCGGGGAATGTGTCACTGTCACCGTCAGTGTCAGGGAATGTGTCACTGTCACCGACACTGTCCGTGAATGTGTCACTGTCACTACCGGTGTCAGGGAATGTGTCACTCTCACCGACACTGTCGGTGAATGTGTCACTGTCACTCTCAGTGTCAGGGAATGTATCACCGCCGTAACCCTATCTTGCACGTACTAATGTAACTATTTGATCACAAGTTTACGACCAATGACGTTATACGGCGATTATTGTTACAGAGCCGGCACGTTCGGTGTCCTAGCTGAGTACGGCTGTGAGAAGAAGATCACTCAGTTCAGCACTCTAGGCGCTTCCCTCCTCTTCGGCGTCCCTGTCGGAGTCACCCTCAAAATCAAGTAGGTCTCGAGCAGAACCCACCAGACATTACCAGGCGTATGTCTCACTGCATCCTGCAGCATGTAGTTGTGCCTCGCTATTCTTACGTTTATGGTAACGGGACGTTATGTTACGTGGCTTGTGACTAAAGTTCACTCTATCTGCTACACTGTATCTGGCTCTCTATCTAGTTTGGTGCATATGGTTCATGTGTTATCCTGTATCTGGTCACATCTGTCTGGAACCCTGTATCTAGTCATCTTTATCTGCTATGTATCCTGTATCTGGTCCTCTATCTTCTACGCTGTATCTGATCCTTTCTATCAAGTTCGCGGTATCTGTTTTTATATCTAATTGGTTTACTGTATCTGGTTCACTGTATCTGGCTCACTGTATCTGGGTCACTGTATCTGGGTCACTGTATCTGACTCGCTGTATCTGGCTCACTGTACCTGGCTCATTTTATCTGGCTTACTGTATCTGGCTCACTGTATCTGGTTTACTGTATTTGGCTTATATTATGCCTGTTGATTGCAGACTGCACCGCGGCAACCAGAGTTACCTGTTTCCCGTCCACTTATCAGATGAGGTGCTGCCGAGCGCAATGTTCTACGGCACTGTGATTCCCCTCCTGGCATTCTTTGCCATCAAGATGCTCGTAGTCACTCCCTTCTTAAAGGAACAAAAGGACAAGTAAGTATAGAGGAGTAGAATATTTCATTTTCGCAGTGTTAGTATACGTTATGGAGACAGACATATCTAGATTACTTTGGAATAGTTCATCCTTACCCCATGCTAGACAATGTTTCAACGATCATGTTTTCTTCTAGCGCGTTAGACCAGGGCCTGTAAGTTCGACACGCCCGGTGCCAAATGTTTCGAATACCGGTGCCTCTGCAGTGTAAATACGCCGTGTGTCTGCGTCCTGCCTCTGCGTCCCACCCCTCCGTCCCGCCCCTGCGTCACGCCCATGCGTCCCCCTTGCGTCACGCCCATGCGTCCCCCCTGCGTCACGCCCATGCGTCCCCCCTGCGTCCCCCCCTGCATCCTGCATCTGCGTCCCGCCCCTGCGTCCCGCCCCTGTGTCCCGCCCCTGCGCCCCGCCCCTCCGTCCCGCCTCTGCGTCCCGCCCCTGCGTCCTGCCCCCTCCGTCCCGCCCCTCCGTCCCACCCCTCCGTCCCGCCCCTGCGTCACGCCCATGCGTCCCCCCTGCGTCCCCCCTGCGTCCCACCCATGCGTCCCGCCCCTCCGTCCCCCCCTGCACCCTGCATCTGCGTCCCGCCCCTGCGTCCTGCCGCTGCGTCCCACCCCTTCGTCCCGCCCCTGCGCCCTGTCCCTGCATCCCACCCCTGCACCCTACCCTTGCATCCGTCCCCCTGCGTCCCGCCCCCTGCGTCTTACCCCTGCGTTCCGCCCCTGCGCTCCGCCCCTCCGTCCCGCCTCTGCGTCCCGCCCCTGCGTCCTGCCCCCTTCGTCCCGCCCCTGCGTCCCGCCCCCTGCGTCCTGCCCCCTTCGTCCCGCCCCTGCGTCCCGCCCCCTGCGTCCTGCCCCTGCGCCCTGTCCCTACATCCCACCCCTGCACCCTACCCTTGCATCCGTCCCCCTGCGTCCCGCCCCCTGCGTCCTGCCCCCTTCGTCCCGCCCCTGCGTCCCGCCCCCTGCGTCCTGCCCCCTTCGTCCCGCCCCTGCGTTCCGCCTCCTGCGTCCTGCCCCCTTCGTTCCGCCCCTGCGTCCCGCCCCTGCGACCTGCCCCTTGCTTCCCGCCCCTGCGTCCTGCCCCCTGCGTCCCGCCCCTGCGTCCCGCCCCTGCGACCTGCCCCTTGCTTCCCGCCCCTGCGTCCTGCCCCCTGCGTCCCGCCCCTGCGTCCCGCCCCTGCGTCCTACGCCGACGTGCCCCACCCACAACCCGCCCATGTATCCGTGGTGTCTGTGACTTGCAGAGACCTGCAGGAGAAGAAAGAAGCCAACGCGACCCGAATGGCGGACAAGAAGCGGGAGGCGGAGACTGCCGTGAGTCGACACCCAAGACATCTGTTCTAAAACTAATGTTTTTTAAATGCCGTTCGAAGAAGACCCCATGCGCGCTCTTTCTGAGGTTTTACCCACAACCGATGTCTTTCACTAGTTTGATTGCCGTTCCAAGTGACTCCCTCCGCGCTCCCTTTGAGGTTTGACAATCCACGATATCTTTACCTTATCACTTGAAATCAATGTAATATTTGTTGTTAAAAAACGATTTTAGAGATTTACGAGTTGGTGACTAACTGAAAGGATAGACTGCAGCGGTGACTGAGAGCGTGAAGCTTTGGTTCCCCTATTGTGTTGTATTGGGTGGCACTGATGCTCAGCTTGGCCGCTAACGGTGTGTAGTACTAATTTGATTCGCCAGGTGGAGCTGATGCAGGTAGCGGTGGCCCGCAGCGTGGAAGCTGAGGAGAAGAAAGGCGGACTACTAATAAAGAAAGCCGTCTATGGCAAGCTACAGGGGGATGACCTCAGGTAGGTCACCGGCTGACCTGACCTAGTTACATAACGTTTGGAAAGGATAACTAATCCTTACGCGTCTTAAATGACACCCGCTAAGAATTTCACTCTTTTAGTATGATTAACAAAGATATACTGTGTATAAACCATTATAATCACATCGATTAGACATGGGCAAAATGCGTCGAAGCCATTTACAAGTGAAAGGATATCTGCTGGTCTTTAATTGCTATACAGACGGTTGTGATAAAGATTTGGGCGGCATCCCATCGTGCTCACTGAGATGGACACTGCCTACTCGTCGTCCTGACGTCACGTTGGGCTGCCTCCATGGCTTCAGTTAGCCAGCAGGCGGCATGGGCTGTGTGAAGGTGCCCTGTTAATGAAGGAAGGACCCAAGATTTGCTTTCCCGTTACAGTGAGTTGGAGTGTATCACGGTGACGCAGCCGGTACAAGCGCTAGTCAAGGACTCGAAGCTCCTCCTACCGGAGGGCACGCAAATGGTGAGTGACGTCACCACATCGCCACTTTATCCAGGATACCATGGAATACTGTCAGAGGTTTTGTGTTAATGCAGATTTGTCGTGTTTCGGACTTATGCATTCCATCAATATAAAATACGATATAATATATATGTAGTACTACATGTATATGTAATTCTTCTACGTGGCTTCGCTCACCATTATAACGGTGATGCTGTATTTTCACATTTTATGCGAAATGCAGACATGACAATACCGTTACATTGCCATTTGAGCTGTTTTGTTATATATTTGCTTCGATACCGCCTTGTCGCAGAGTGAGCTGCCGGGGTTCTATGACCCGTGTATAGGGGAGGAGAAGGAAATAGTCATCACATACGAATTCAGGCGGCAGTTACACGAGGCGAAGTTCCGAGACAAAAGCAGAGTGTTAATTCCCAGTAGAGGTGAGTTCTCAGTGTGCATCTACGGCCTAAAGTATTGAACCACAGGTAGTGGGACGTGCTGTAGTCCGTTAACCTATTTCCTGAAGTGTTGTATGAAAATATCCGAATTAACTACCGGTACTTTCCCATTAGATACCTTACGATCAAGACAACTGATGATAAAATATGTTTAATTTTATACAAACAGCGTTCAATGAAAATTGTAAGTTTATTCCAAGTAATGATATTCGCTCTTGTTTTGGGCGTGTTATTTTGGTGTTCTGTGTTTGTACGATGGGCCTGGTACCTGAAGTTATGAAAAAACTAATATTTTGTATGCTAACTATGGGGTTATCTGAGTATAAGATGTATCATCGCGAACACTCGCATTTGGCACTTCGGCTTTCCGGCTGTCCATTGTTAATGGACAGGTTCAAAACAGAAGAAACAAAAGTAAAGAAAAAATATACATGACTTTCATATTCCTGGTATTTGCTTGTGATAATATTTAGTAATTACGTATGGAAATTCGGAGTTAAAATCACAGACCTGAAGGATGATGTAGACCCTATCTCTGTTCCATAGATACTATTTTGTTGTTCTTGATTCTATGTATTCTTAATCCTATTGCCTTTCTTCCCTACCCACAGACCATATCAATGCAAGCCAATCAAGTTCGCATGATAGATAGCAAGATTGGAATGAAGACAAGTGTATAAGGTGGAGCGCCCTCAAGTGGCGGTGTTCACTCTTCGTACCACCTGGACTTCAAGAGGTCAAAACCCTCACGCGGCGGTTGTCAAATCTTCAAGCCGCGTGGCCGTTTAACGAGGAGCGCTCTCACGCGGCGATGATAAATCTTCAAGCCGCGTGGCCGTTTAACGAGGAGCGCTCTCACGCGGCGATGATAAATCTTCAAGCCGCGTGGCCGTTTAACGAGGAGCGCTCTCACGCGGCGATGATAAATCTTCAAGCCGCGTGGCCGTTTAACGAGGAGCGCTCTCACGCGGTGCTGATAAATCTTCAAGCCGCGTAGCCGTTTAACGAGGAGCGCTCTCACGCGGCGAGGATGAATCTTCAAACAGCGTGGCCGTTTAACGAGGAGCGCTCTCACGCGGCGATGATAAATCTTCAAGCCGCGTGGCCGTTTAACGAGGAGCGCTCTCACGCGGCGAGGATGAATCTTCAAACCGCGTGGCCGTTTAACGAGGAGCGCTCTCACGCGGTGCTGATAAATCTTCAAGCCGCGTAGCCGTTTAACGAGGAGCGCTCTCACGCGGCGAGGATGAATCTTCAAACAGCGTGGCCGTTTAACGAGGAACGCTCTCACGCGGCGATGATAAATCTTCAAGCCGCGTGGCCGTTTAACGAGGAGCGCTCTCACGCGGCGAGGATGAATTTTCAAACCGCGTGGCCGTTTAACGAGGAGCGCTCTCACGCGGTGCTGATAAATCTTCAAACCGCGTGGCCATTTAACGAGGAGCGCTCTCACGCGGCGATGATCGATCTTCTAACCTACAGCGAGGAGCGCCCTCACGCGGCGATGATGCATCTCCAACCCGCAGTACACCCAATTTAAAGCCCTGGTCCCTATATATGGCCATCGTTGTCAGAACCGCGTGAATAAAGTTATCGAGATTCCCCTCGAATGTCTCAGAAATGCTGCCAGGTTGCTATGTGATTGATTGAGGGCCTGGACTGTTGTTCGACAAGTTATCTAGTGTCTTCTTTGCGATTGCTATGCATCTATTTTATTTATAACTAATTTTTCATGAATATTATGCTCCTAGGAAGTACTTCTATAGTACTTCTATAAATATAGTTTGAAAAAATTTCGAGTATCTAGTATTTACGAATACTTCACAAGTATTTCACGCATTACGCGTATGTCCCGTAGGGGTGTATTCGAAAAGAATCTATAGTTTTATCGCAGAAAACGATCTTTCAACAAATACAAGGGAACCAATAGTGACAAACGACGACGAATATGAATTAAACGGTATCTTTTTAACATTTAGTACTTAGTTCGAAACCGTCTGGTGCTTCCAGGGGAACAAAATATAGCCTTGCTGACTGAAAGTGTCATTTCAAAAACTATTCAAATGAAATGATTTTGGATAGATTGCAACTTGGGTGTTGATAACCCCCGATGCTTCATTGGAATGTTTGGTAATAATAACAAAAGGACCGGTCTAAGATAAACCGTAAACCATTGCGCAAAGTGCCAAATTATAACTGTTTTCCCGGCAAAATAAAGAAACTTTCTATTCAACAAAACTGTTTTTAGAACAACGCATAGTCTCAACATTTACGTCAACAATATGGTGTGATTCTAAATGCTGCCGCCAGGGGCGTGGCAGATTGAAGAGAATGTGTTCTGCGGGAGTTACGTGCGCCATTATTGGGAAGACCGCCCAGACGTACTCTCAGCCGGACTCGGGGTTCTGGTCAGGTCATTCGTATCGAACGCTGCACATTGTGCGAGGATTAGTCCGCAGCAACGTTATAATAATAAGTCAGTAATAGGCCTATTCGGTGCCATATAAGGGCGTCCTCTGAGGACGCCTTTCAATCCTACCAAGTGTTTGTGACGTTAAGAGTTCTATTTGTATAGTGTTTTGAAGAACAGACAGCAAGACAATAAAATGTGTCGTGATTGCCAATGTCTTGTCGTTTTTAACGGGCTGAATTGTTGATCCAAGTTGCGTAGTTTTGGTTACTTTGTGCACATAAAAGCTAAATTGGCACCAAGAAACCTCTGGGACAATGAAATACGATTGCACGTGCTAGGGCGCAAATCTGCGATTGGCTGATTTGCAGCTCAGTCTGCTTATCGACTTAAGAAGGGAAGGCTCCTTTCGTTACTAGGGAAGAAATTGAAAACATTTGCAAAAAGATAAAACAATCTTCATCACAGTTTATTTCTGCCATAACACTGGCGGGGCTGGTGCAGTGGTGGGAGACCATTCCATATTGTACATGTGTGAATTCCAGGGGATCACATTTAATTATCACCCTCCAATAATACCTTGTATATATTTTTTAAAGAACTGATAAAACGGAGCCTTGCCGAAAGGTTGTCCTCACTGCCTGCCGTGCAGGAGTGAGTGAATTAGAGGTTTTGTACCCTTTCTTTCGCCATAAGAGTCCCTCGTATCTAACGTTATATTTTGTAGCGACTTTAAAGATGAGCCAGAGAGATCTTTCAAACGTCACATAGTATTCAACTTGACCGTTTACATCAAGCCGAGAAAACGTTTTCACTGGAAAAGTGAAATTACACAGAAAAGTTTTCCTTTGTTATATTTCAGCTGTCGGAACGAAAGGGACCAGGTTAGAATACGAGTACATCGCTAAGATAAGACAGCGCCACAGTGTAATGGTCGTACGGCATAGAAGAAACCTCAATCCCTGAATATTCATGTTACAATATGTACATATATTCCAGCCAATCTCCCCAATATAGTCTATGGCAAACAATTGTCATACGTGGCGTCATAACCAGAACAGTAACATAATATTGCTAATACATAAACATCATTCACAGCTATACTCTGTAAAATCATTCCAGTAGGTGATAAAGATAAAATATGAGTTTCAAAGGAATATCAACCAGTTTACAGTTTGCATTTACAGTTCGCATTCGATACCACTTGTATTTGTCCTTTAAATTATTGGCTTTTAGTCTTTCACTGAAATCCAGTAAAATAACACCCCGAGGCATCATCGAATTGTCCCGAAACCGGCCAGCAGTCCATGACACGGCAGCGCATTCGCAAGTGTGCCGCGCGTCAATGGTTAGTTCTGTAGCTATCTCCAGCTTGACAATCATCTGACTTCCGTAACACCTATCGTACCATCGTGATCGGATAAGTGTTATACATGGATCAGAGCAAGCTTTATAGAACATCATCATCTTCGATTTACATCCATGCCTCAGACAACTCAGCTTCATGCACACGATAACAGGAACACGGGGCGGTGATATTCAGGACACGTGGTTGTCACATTTCTCTTGGTGCGGTACGTCCGAGACGCTGGCACGCGCCGCTCCGGACTGCTGATCCAGACCCTGGAAGTGCGGAGAGTCGGCCAGCGCCAGCTGCGCGTTCAGGATCTTGTCGACGATGGCCAGTTCCTGGCTGCGTCTGTCCACATTCTCCAGCGGAGTCCAGGATTGGTCGTACTCCAGGCGGTAGGCGTGCAGGAACTCATGCGGGCAGGAAGGACCCCATTCCTGGTGAACGGTAGAGTACAAACTTCACATAATGAAAAGTGCAGGAACTCATGAGGGCAAATAAGAAGGACCCCACTCCTGGTACACAGTAAAGTACAAATTTCAAACAATAAAAAGCACATATACTCGTGGGGACAGGAAGGACCCCACTCCTGGTAAACGTTAAAGTACAAACTTCAAACAATAAAAAGTACAGGAACTCGTGAGGACAGGAATGACTCCATTCCTATTAAACGGTAAGTAGAAACGCCACACATTGAAAAGTGCAGGAACTCGTGTGAGCAGGAAAAGGCCCACTCCTGGGTAATGGTAAAGTACAAACTGCACACAGTGATAGTGCACGAACCCAGTATAACATTTATAACAAGATGTACAAAACTATATGCCGATGGAAGACCGCTAGAGGCACAATGCAGGTACTTACCTCAGGAGAGAGCAGTGAGAAGTACGGCTGGCCAGATTCCCTCTTGTACAGATAATATAGCTTGCCTGGCTTCTTGACAAGATTACATGCCGCGTGGTGGAGGTCATGGTCTCGTTTAGCGTCTAACAGAACCTAAAGGTCAACCACAAGATATACATTTGTGATGTCTTACACAATATTTGGAAAAGGACGCTTTATGTCCAGTCCCTATGTATCATCTTTTCCCATGGATGCATGGGTCGCATTAAATTTGATGAGGTAAAGAAAAACAAACTGAGGGGTTCCTGGGAAATGGCCTTGAGTCAACCATACCATGTCCGGTTATTGAGTTACTGTGAGATACAAGGTACTCATTCAAACTAAAACAATAATTGGGTTACCTTTCTGGCCTGTTCTTGGAGATATCTAATCTGGTCTGCGATTGCTGTTAACTTGTTACCAGCAGTTGCTCGAGTGAATTCATCAGCCTAGAATAAAGGTAACATAGATCACTGTGGGAAACAAAGCAGGTGAGACAACTACTCATCAGGCTGGTTGGTTGGTGTGACAAGAATAATGTACAAGAATTTAGTATAAAAACAAATATTAAATGCTCAGAGATATCTGATAGACACTATCAAAGGCTAGTCCAGAAGAGTTTATTCAACTGTAGAGCTACTTCTTATCAGCAGTAGAATTTCCTATAGTTAGAACCCATAATTGATCAGAATGCAAGTACCAGTAATCCCCAATCTATACAGCTGCTCACAGTTTTACTGTTCTTACCTTTTGAACTTGCTGTGCTAGTGAGACCAGATCAGTGCAGTCATTTATCTTATTTGTCTTCGATGAACTGACAAGCTGGACCCCTAGTGGCTTGGTGTTAGATTCCACCAAAGCAACTGAAAAGATAAGAAATTAGTTTTCATATTTTAACAGTTACTATTTATATACAACTATATTTTTAATTAATACCATATACCCAAGAAGGCTCAATTTGAAATTATTTTCCATATTTTAACCTTTAACCATTAAATAAGCTAGGGTACTGGTAACATTACTAAACTTAGTAATGATCTTAGTAGATATGTAATGATCACTTAATCATGATTCTTTGAGAAGGATATAGCGATCAGTAATGGCAGTGGTAAACCAGTGATTGCCACTGATTGTAAATTGGCAGAAATGCTTTCATATGAATTTGGGTCCAAACTTTTAGTTGATACATAACTTGATGTATGATCTGCATATTATTTTTACCATATGTTATTCAGTATGAAATCACTGATTACTATACAGGTAATAAAGGAATCTAAGCTCTGCTATAGATATGTAATGAAGCTGCCACTCCAATAGCGGCATGATAACCACAGTAGAATTTTATAGACCATGGAACCATAAAATATAAAAAATATGTATCCATTATTGCAATCTACACTAGACTACATTACATTCTCTCTTTACCATAATTCATTATAACTTCATATATCAGCAGTTAATATATTCACAATATCACCATTAAGGTTGGGTTTTTTTGCCCAGCTTTAATTAAAATGTCTTTATTTTGGAGATTTGATATTGCTCTCCTTAATTTTTATTCGTAATTCAGAGAGGATATATCTCCCCCCTATAATAACTTTGTCGCAGTGGTTATTTCATCTCATGAAAGCAGGCTGTGATGAAATATGTTTAACTAGGCCTAGTCAACTGGCTTCTCCATATTTTATTGCACTGAGGACTGAGCTTCCGCTTGGTGTAGTCCTGCAAGCAAGCCGCTGTGGCTACCGCCAGCAGTTCTGTGACTGGACCCATATCATAGGCAGCTGACTATACGTTACATCTATGGAACTAAGCTTGGTGATGCGGTATTGATCACTGTTGCGTTGACACAACGCCAACAGTGGTCAGGTCACAGGTGGTGTAGCCTGAAAACAAGACGTTACTATTTTACGCCAGTAACATCTTGTTTTCAGAGCCACAGATACAGACTCGGTGATGTTGACAGTTGACTTGTTGAACAGTTCAGGAAATTGAATGAATATTTCGAAGCATG
Organism: Arenicola marina; assembly: GCA_964019135.1. Taxonomy (NCBI): domain Eukaryota; kingdom Metazoa; phylum Annelida; class Polychaeta; family Arenicolidae; genus Arenicola; species Arenicola marina. Next base: position 19,910,661 of record OZ025253.1, read on the forward strand.
AGCATGAGCGAGACCAAGCAAGCCACTGGGGATAGTAAAGTCAGGCCCCACTGGTCTGCTGATAGTGACGCATAGCATAAATATCAGCACAAGTATTAGGCCTACCTGTCGTCTGATCTGTCATTCTAACTGGTGTCTGTGATGGTACATTCAGTCACAAGTCATACCACAGTCCTCAATGCTCACACGTCCTGTCCTGTCATTGTAGACGTCCAAATGACTACAGCGAAAGGAGAATCGCTATTTATACCAAACAATATTAACCAATAGGCTACCAGCATAGTCTACATATGCGGGGCCGTCATCCTCGTCAGCCAATCAGTGTAAAGTACTAGGTCAAGGTCGATACTTTTCGATGTTGCACAACAACGACAACACCGCAGACAGCTAGATCTAGCAGGGTGGTGACAGCGGCCGGAACAAGGTGTACATTAGTATAGATGGTAACGCCGGGAGGTGCGCATGTTTCATCATAGTGACAGAGTTGAAATAGGATTCCCAGGAAGCGTGGTGAGTGACTGTCTGTTTTATGTCATTCGATCCGGCTTTAGTTTAGTCACTAAATTAGTGCTTTGTCTTTGATCAAATATTGATGTAACCAAGGCTTCGTGAGGCCAAACCCATGGCATGCCGGGCCATGGCCATGTCATGATGATTAGGAAAGATGTTGACATTGGCTCACTGACTGGGGCACTGATCAGCTGATCGGTGGCTAGGGCCGATGCGGCCCGATGGCACAGGCGCTCAGATCTGCTGGGGGGTCTGTCAGCAGATCTGACTCTGAGCGTCTGTGGTGGCTAGCCTAAAAACGGGTCAGGGTAAATGCCCGATGTTCTTCCGATCCTTCCGATCTTCTTCCGATCTACAGTTTACGGTGGGGCAATGTTAAAAAGAGCGGTTTATATGAATATAGTGCATGTTAATTGCTATCAGACTCCGTTTTCAGGATGATATTGTGTATCCAAAATGAATATTAGAGCCTGTTTACAACCAGCCAGACGATTTTGTGCTGATCCGGCTGCCATGACACTGCTCAAATCTCGCCGCGCGCGTAACCTCTTTGAGCAGTGTCATGGCACAAAAATGGCTATAATATTTACTTTGGATACACCATATCGTCCTGAAAACAGAGTATAATAGCAATTAACATGTACTCTATCCATATAAACCATTCTTTTTAACATCACCCCAACGTAAACTTTAGATCGGAAGGGGATCAGCAGATCGGAAGTACATCGGTGAAAGACGTTAGCACTAAAGTAAAACGTGTCATTACATGGTCCCTTTCCCAACTGCCTTATGGCTTTTGACGGTAACGTCCTGTTTTCAGGCCATGCATGAGCATATAGCCTGAAAATCGGACGTTAATATGTCGTGAGACAGTCTGAGGGGGCCACATTGTCGATCCCTTAGAGTAAGTTAAACTGTCTCATGACATTAACAGATTAACGTCTGATTTGCAGGTTAGCATGAGCGTGAACAAGAACTAAAAAAAGAGCTGCATTTTGAGATATTCTCTGTCAGACCAGTGGCAGTACAGACCAACGGATCAAACTGTGCCCCGGGCATTCTACGAAACAGTCTAAATTTCAGGATCATTAGGCCTACCATGATTATAAATGGATGAACATGCTGCATGATTTGTAATACGCTGATGTAAAATCATAATGACCCCGGAAGGCTAGCCCTGATTTCTTATCACTGCCTGCTACACGAAAGAAGGGGGTGCATGGTGCCAAAGATTTCTGGATTCCACACAAAATTATAAACATGCCATATATTTTTGAGTTATTTATATCCAGGATACATTTATATAAAGACCTACGCACTAAGATTAAAGGCCCCACATGCAGGCGCTTTCGAAATCATCAGCACAAATCATGTCCACAGAAAAGTGGCTTTGTGCCACTAATTCAATACCACGACAGGCCACTTCATCGCTCACAGGCTCGCACTTTAGGCCAGCTCTGGTAATGCCACTTAATTAGATTGCCATCCAGAAATCTTTGGCTAACGTTATTTTAAAATATCGCAATGATATGTCGCCGAAAAACTCGATAAATACGGTATTCTTGCGCAACGTCATACATGGCTAAAGAAACCGCCGGATCAGCGATATGAAGCGGGCTACGGCGAAAATGCTGCGTCACGGTCCCCTCCAGCGTTGCTATTATAGCGCAGTGCATTGTATGCGTTGAACGATCGGCACACATTACTGTTGGATGGGACTTTTGAAGGAACGGTACAATTCTTGACCTCAAAACGGACATCATTCGCCGCATTTTAATGCGTGTTTTCAGTCGACCTGTTTCGGAGGACCCTTGAAGCAGTGAAATGCGTGCTTGTTGGCAGGTGGCCGCAGTGAGATGGGATGGGAGGCGGGTGGGAGGGTGGGGGTATTGTGTGGGTAATAAATTTTGATGGGCAGCCGGAGTGAGCGGTGGCGGTGTTGGTTGCTGAACGGGGAGTCTCGTCACAGAGGTAGAAGAATCCCTTAGGTTGTCTTTCCGCTGTCAGTATCGCAGGTCTCGAGCCGTCCGTCAGTGTCCGCGCCCGCAGTGGTAGCTGCCAGTATATACACTATAGTATAGCCTACAACGGCACATCGATGGCTTCATTTCTTAGCGAACATCTCTCTTCCTCCCGAAGGGATTCAGGTGTCTTCGGTTGTTAGATGGATGCAGCGACAGCTTAAAAATGTAGGTATACGTGCAGTTCTGCTGAAACCAGGCCGTGCGGGTGACGTACGTACCAAGGAGAGTCGTGAGTCGTGATTTTTTTAAATCACGAAGAATAAATATTTCTTTATTCCCCGGTGACGATGAATCCCCGCATACAATGGAAGGGGCGGATACATGATATGTTTTCCCCCCAATTCACGGTTATTTAATATTAGGATTCCCAGTTCACGATGGATGAAACTCCTTGATCACGACGATCGGCTAATACCCTATTCCCAGTTCACGAAAAAAAAAATTTCTTCATTCACAGTTCACGAAAAATTATTTTCTTCATTCCCAGTTCACGGTGAAATGAAAAGCCCATTCCCGACAAACGCAAATACCCCTTGCCCCCCCCCCCCCACCCACCCTGCCCTCCCATGTATGTTCAAGAGAGCCCTTCCATCGAAACACTACGTCGCAATCCTGTTTAGGGAAACTATAGACTATAAAGTGTTTCAATATATGTATATTTTCCTCATATATGGATGAAATTGATCGTTTGGTCAAGTTTAAATGACACGGCAGCAAATTCCTCGTGATGCCACATCCGGGGACTCTTTAATGCTAATTAGGCCTACATAACATACAAGGACGCAAGTATGGAATATTGAGGCATGAAGCATAACTTTCTTGGGGAATTCTCGTTTAGGATAGAATACCTGTGTCTAGTAAAATGAATTATTGGTATTTTAGGCCACTTTTGGCACACACGTGCACAACTGGGACAAGGAATGTTGAAGGATGAAACGTTAAATGCCTAGGCCCGTGTTTGAACCCAGGACCTATTTACCTGCAGTTTAGTGCGCTAACTGCAACACCAAGCGTCCAAGGAGAAGAATTGTGCCAAACTCAGATACAGTGCGCGCCACTTTTGCGCACTTTCGTTAATCGCAACTGTGTAGTGTAGAAAATTGTTGGGTGAGCATTTTTAACAAACGCGATGCAACAGCGACGTACGTACAGGCCCAGCACCTGTAAGTCCTTTTTACATGACTAGATGTAAGGTTCATGGCGTCTTAGATACAAACTAGGCTGACTTTAGATTGGTTGGTTGGTTTTATATTCAGGACGCTTTGACCACTTTTGGTCATATCGCGTTAATTGGAGAAGGAAGGGAGCGTGGAGCCATCTCCCTGGGGGTAACCCGTTACTCTTCGCGAAGAAGCACATGGGATCTTTATCCTGCGACCACACAGACATAGCCACAGCGGGGCTCGAACCACTGATCCACGTGCCGTCAGGCTCTCAGGTGGCCAGAGCACTCAAGGTGAGCGCTCTCGCCAACTGAGCTATCGGGCCGGCCCCAGTTGTACTTTAGACAGCCATTCACAGCGGCGGAATCATCAGTCGTCACAAAAACTTGACAGCCTCGAAAAAAGTCCTCGTTTGAACGTGTTAGTTAATAGCCGTGCAACCTTGATTTATTGAAAGCGATTGCGTGGATGCTATAGCGCAAATGTGGCGGTGGTGATGGGGGGTCAGGGGGCGGGGGGGGGGTCGCGGTTAGGGTGCTGGGGAGGGGGGGGTGGCGATGAGGGTGATGGGTTGAGGGTGTTGGGATGTGGGTTGTCTTAAGAGCTAGGGCTGCCGGTTAACCATGCCCCTCGTGAAGCCTGTCATGTGGACGAGACAGTCAGCCGAGCGGAACAGTCACTTTGCGGCATGTCTATGATGGACTTCCCGCACCCCAACTCCCCTCGTCCCTCTCCCACTGCACGCGCCACCAGCTTCATCCACTGCCCACCACCTTCATCCACCCCCTCCCCTTATTTCCATCCTCACGTAATATTGATGTCACGCGAGATGGCGGCAACTGTAACGCAATGTAACAAGTTGTTTTCACCAGGTACTCTTTCTTTACACGGAGAAGTAGGACGACTGGGTCAGGTATGGCAAGAGGGGTGACGTTCTGTATACTGTATTTGCTTTGGTGTTTTTATATGTAGGCTTTATGAATGCATGTTTGAGTTAAGCGCATACCGATCTTTATTACATCTTCGCCTTAAAGTCACTATATTCGTGTCGTAAATTTCACAAATTCTAAATGCTTTGCTGCAACGAAAAATGAACCTTATTTGTGACTCTCGCACCGTCAGTTGTATAGGAGCTAAATAAATTTGGATTATTTTCATTGATAAGAATTTTTAGCTTTTACTTTCACATATACTGTGCTATGTGCCAAAATGAAATAATGTTACTAAAGATTATGGGTTAACTAGGTCACAACTGTTATCGGGCAAAACATATATATGAGGGGGGGGGGGAGGCAAGGGGGATTGTGTTCCATAAGTCAAGAAGAATAAATTTCTGTTTAGCCATGTTACGATGTATTACATGGAGAACTCCCCGCATAAAATGGACGTAACGGATACTTGATATGAATTGGCGATTTCTCAATTCATGTTTATTTAGTATTTAAACTTTCAGTTCACGCATAATGAAAATCGTTGATCACGATCGTTGAAATGAAAAGCCCGTTCCCGAGGAATGTAAATACCCCCTAGCCACCCTCCCCCCCCCCCCTGTATGTAAGGGTCTCTTGTAAAGCAGCAGTCACTCAGTGGCTATATAGATCTATAGTTACTAAAATGGATTTTTCCAGAGACATTTTCAAACAGTATGCCAGAGTTAAACGAAAGAACCAAGGAGACATACATTAGTTGAATTGAATTGAATTGAATTCAAATATTTTTTTATTATAGTGACATGCCAACATATATACAGGATACACAAACAGTAGTAAATATCAGGTTGGCCCAGCCCTACGGGCTTACAAATCACTCTAATTTAAGAAAATCTATTAGCTTTCACAAATTTACTTAATTTGATATTGTACGGACTTCCTCTTTTCTAAACAGTATATGGTGTATTTTCCTAATTGACAATGGTTAAACATGTAAATTAATTGTTGATCTCTAGTGAAACTACTGAAGGTAGGGCATCGACTATGTACATTATACAGCCAGTCATTCCGAAATTCTTTATAAAAGTTACATTCAAATACAAAATGAAGCTCATCTTCTATCACGCTATCTTCACAAAATAAACATATACGTTCCTCTCGCGGTGTGTTGTTGAAGCTTGCCGTTTCTACTCTCAATGGTAACACTCCCATCCTTAATTGCGCTACAACAGACCGCTCGTCTCCTGTTAGATTTCTTGTAACATATAGTCTTCAACGTTGCAATTAAATTTGAACTTGTTATAGAATTGTACCTTTGCCTTCTTCACTATAGTTTGTCCCCATTCTCTTTCTTGCACTTGGAACATTCGTAATTTTATTTGGGCCACATCACAAAATAATTTATTTTCGTAGAAATCCTGGTACCCACATTCAGAGAGAATATTGCGAACATGTGTACACCAGTTAAATCCAGAAAAACTCCAATCGTAGGCAAAATTAAATATAATTTTCGTATGGCGTTCCTGTGGGAGGTTAATTAATCTATTCCACAGTCTGATCATTTCAATCCACCTTAGATACTTAAGTGTAAGCCATCCCATGTCTCCGTAGAGTGCCTCGATGGGTGTAATTCATAACCGGCACAGCACGACTTTCATACAGTTTAGTGTATGTTTGATATTTCATACAACCGTTTGCCTTATACACGCTTGTCACATACCCTAGGGCTCGACCGGCCGATTCGGCAAGAAGTGATGCATTTTCTTTGTACTGACCGAACTGATTAAACATAATTCCCAAATAGTTACAATTACCAACATAAGTGAGCTCGTCATGACCTACGTGGAATTTGAACTCGCTTTGCTTAATAAGCGGGAGTCGAAAATGCATGACCTTGGTTTTAGGTGTATTTAGCATTATCCGCCATTTGCAACACCACCCGAACACGCAATCTTACATTTTCTGTAAGTCTCGTCTGAATCCGCAATTAGAACCACATCTGCATAAACTAGTAACGATATAATGGCGTCACCCATCCGCGTCCCTACACACAGCGATTTAATATCCTGGGCTAAGTCATTGACGTACAATGAAAATAGGGTTGGTGATAGGTTGTCGCTTTGTCTTACACCGGTTAAACAGGGGAACCATTCTGTAAATAAACTGTTGATTCTAACCATTGCGTTCGTTCCAGCATACATAGCTCTGATAGCATTATAAAATTTACCATCGATACCTTGGAGTAACAATTTGTGGAACAAGAAATCCGTATTCACACTATCAAATGCCTTCCTGAAGTCTAGAAACGCGGCAAACACAGATCGACCTTGTTCTCTTCTGCTTCTTATCACATTATCTAACACAAATATATGGTCAGCACACGATCTTCCCTTCCTAAAGCCATTCTGCTCATCTTCTATCGTTTGATTCTCTTCTGGATAACCTTCTAGTCTCGCATTTAGTCGGTTGGTTGGTTATTCAGGACGCTTTAACCACCTTTGGTCATATCGCGTCAATGGCAGAGGGAAGGGAGAGTCTAGCCATGTCTCCGGGGGTAACCCCCTACTCTTTACGAAGAAAGACATGGGATCTTTATCCTGCGACCACACAGGCATGGCCACAGCAGGGCTCGAACCATCGATCCACGCGCCGTTAGGCTCCCAGGTGACCAGAGCACTCAATGCGAGCGCTCTAGCCCACTGAGCTATCGCGCCGGCCCCTCTCGCATTTAGTACACTGCTAGATAATTTGGCCGCGCAACACAGTAATCTTACACCTCGATAGTTCATCGGTAAACGTGGATCACTGGTTCTTGATTTGATAATGGCTACCACAATAGCCTTTCTCCATATTGAAGGTACTTTCTCGGCATCGAAACATAGTTGAAACAGTCGCACCAGAACCCTTAGTACCGTGTCGTTTTTAAATATCTCGTATGGCAGATTATCGACACCGGTTGATTTACCGTTCTTACGCTTCTCTAGCACCACTCATTTTCTGTGAAATTGCCCTCCAGATATCTATTCATACTATACCATAGATGGCTCGTGGCTGTTTCACGGTCTTTATTTGCTGCGTCATCACTGTCGTAATTTTCGCGCGACTTAGATGCAGGTTCCGTTTTAATTTCTAAATATAGTCAGGTGAAGGGTTTATGTAAATATACAGATCAATTGGTATTTTTAAGAAACGCAGTAACCAGTATAGGTGTTTGATGTGTTGCATTGATTATATCTGGAATAGCGTTTTATCTCGGGGTTAATTTGGCTTGGTAAGTTACTCTGTTTGACGTATAAGCCGGTTGTCAACATGACTAATTGTCGATCCGTTGTTTATGACAATAAGTTGTTACGAAAATATATCTTTATAGCACATTCTGTTAACACAACCGCCCTTCCCCCGTGTCCCCTTTGCTTCCGGCCTACACTGTCCGTAGTAGATCTTGGCTTGTGATTAGCTGTTTCTTGGCTCTCGCATTGGCACCTACACGACTTCGCAATTATACGCCATCTTGGAAAAATCGAGACTGGCGCAAAGAATTATTGGAAATATTTTGGTGTTATCTTGACATTTTCTATGGAGATAAATACCGTATTTCCACGTTATTGGCAAGGCATGTATAAAATTAATGAGCATATCTAACTTACATTCAGATTACGTAACTTTTCCCTTACATAGATGACACTATTTCATGTTTAAATGTCTACAAAATACGTTGTCAGGCGATGACGCCATCTTGACATCTCGCAAAGACCAAAATAATACACAGAATGCATTGCACATGCAGTGGCGCCTCACGGTGGCAAATTTAGAAGTCCGATTAGCGAAGTGATCTATGGGTACTTTTACTAGTTGGCCTTAGCCATCGTCTCAATTGCTAGTCTCCTGGTGAGGCCTCAGTAGCATACTCATTGGCTTCGGTATGGTAAACACTGGTGGCTGATATGTAACACATATACATACGGATTAAACAGGGCAAATAGCAAAAATCAGTTACAGGTCGAACGGTGTTGGATAGTTGGGTTCCCTGGTTTTTGGGGTGCCGGATACACGAGGTCTGACTGTAGTCCGTTTGTTAAGACGAAAATCTGCGATTTTCGTCTTATGTCGGTGTGTTCGGTTTGTCTGTCTGTCTGTCTGTTTGTCTTGTCACGCATTATCTCTCCAACGCCTCACGATATCGACTTCCAAATTCACAAAAAGATGCGGAGTGGCCATCGTCAGGCCCAGTTATCAGATGGGCAATGTAGGTCAAATTTCAAGGTCACAGGAATTTTTTGAAATTCGCTTAACCATTGATAGATAGGACCAAAAATCGGACAAGTCGCTATAACGTTCACAGTTTCCATTTATTCGCGCTGCAAATTATTTCACGCATTAGGCCTATCAGTACCATGTATGTCGTCTTTAAATTTTGCAAATCGCCCGAATAGTTTTCATGCAAAAAATTCTTAAACTTTTAACATTGACCCCTATGAGAGGATTTTGGCGGGAAAATGGCTCCTCAATTTCTCCATGAAGGGTACAAGTGAGACAAACGACGCTTTGCATAGGACATAAGATTAGTATTTAGGGTCGGATGACGATACTGATCCAGGTCACGCATAAAAGGTCAAGGTCAAATCAAGGTCAAGGTCACGGAACATGATTTTAGCAGTAACTCCGTTAATATTGGGTCTAGAGATCCGCGGTTTGTTTCAGAGTATTCCTCAGAGTGAGGCGCAAAGGAAATGTGGTCTCAGATTTCAAGTCACATTTATAGTTTTCGAGTTATTAGATGATCTAATTTTCACTTAACGAAAATGATACAAAAACCGATGTGACAACATGCATGTAGTTAGATTAAATATGTGTGGTGGAATATGTCCTAATATTACTGACATCATGTGTGCCAAATCCCATCGAAATCGAACCGGTAGTTATGACGCAAAAAAATAATCTTACTTTAACATGGCCAATCCCATTGTGAAGCATCGACAGGCCAAATGACTGCCAGCGCGGTGACCGATTTCGCAATAGACCTCGTTCGGTACGGGTTTGACGCTCAGTGACTTTTTTTGAGATTCATACGTTCTCGCTATCCTCCAGCTATGTTATACGCGGGTTTATTAATACGGCCTCTGAACTTTATCTGCGACCTTTCATAGTTATCGGGTCAAGGTCAGTTGCACCTATACCCCGATTTTCGTCTTCCCTCTCAAGCTACGCTTGACAAATCTAGTTGATGTCTATCATCTCATCTATTGAACCTACCTGGTGTGGTCGTAGACGTACTTCATGTCTACATGTACCGGGTTTATTGGGGCAGTCTTGGGTTAGCCATGCATGGAAGGTATATCCTACGGAATGTTGTCGGTGCCGATTGTATCGAGTGTTGATTCCTGGTACGAACGTATCCGTACAATGGAGAACAGATCGCATGAGTACCTGTATTAACAATTAGAGGGACAACTGGCTTTTGTTGACCGGTTGTTTAATTCAATGTTCCGTACCCATGAAGATGTAATCATACGTGGGGTGTTCAGCTCGTTTGTGATTTCTCTTTCAGTTTCACAGCCACACACAGTATACGGAGACCTGAACGGAAAAAGAAAAACATTTCCCAGATACGCATTCAAGATGAGAGATACGGGATCATTTCCCGCGACACCCGACATGGCCAACGGCAACAACGCTTACGTGAACACGGCCTTCGATTCCAATGGTGATATAGGTCACAGGTAAGACGTTGGCATAATTTCAGTGCTACAATCTTTATTTACTTCGAACAAAAATAATAAGATGTAAAATTAAAAACCTTTAAATGATTTAAAATACAAAATAACATTATAATATGCATTTCACTTGCATGACGCGAATGAAAGTTTTAAGATGGTAATTGTTTATTGTAAAAAAATTCTGTTAATATATCATCTACAATATATGTGTTATGAACGACGCACCGCGTAGACATATTTAGAAGCCATGTAATGACGATGTGATATGTTTTTTCCCATGTCCCATTTTTTCTACATATCTTCAGACGTTGAAGTGTAAGTTACAAAAAAATGATAGTTTTGCAATTTTGTGTTTGATTAGTTGACGTTGATTATTTTGTTAATTAAGCACCACCTGTTTTCTTAGTTAGTTTTTTTTTGGTTTTATTTGTGTGGGTAAATGTTTGATTGCCAAGGGTCTTGTTGTTCACATTTTGTTTCGCTTTTCATTATTTTATATCGTGATTTTCTAAATGGTGTTTAACCATAAATCACATGAAATTTCCTTCCTTGGCTCACAATTGAAGGGTCATGGGTGAAAGTTGGTAGATCCCAGATGAACATCATTTCATTCTAAGGGGTCCAGCTCGTTGGCGTCCAAAATCCGACACCAAACATGTCGAAAATCGACATCGACATTTATGTCTCGTGAAGCCGACTTCAATTTTGGAAAAATAGACACTGGACACAGATCTTCCGGATGCCTATTGTAGACAGCAGCTTTGGAGATCTGTCGTCTTTTCTTTAGCTCTTTTCTGTCCACTGGTGCGATGGCGGTAGCTGAAAAGTACATTAATTGCAATTATTTTCAAAGGTTATTGTTGGTTAAAAAACTGCATCGTTTGAACGTGTTGTTTGTGGCTGTGTGTATGACACAAGCGAGTACCCTTCAAGATTATTATTGTACGAATAGCGTCCATCATCGATGGCAGATGTAATAAATGTCCAAGAAATTAAAGAAAAGACTACGTAATAGGAACAACTAAGACGCTCAAAATAGTTATTCATGGGCGACTTGCCAAATATATTTAAATTACTATCCAAATATATTTAAATTACCAAAATAAGCAAATCTTATCAGGAGTATCATACTTGCAACATCGCTTTGATTGTAGTTAATGTCCTTATGTGCGTTTCTTCGCGGATTATTATCATTTACATCTCCAGTGTTTAATTTGGCCAAATGTTTCTGCCAGAACAGAATGTTGGCGTGCCATTCTCTGCCGCGGCACCTCACAGTTTGAAAGCAGGGGCGGGGTGGGCTTGGTGGGGGGGGGGGGGGATCCGCGCGTCGGATGGCCCAAATTTCGCATTGAATAACGGCTTCAATCCTCAAAAGGGGGGGGGGTGATGGGCACGCGGGACCCCCCACCCCCCCTCCCGCTCTCCCGCGGGGATCCGCCCCTGCAGAGGGTCTATGTGCAGATTCATGCAAGGGTAGACTTGTCGGCCATGAAGTAACAGGCGCTGAATAGTTTGATCTGATAATAATAAAAACACTGGCGAATTATTGCTGGTATAATTTCTTTCCCTCTTTGAACATCGTACACATGCTTTCATTTGGATTTCTGGTGATTTACGCGCCATCGTTTGCTTGCAGTGTCGCAAGGAAATGACCTCTGGAGGTTTTCAGACATCCAATTTGTTAAGTTTTACATCCGATTTTAAAATGAAAAACTTCAAACTGTCGTACGATATGCTACTGCGTCCTGCGTGAGCGTCATCTTTTCCAGTGTGGGAGATTATTTGAAGCTGCTGACCGTTCAAGAGTTAATGTGTTATCGTGTGATATATTGTTGTGATATGAGTCTTCTAACTTGTTAGTTCATGTAAATGCCGACCGCAGAATGTTTACTCACCCCTCGCTGGGGTTTCGTAAACATATAGATACATGGGATATACACATTATTCATGATTTCATGATATAAAACATTTCGTTGGCCTTTGACCTCCAGCTCTAAATCCCAAGAGAAGAAACATTTCTTCAGTATATATGTTGCATAGGATCTACTTCCCCGATGTGAAACACTTCTGTGGCCTTGATTCCAGCTCTAAATCCGAGCGGAAGAAAAAAGGAATGGACCTCCTATTCAGTGACGTGCACGTGAGCATCAATAAAACACCGATTCTGAAAGATGTTAGCGGAATGGCTAAGCAGGGCGACATGCTGGCCGTCATGGGCCCGAGCGGTGAGTGGAGACTGATCTCTCCTTGTGACGTCATACTTGTGTCATAAAGTGTGTATTGTTTGTCTTAAGACCAGAGTCGGTTGAGACTAAAGTTGGTAGATAAGGATGTTTCCGCTGACCATATGTAATACTTTGCTATAGCAACGAATGGTGGACAGTGATTTGTTCTGAACTGAATTTTGTGCTGGTGATATACGATCAAGGTGTACGTATTCCTGTTCAGGATGTTCAGGAATTTGCATGTTGATAAAATGGCTACTCCGGTGTGCAATTATAATGCTTACGGTATTTATCGTGTTTTCACCAATCAAGGCGCTGGAAAATCTACACTGCTGAATGCCATATCCGGTCGGATGGTAGCGGATTCTGGTTCCATATTACTGAATGGAGACCCAATCAAACGGCAGAATCGAAGGAAGATATGCTACGTTCTACAGCACGACATCTTCTTCGCCAATCTAACACTCAAGGAAACCCTTACCGTAAGACCTTGGCCTTAAGAACTTTGACATATTTGAAAAGCGTATATTAATCTTTACATTTCGGGCGTGTTGGCTTAGCGATGGTACTGTAGCTAGACCCGTGCACATGATGAAATTTTATCACACCATTACTGGAATAATATTAAACTTTATCACTAGAGCTTACTCAATATGTTGTGTTCATTTGCAGATGTCTTATCGTGTTGATAATTGTGTCACGTCGTACATTGAAATGTAGTTTGGTACGTTTTGCATTGTTACTGCAGTTCACTGCCATGCTAAGGCTGCCGGAAAAAATGCCCCGAAGGCTAAAGGCGAAGCGAGTCGAAGAAATCATCGAGATTCTCGAGCTTGGCAAATGTGTTAACACAGGTAGGTCACCGCCTGGGCGCATGTGGGGTTGACTTGCGCAGTAATATCTACGGCTTTCCATGGCTGAAGTTAAAGGAGCCTTTAATCTATTTTCGTATGGGCTCCGGGAGTAAATAGTTGAACGGAGCTACGTACCCGTCATAACGAAATGGCTTATTAAAACGTATTGGCTTCAGTGGCTGGTCTTTTGGTGGTAAAGGGAAGATTTAATTGCTTGCAATGAATACAATGCTTCGTTTTTCTCGGCGAGCCATCCCAAAAGAAATGCGCTGCACCACGTATATTGCGTCATTTACGGTATGATATCGAAAATATCCACTTTCTTCCACAAAGGAGGTTCTGAGAAATATCTTGATATTATCTTTAATTGTTCTACAAATATGATATTGCGAGGGTAATTTCATAGCGTGTATAAAATTAACGAGTGTCAATTAGGTCTAAAAGATTTTCTTTTCCTTTACACATAGATCGCAATATAGAATGTTTAATTGTCTACAGTGTCTATTGTATTGCGGTGACGCCATCTTAACGTTGCGTAAAGACCAAAAATAAACCCAAAATGCATTGCACGTGGGAATTGTCGCCGGGGAATTGTCGCGGGGGAATTGTCTGAACTATGATTTGCGAAGTCGTCTATGCCGGAGTACCAAGCCAGGCTTGAATATAGATATATCTACATGTATGTATATCAATGTATATGTATGTATATATGTGTGTGTGTGTGTTGGTTTCAGTGATGGGTGGTATGTTCATGCCGGGTCTCTCTGGGGGCGAGAAGAAACGGGCCAGTATAGGCTGCGAGCTGCTGACCAACCCCTACCTCATGCTGCTTGACGTGAGTAGTCAGCAACAACATACACTACCACGGATTGCTTTTATTCTCATCGCGATACGAGTGAACATTTATCATAAATATAGACAAGTAGCTGTATAGAGAACAGTTTGCCTGTGTATCGTTATTAATATTGTTATTGGTCGTCATGTTTTAATAAAAAATAGGTTGTTTTTTTGCAGCTGGATATATATTTTTCATCCCATTGCAATAATTGATTAATTAATTATTTGTTATTCATTTTATTATCGTTGTAGTCCGCGCGTTATGTGGCGCTATTAGGGAGTTTATTATGTTCGTACCCTACTTTCCAATTCAGTTGTAATTTCCGTTTGTTCGTTCTATGACACCAACAGGAACCAACTTCCGGTCTGGATTCTGCCATAGCCTTCAGCTTGATGCAGACTCTGAAGAACTACACTCGCCAGTCCAACAAAACAGTGGTGACCACGATACACCAGCCCTCCAGTCAGGTCTTCCACATGTTTGACAACGTCCTGCTCCTGGCTAATGGTCAGGTGAGCATTGTCCCTCCTCGCTAGTGACAATTAATACACCAGCCCTCAGTGTGTCTGTGAACTTAAAGAAGGTGTCCGTTGGTTCGATGGATATTCCCTAGCTCAGAGGTTAAACAGGTTGAGTGGCAGTTTAACAGGTCATTGGAACTGCATCGGGGGCAGATACATTAAACGCAATATGAATGGCCCGATGGACTTCTTGTTCTAGTTTATCCCGCATTTACCCTTATCAGGTGGTTACTGAAAATCCATTTTTTTATTTTGTTATGTCTGTTTAAGGTGGCTTACTTCGGTGAAACATCAAAGGTTCTGGAGTTTTTCAGCAGTATTGGCCTGAAGAGTGCCCCGAATTACAACCCGGCTGACTTCATATGTAAGTCCTTATCATGCTTACATGTATGACTTACTGTCAATATGGTTCGGTCAAAGTCCACGTTATCATCATTCATATGGCTTTAGCCTTGACAGGACGGTCGATGTCGCTGTTTTCATGCTTGGGAACTCGCTATCAATCGCAGTCTTTATTTACGACGCTTTCGGCGGCCATTTTGAATTTTGGCCTTAACGCTTTATATTGAATATCGTGTCTAAGGTAGTCCCCTACTTATGTACGGGGTGTGCGCTCGGCCATATATCAACTATGATCCGTTGTGCGTGTCTCAATTGGGCATGAAAAGGGTCCCTGTTGACGCAAAAGGCCATTTTGAAATTTCCCCTCTGGCACGGAGGTGGAAGTAATTTAGGTTTAGCACTGGGACCAACACTAATGGTCATAGAGGACCATTTCAGCTTCATATGGCTTTGTGGCAGGTAGACAACTGATGCAGTATGTGACGAAAATGATCATTTTCCATGTAGCTCTTGGGCATCTTTATCGATGTAGACGTCACATAAGTTGTAAAGTGACAGAGCACCGTGATATGTGACTGGTAGTTGGGAGTTGGGAGGTTTGATGTGAGCGATGTCCTGTGGCATCACCCCTATCGAGTAATACGATGGATTATTTACAGTGGAGAAAGTTAAGGAAAGCGAGGACGTTCTTGAACGAATACTGGAAGGCACTGAAGCGCAAAGGTTAGTCTTATTTTGCCCTAATACTGAGGTCTTATCTCAAATATATCTGGGTTTTTTTGACACCGAAACCTTAGAGAAAAAGGAATTTTATGTCGTGGATATATATGCGATTTTAATGAATCTTTGATGAGTTTCCTGCATAATTGCTAAAAGATAATTCTAATGATGCACGAATAACTTGAAGTCTGTTTTTTCGTAGAAATGGTCCTAATTGGCCCAAGGAATTGCAGAAATTAACCAAAAGAGAGACTGAGTCTGGCGCTACCGGAAATGGAGACGACGTGCAGGTTAAAGCCAACGGTGCCATGGCCAATCACGTGCCAGAACCAGAGGTCAAGGTTGTGGAAAGTGAAAGTGACCTTTACACCAAGGTCAATGGGGTCATGCCGAATGAATCCATCGGTATGCACAAGCACAGTCAGGTGACCTTTCACGCTGACGTTGAGGCTGGAATTCAAGCGATTGCCTACGTGAAAAAAGGTACTTATAACGGAGATTGAAACCGTATGTTGTTGAAAAGGTACGTGTCACGGGGATTCGGATCCTTCGTTGTTAATAAAGATATTCATAATGGATATTACAAGGGCCGTTAACGTTGACCTTGCGTTGAATAGAATGACCCCGGGAAGCTGCCTTTTCTATTGTAGATTCGGGTGTTGAAATAATAAGATGTCAAGGCGTTAAAATGTACTATATTATGTGTCAGCTACTGTATGGTGCCAATCAATAGAGCGCGTTTGAGTCTTGTTCAGATCCAGATCACTTCACCTCACAATGAAGGAGGGCTTTTGGTTCTTGTTCAGATCACTAATGACTTCACTATGACGGAGGGTGTTTGGTTCTTGTTCAGATCCAGATCACTAATGACTTCACTCTGACGGAGGGCTTTTGGTTCTTGTTCAGATCACTAATGACTTCACTATGACGGAGGGTGTTTGATTCTTGTTCAGATCCAGATCACTAATGACTTCACTATGACAGAGGGCTTTTGGTTCTTGTTCAGATCACTAATGACTTCATTATGACAGAGGGCTTTTGGTTCTTGTTCAGATCACTAATGACTTCACTATGACGGAGGGTGTTTGGTTCTTGTTCAGATCCAGATCACTAATGACTTCACTCTGACGGAGGGCTTTTGGTTCTTGTTCAGATCACTAATGACTTCACTATGACGGAGGGTGTTTGATTCTTGTTCAGATCCAGATCACTAATGACTTCACTATGACAGAGGGCTTTTGGTTCTTGTTCAGATCACTAATGACTTCATTATGACAGAGGGCTTTTGGTTCTTGTTCAGATCACTAATGACTTCACTATGACGGAGGGTGTTTGGTTCTTGTTCAGATCCAGATCACTAATGACTTCACTCTGACGGAGGGCTTTTGGTTCTTGTTCAGATCACTAATGACTTCACTATGACGGAGGGTGTTTGATTCTTGTTCAGATCCAGATCACTAATGACTTCACTATGACAGAGGGCTTTTGGTTCTTGTTCAGATCACTAATGACTTCATTATGACAGAGGGCTTTTGGTTCTTGTTCAGATCACTAATGACTTCACTACGACAGAGGGTGTTTGATTCTTGTTCAGATCCAGATCACTAATGCCACCGTTTTCGATTTCTTCTCAGATCCAGATGACGATTTTGAAGTGACGGTACTGGATCGAAACGACCGAAAGTCCTTGATGCTGGAGTCCTCGGACATCGACCGTTACTACGTGGCGGATTCCAAGTTCCAGGCCGGATTCTGGACTCAGTACAGCACGCTAGTGTCCAGAACGTTCCTGCAGGCCAAGGGACGCATCCTGTCTAAACTGAACTTCATCCAGACCTTCATCCTCGCCATCTTCTGTGGAATCCTCTGGTGGCAAACGCCGCGTACTGAGCAGACCCTCAACGATAGGATGGGGCTGGTGGGTACAGGGGTGGGGTCGTGGGTCGGGGGTGGGTACGGAGTGGGGTCGTGGGTAGGGGTGGGTCGGGGGTGGGTACGGGGTGGGGTCATGGGTAGGGGTGGGTCGGAGGTGGGTACGGGGTGGGGTCGTGGGTAGGGGTGGGTCGTTGCTGGGTACAGGGGAGGGGGCGGGGGTTGGTATGAGGGATGGGGTGGGATTGATTAAGGGGCGGGTCGGGAGGAGTGCCGCGGGGGTTGGTAGGGGTGGGGTTTGGGTGGTGTAGGACGGCTTGGTAGGGTTTGGGTGCGGTGGGTGGGGGGGAGGCTGGGTAGGGGTGGGATCGGGTTGGGTGGGACGGCTGGATAGGGATGGGATCGGGTAAGATGGGATCGGGTGTGAGGAATTGACTGGGTGTGGGTGTGGGGGAGGGCTTGGGTGTGGGTGTGGGGGAGGGCTTGGGTTATGGGTATGGGGGAGGGCTTGGGTGTGGGTATGGGGGAGGGCTTGGGTGTGGGTGTGGGGGAGGGCTTGGGTTATGGGTATGGGGGAGGGCTTGGGTGTGGGTATGGGGGAGGTGTTGGGTGTGGGTATGGGGGAGGGCTTGGGTGTGGGTATGGGGGAGGGCTCGGGTGTGGGTATGGGGGAGGGCTCGGGTGTGGGTATGGGGGGAAGGCTTGGGTGTGGGTATGGGGAGGGCTTGGGTGTGGGTATGGGGGAGGGCTCGGGTGTGGGTATGGGGGAGGGCTCGGGTGTGGGTATGGGGGGAGGGCTTGGGTGTGGGTATGGGGGAGTGCTTGGGTGTGGGTATGGGGGAGGGCTTGGGTATGGGTATGGGAGAGGGCTTGGGTGTGGGTGTGGGGGAGGGCTTGGGTGTGGGTGTGGGGGAGGGCTTGGGTTATGGGTATGGGGGAGGGCTTGGGTGTGGGTATGGGGGAGGGCTCGGGTGTGGGTATGGGGGAGGGCTTGGGTGTGGTTATGGGGGAGGGCTTGGGTGTGGGTATGGGGGAGGGCTTGGGTGTGGGTATGGGGGAGGGCTTGGGTGTGGGTATGGGGGAGGGCTTGGGTGTGAGTGTGGGGGAGGGCTTGGGTGTGGGTATGGGGGAGGGCTTGGGTGTGGGTGTGGGGGAGGGCTTGGGTATGGGGATGGGGGAGGGCTTGGGTGTGGGTGTGGGGGAGGGCTTGGGTGTGGGTATGGGGGAGGGCTTGGATG
Source organism: Arenicola marina (assembly GCA_964019135.1). Classification (NCBI taxonomy): domain Eukaryota; kingdom Metazoa; phylum Annelida; class Polychaeta; family Arenicolidae; genus Arenicola; species Arenicola marina. The sequence goes on from OZ025253.1 coordinate 19,929,617, forward strand.
TGGGGGAGGGCTTGGGTATGGGGATGGGGGAGGGCTTGGGTGTGGGTGTGTGGGAGTGCTTGGGTATGGGTATGAGGGAGGGCATGGGTGTGGGTATGGGGGAGGGCTCGGGTGTGGGTATGGGGGAGGGCTCGGGTGTGGGTATGGGGGAGGGCTTGGGTGTGGGTATGGGGGAGGGCTTGGGTAGGTGATTGTGGGAGGGTGAGTGAGATCGACGGGGGATGCAGCGGGTGGGTACAGGGGTGGCGTTTGGGGAGGATGGTGGTGATGGGGGGGTGGGGGCTGTTACTTTGAGGCTGGGGGTGGGGACGGGAGCGAGGCGATCAGATTGTCATTAGGATATAATAATAATAATGTTTATTGTCCAATCCTCCAAAGGTATGCACATCAAGTAAACAAACATATATTACATAGACAACAGCAAAAGCCGAAGCTTATACGCTAACGTAAAATAGAACTTCACGACTAGATCTATACTGATACAAGAAAAAAAAGTAACATGAAAGGGCCGCAGTAGGACTCTTTTTACCTCAAGGAATTAGTGTGAAAATAATGTCTCGTCCCGCATATTGGATTGAAAACTAAAGTTTTCACTAGTTTACTACTAAGGACGACATAATTGTCAATATCTGCGGTATGTACTGGTAGAATCTAACAAGCAGGCTTCAATTCTGCCCTCTCCGCCATCGCTTATGAATGATGAACCTGCGCTATAAAATGACTTTCTTACACCGATCATTCATCCAGGTTTCCACCCTTCTATATTTACAGATGTTCTTCAACGTCGTTTACTTCGGGTTCTTCTGTATGTTCGATGCCATTACCTCGTGTGAGTAGATCACTCCCTGTCGCCGACATCAGGCTAAATCGACATTCGAGAAATATAGGGCATATCCCCACATCAATATCCCTTAAAAAAACATATATGGCCTTCAATTTCTTTAATGGCCAATTTGTGGGTATTGCATGACGACTTTGATTGTAATCTACTATTTTATATATCTATAGTATTATTATTGTTTGATTATCATTAATATTATTTTTAGTCTAAGTAATATTATTATATTTTAGTTGTATTAAGATGATTGTTTTCATTATTATTATTAACTTCATTATTATTTTAAAAAAATCTTTCATTAATATTAATAATATCATAGTATTAACTTCATTAATATTATTAATTTCATATTATTAATATTATTAATATTATTTATTTCTTTATTATTATTTTCCGAGTAAAATTTGTTTTTTTTCATTTTCTCATTAGACTGTTATAATTTTAACTGTTTTTATATATTATTATTACTTCTATTATTACCCCAGTCCCAGAGGAGCGCGGCGTGATCAACAAGGAGCGAGCTTCCGGCTCATACCGCCTCTCCGCCTATTACCTGTCCAAGATGACAGCCGAGTCGCCGCTCATCTTCACCCTGCCGGTCATCTACACCACTATCACATACTGGATGGGCGGCCTCGTCCCAGACGCCGGCAACTTCTTCGCCTACCTGGCCCTCATCCTGCTCCTGGCCCTGACTGCCCAGGTAATGATGGGTATTGGCCGCTGTGGTGGGGGGGGGGGCGGAGTCACTGCCTGGCCCTCGTCCTGCTCCTGGCCCTGACTGCCCAGGTAATGATGGGTAATGGCCGCTGTGGTGGGGGCGGGGGGGGTGGAGTCACTGCCTGGCCCTTGTCCTGCTCCTGGCCCTGACTGCCCAGGTAATGATGGGTAATGGCCACTGTGGTGGGGGCGGGGGTGGAGTCACTGCCTGGCCCTCGTCCTGCTCCTGGCCCTGACTGCCGAGGTAATGATGGGTAATGGCCGCTGTGGTGGGGGCGGGGATGGAGTCACTGCCTGGCCCTCATCCTGCTCCTGGCCCTGACTGCCGAGGTAATGATGGGTAATGGCCGCTGTGGTGGGGGCGGGGATGGAGTCACTGCCTGACCCTCATCCTGCTCCTGGCTCTGACTGCCCAGGTAATGATGGGTAATGGCCGCTGTGGTGGTGGGGGGGGGGGGAATCACTGCCTGGCCCTGGTCCTGCTCCTGGCCCTGACTGCCCAGGTAATGATGGGTAATGGCCGCTGTGGTGGGGGTGGGGGTGGAGTCACTGCCTGGCCCTCATCCTGCTCCTGGCCCTGACTGCCCAGGTAATGATGGGTAATGGCCGCTGTGGTTGGGGGGGGGGAGTCACTACCTGACCCTCATCCTGCTCCTGGCCCTGACTGCCCAGGTAATGATGGGTAATGGCCACTGTGGTGGGGGCGGGGGTGGAGTCACTGCCTGGCCCTCGTCCTGCTCCTGGCCCTGACTGCCCAGATAATGATGGGTAATGGCCGCTGTAGTGGGGAGGGGGGGGGGGTGGAGTCACTGCCTGGCCCTCGTCCTGCTCCTGGCCCTGACTGCCCAGATAATGATGGGTAATGGCCGCTGTAGTGGGGAGGGGGGGGGGGGTGGAGTCACTGCCTGGCCCTCATCCTGCTCCTGGACTGCTAAGGTAACGATGGCCTCTGTGCCCCTGTGCCTATGTGGTCTGTGCCTCTGTGGTCTGTGCATCTGTTGCATGTTTGTTCCATCTTTCTTCACCGCCCCGTGAGCTTCCTTTTGGCTCCATTTTGGCCCTTGTGTGCACCAAAGTGGCCTTAGGAAACCAATTCATTGAGATATTCAAGTTGTGTGTCTGGGTATTTGATCCAGAGTATCGGGATCTTCGTCGGAGTGACATTCCTGGACTTTAAGATGTCTATTACAGTCGGATCATCCTTCATGCTCATCTCGCTGCTGGCAGGTAAGTGGGACGCCCTGCCATGTGAAAACGCTGGATTATGTGTGCTTTTCTGTGGCAGCCAATAGAATAGCTGGATTATGTGTGCTTTCCTGTGGCAGCCAATGGAATAGCTGGATTATGTGTGCTTTTCTGTGGCAGCCAATGGAATAGCTGGAGTATGTGTGCTTTTCTGTGTCAGCCAATGGAATAGCCGGATTATGTGGGCTTTTCTGTGGCAGCCAATGGAATAGCTGATTACGTGTGCATGTCTGTGGCAGCCAATGGAATGGCTGGATTATGTGTGCTTTTCTGTGGCAGCCAATGGAATTGCTGGATTATCTGCTTTTCTGTGGCAGCCAATGGAATTGCTGGATTATCTGCTTTTCTGTGGCAGCCAATGGAATAGTTGGATTATGTGTGCTTTTCTGTGGCAGCCAATGAAGCAGCTGGATTATGTGTGCTCCGCTATAGCAACCGTTGGAATAGGATTATGTGTGCTTTTCTATGGCGGCCAATGTAGTTCCTGGGATATATGTTCTCTAATATGAAGAGCTTCAACCGCATCTAGCTTTCATAATGAGTGCGACACCATATATATTCTTGGGTTAAAGCAGGCTCAGTTACCATGACAGTTTAGCACAAAAAGTTAAAAAAAGACACAATATCGGCATATTTGATAGCAATTGACGAATTAATGCACTAAATCCTGGTTGTAAAATGGACGGTGGCCACTCGGTGGACTGTGGACACGATATTATTTACCTTTAACTTTTTCTACCCCCCCCCCCCCCACCCCGTCTCACTTACCCTCACCCCTCACAGGCGGTTACTACCAGACCCACTTCCCGACCTGGCTGGTGTGGGCGCGATACCTGTCATTCCTGCACTACGCCTACCAGTCTCTGTTGAAGCTGGAGTTCATCCACGGGCCGCCCATAGCGTGAGTACATCGTGCTCATCGAGCGCGATCCCAGAGTTCCTTGCGCGAGCGACCCCGCGCCAGGACCCGTATGCTCTATCGGGATTTAACTATGCAATGTGATGTAAATACATGTTATTCTTAAACGCAAGAGATTATACTTGTTTTTCGTTTGTTTGACCAATAGAGTGCTAGTCTTTTGCTTATTTGAATGATAAATGCGACGTGGGGGAGCTACTTGTAGGTGCCACCTTTATATGGCTTGTGAAAGGGAAGCTGAATGAGAATCAGAAAATTAGCGTCTCATTTCGTTACTTGAATTCTTCATGCTAGAATCGGATATATTTTTACTTCAAATGACGGTCAAATAAAGAATGTAAACTATTTGGGTTTGAATAATAAAGCGTATCAGACATTGTTGTCTTCTGGGATGTGTGGATGTGGTTACGTGTGTTCTTTCCATCTCCACTTCCCGCAGATGCAATCCACCGGAAACGTCGATCTTCATAGAATGCGCGCAGAACACGACGACAACCATCACTGGGGAATATTTCCTTGAGACACAAGGCCACACGTTTCCCATCTACATGGACATCCTGATTCTTTTTGGCTTTATTTTCCTCTTCCGGTTTGTCGGCTACATCATTCTGCGCTACCTCAGGAGGCCGGGTTAACGTATGGGTGATTTGTGAGGTTGTGGACGTGCTACTTAACAGAGGTCGTTTTAACATGTGGGCGACGTTCTGGCTGTTGGCGCCCTACTTAAAGGATACGATTTGACATCTGGGTGAACTTTGAGGGTATGGACGTGCTACTTAACAGAGGTCGTTTTAACATGTGGGCGACGTTCTGGCTGTTGGCGCCCTACTTAAAGGATACGATTTGACATCTGGGTGAACTTTGAGGGTATGGACGTGCTACTTAACAGAGGTCGTTTTAACATGTGGGCGACGTTCTGGCTGTTGGCGCCCTACTTAAAGGTTACGATTTGACATCTGGGTGAACTTTGAGGGTATGGACGTGCTACTTAACAGAGGTCGTTTTAACATGTGGGCGACGTTCTGGCTGTTGGCGCCCTACTTAAAGGATACGATTTGACATCTGGGTGAACTCTGAGGATATGGACGTGCTACTTAACAGAGGTCGTTTTAACATGTGGGCGAAGTTCTGGCTGTTGTGTCCTACTTAAATGATCCGATTTGACATCTGGGCGAATTTGCTATTTAAGAGGCTTGAGGCTCGCTGTATGAGAAGGAATGTGTTCTCCACTCAGGTTATTGCTCTGTGCTGCTAGTAGTTGCTATGCGGGTTGTTCTTCTACGTGTTACCTAGGTTACAATGGCATACCTGGTAAGAACCAGACTGTTACCTGGGTGACAATGGCATACGTGGTATTAACCCGCGTGCTACCTGGGTGACAATGTTATACGTGGTATGAACCCGCGTGGTACCTGGGTGACAATGTCATACGTGGTATTAGCGCGCGTGGTACCTGGGTGACAATGTCATACGTGGTATTAAGGCGCGTGGTAGCTGGGTGACAATATCATACGTGGTATTAACCCGCGTGGTACCTGGGTGACAATGTCATACGTGGTATTAACCCGTGTGACATATTATATATTTGACAGAACATATTATATATTTGTTATATATTTGACAGAACATATTATATATTTGACAGAAATATAATATATTTGAATGTCACCAAGGAAACTTGGACATTGGTTCATATTTGTGATAATTCTTTTTACAATACATTTTCAATTGGTTGATTTTTCTTGGCAATGATGAACCTAATCGTATGTATTTATGTAATTGTAAGTAGTTTTCATTCTCCTTTATTGTCAATATATGGTTTGACCTGCTTCAAACGCTAAGATTAGTGGTATAGTAGTGTTAATTCCCGGTGATCGTGACATATATGAGGGCTAATGAAGCTTAATTGGTAACTTCCTTCATATGATTCAATGTGATGTGATGAAGGCTATTTTGCCTGATTGCCGCTGACCTTCGGGACTTTTATTTCACGCTAGTTGAGTTGTGTTTAATGACGTGTCATGCAACATTGTAAAAATATGATTTTCCGGTTTAATTGCTTTATCGTTTAAAACGGATTAATGGGGTAAAAAAATGTCTGCCATTGGGACACTACTTTAATTTTTTTACACTATATAATATGTCGGATCAGTATCCGAGAAAAAAAAAACACTTTATTTTTGTTGTTTGGTTTTAATTAACTGCTTGTCTCCCCTCAGTATTCCACATATATAGTCTCCACATTAAGTTCAAGCACTGGCTGATCCAGGGCGAATGTGGTTTCAAGGGGTTCCGGACCCGTCCGGAGTGAGGATTTCCATTTGTGAGCGTGTCATGGAATATGTACCTCTGTGTATTACGACATACGTTATATTTCCGTTGTTAGCATTGTGTGTTGTACATGGACGCAACAGAGCTTCGAGTGCCACTTTCTTTTTCTGTTTAATTATCACAGTAGGGTTCGTGTCCCATGTCAACGCGTGGTCCACCCATACTTACCACGACGTCCTAATTAACGCGTGGTCCACCCATGCTTACCAAGACGTTCTAATTAACGTGTGGTCCAGCTATACTTACCACGACGTTCTATATTATATAACGAATGTTTCCAGTCATGGTGACCATGGCGTTCTAATTAACGCAGGGTCCAGCCATAAATTTGCCACGACGTTCTAATTAACACATGGTCCACCTATACTGACCACGACGTTCTAATTAACGCATGGTCCACCTATACTGACCACGACGTTCTAATTAACACATGGTCCACCTATACTGACCACGACGTTCTAATGAACGCGTGTTCCAGCTCTACTTACCACGACGTTCTACATTATAACGAGTGGTCCAGCCTTACCTACCACGACGTTCTACATTATAACGAGTGGTCCAGCCTTACCTACCACGACGTTCTACATTATAACGAGTGGTCCAGCCTTACCTACCACGACGTTCTACATTATAACGAGTGGTCCAGCCTTACCTACCACGACGTTCTACATTATAACGAGTGGTCCAGCCTTACCTACCACGACGTTCTACATTATAACGAGTGGTCCAGCCTTACCTACCACGACGTTCTACATTATAACGAGTGGTCCAGCCTTACCTACCACCACGTTCTACATTATAACGAGTGGTCCAGCCTTACCTACCACGACGTTCTACATTATAACGAGTGGTCCAGCCTTACCTACCATGGCGTTCTACATTAACGCGTGGTCCAGCCTTACCTACCACGACGTTCTACATTATAACGAGTGGTCCAGCCTTACCTACCACGACGTTCTACATTATAACGAGTGGTCCAGCCTTACCTACCATGGCGTTCTACATTATAACGAGTGGTCCAGCCTTACCTACCATGGCGTTCTACATTAACGCGCGGTCCAGCCTTACCTACCAAGGCGTTCTACATTATAACGAGTGGTCCAGAAACACTGACCACGGCGTTCTAACCAGCGCGTTGTTCAGCCACACTTACCGCGAGATTCTGCATTAATAATGGCAGTTGGTACTTAACATGCGAGATGTGTTCAAGACATTCGTTTAACAGCCAAAGGCGACACAGATATATACAGAAGCTTCAGATTTGGGTATCAACATGTTTAAAAACCTGTTTACACAACACGTATAGCTGTTATAAGTGTGCAACTGCTGTAGGGTTGATGTCTTAAACATGTCATTTGAGAATGAGTGTCCGGTAAATAAATAAAACACATTTATATATAGTATTCGTCGTTCTTTGAGTTGCAAACCCCCCAGCTTGTGCCAGATACAGATCCCGTGTCTTACTTCGGAGAGGAGGGTATTACTTCTATGTGTTAAACCAGAATGACATGGTTTAAATAAATAAAATTAAAACTTTTTCGTCAGTTACAACAAAAATAACGTCATTACATTGTCCTCGGTTGGTTGGGTATTCAGGACGCTTTAACCACTTTTGGTCATATCGCGTCAATGGGAGAAGAAAGGGAGAGTGGAGCAATGTCCCCGGGGGTAACCCCCTACTCTTTGCGAAGAAGGACATGGGATCTTTATCCTGCGACCTCACATACCTGGCCACAACGGGGCTCGAACCATCGATCCACGTGCCGTTAAACTCCCAGTTGACCAGAGCACTCAATGCGGGCGCTCTAACCCACTGAGCTACTGGGCCGGCCCCCGCTCCCCCGCACGGTGGCGCTACGCAAGCTCCGCTTTTACCGCTGCTGTCGGCCGGGTGCAAATTTCAAGATTCTTGAAAAACGCTCAAATCAGCTGTTATTTCTTGCAACATTATAATTTAAAAAAATAAAACCTAAAAATAACGAGCTCTGTGTGTTTACTACAGCAAAAAACATCTTGTACCCTTTTATAATTCTGACTGAACTCTTTCTTTTCATACGGTGTGTTATTTGGCTTACACAAGGTCTCCGGCACTAATTTGTAGAAATGCGCGACGGATTTTTCCTATCAAATGCATTGAGGAAGTAGGCGACAACAGAAATATAATAAAACCCTAGCGGAGTGAGTCGAAGGCAGAGAGTGCGTCACTTACTGCAGACGTAACAAAGAAGAAATGCACCGCCTCACCCGGCCACGTGATATTCCTGTACACCCCCTGTACCCGCTCTCCTTCTTTTTGCTTTTTTTGTAGAAAACTCGGCGCCAGTCAAACATAACAAACTGGGCCAAACCAGCCACGCATATTTGGTGTCCGTTGCACCCCTCCCAACGAAACACCAGCAGGACACTCCCATACACGACTTCGCAATTATACGCCATCTTAAAAAAAAATCGAGACTGGCGCAAAGAGTTATGGGAAATATTTTGGTGTTAACTTGACTTTTTCTATGGAGATAAATACCATATTTCAACGTTATTGGCAAGGCATGTATAGAATTAATGAGCATATCTAACTTACATTTAGATTACGTAACCTTGCCGTTACATAGATGACACTATTTCATGTTTAAATGTCTACAAAATACGTTGTCAGGCGATGACGCCATCTTGACATCTCGCAAAGACCCAAATTACCTAGAATGCATTGCGCATGTAGTGGCGCCTCACGGTGGCAAAATTGGAACTACGATTAACGAAGTGGTCTATTGACAAGATCTTAATATAATGCTGGGTTGGAAGGGTTTCGCGGTAAAAAACTATGAAGGTGTGATATCTCGGCCCAGGCCCGGTGGATGAAAGACACCAAGCGCCTCGGGCCAAACGGGAAGTTCCCTTTGGCCTAACGTGTAAGGTGTTCGCTCGGGATGCGAAGGGTCGCCGGTTCGAAACCCGCCAAGCGGGTAGAACTTTCGGCGTCCATTCGGGCCTGGGACCAGAAATACTGCATTTGGTGCCGATGGAGACGAGCCTGGGTTGTCGGAGCCACCCAGAGCCACATGATAAGGCCAGCGTCCGGGTTACGGCGTGGCGCATGGTGGCGGTTACTGCGAGGTCGCAGTCGATTGGGGAAAGGGTGGAGTGTGATATTTCGGCCCAGGCCCGGTGGATGAAAGACACCAAGCGCCTCGGGCCAAACGGGAAGTTCCCTTTGGCCTAACGTGTAAGGTGTTCGCTCGGGATGCGGAAGGTCGCCGGTTCGATACCCGCCAGGCGGGTAGAACTTTCGGCGTCCATTCGGGCCTGGGACCAGAAATACTACAAAGGCATTTACGTGCCACGCGCGTTCTCGCATTCTCGTCTGGCACAACCTGGGGCGAGATCGCGAGAATGCGCGAGGGGAGAACGAGAATGCGCGAGGCGAGAACGCGAGAACACGAGGCGAAAACGCGAGATTGTGCGAGGCGAGAACGCGAGAATGCAAATATTAATCTCGCCCGCGCATTCTCGCCTCACATTTCCTCGCTTTGAAAACATCCATCAGCACTGGTTGGTTAGGTGTGATCTTTGAGCGACCCCCCCCCCCCCCCTTCCTACTACTTTATATATATATTACGTATTGTTGGGCCTGGACGCCATGTTGGAAATCCTCCTCTCGGTGGGGAGTAAGGTCCGGGAGTACCACGTGACCGCGCTATCGGACCACAGTCTTCGCGTTCGGTTATGCACTCCGCGGAGTCCGACTACTCCGCTCGCATACCCGAACTCACTCAGACTGACTCGCGCACGCACTCTCTGCCTTTGAATCGCTCCGCTAGGGCTCGTTGCATATCTAGGCCGTAGTGATTTATAAATGGGATGACGTCATAGCTATAGTCATATGACAAAGTACGTTTGTAGCCGGTGTGATGGGCGTTGGCTGTGAACAGAGACTCGGTTTCCGTCAGCCCAGGCGCGTCGGTGTGGCTGGAGATCGCGCAGAGCGACCGCGCAGTAGATAAGTATAAGACGCCAGACCCTTCGCTGGGAACCAGCCTGCCTGTCCGAAACAGACCGCTGGTAACGGGTATCCTCCATTTTAGAAAAGGCCGGAATTCCGGCCTTTTTCCTTAGTCGCCAAATTTAAAAAACATAACTGATGTTCCCATACTGCACCTCATAAATGTTTCTATATACCTTCACGAAACCTCGCATTGTAAATTATCTAAGGAAATATATAATTACGACATATGCTGACTTCTAAGACGGGGGTCTGACCTCGAAACTATGGAAAGCCAAAGTGGAATTTAATCGACTAATGAATGCAACTGATCGTGAGACCTTGCGGAGCGGAGACAGTATGAACATGATCAAGTTCGAGATTGCGGGTAGGTGTCAGACGCCTTACCACGTGTTTTAAATTATGAAAAAGAAAGAAAACAGTTACATACGTTTGTACGTGCGTGCGCGTCCGTCTTCCCTCCTTTGCAATACTACATTTCAATAATGAACGTGTTTTAGATCTTTTAAAGCTGACCATTAAACACATGGAGTATTACCGAATTGTACTACAGTATGTCATGTCATTTTGTGGTAAAAGGATGAAATTTGGCTCACATGTTAGAAATTCATGTCTAATCGAATTTAGTTAAGTGTCGAGTATGTCAGATTTAAATGGTGGACAATGTCACCAATTATAAGCGATATCTTGGACTCACAAGCAAGCCTGTGAAGCATCTAATACACAAACTTATATAATAATGCTATATTTTTACCATTGTGTTGTTCTAGTTATGCGAATGCTGCACAAAATTTAATTCATAATTCAATGAAACATAAAAAAAAAATCCCATTATCATTGCCGTATGTTACACATAACTGTTTCATATTAAATAAAACGTTACCAATAAACCTTAACCAGCATAGCACTACCACGCACAGAGGTAACAACACCTCATTCCTCCCTACCCTGATATCATTTATAAAAATAGAGAATGCAAGCATCTAAACTCCGAAAGAGGAACCCCCCTCCACACACCCGCCTCATTTCTTAATATTTATGTCGTTTCTAAAAATAGTGCATACGCGCCCCAACCCCTTCCATCAACCACCCTCTCCTCATCGCCCCAACACTAAAAATAGAGCATGCGTGCATAACCACTCCACCCTCCCCCAAGCGTCTCTCACCATCTGTTTTTCTAATCAATTACAACGAAGTGGAAAGGTAGGCATGGAAACTTAATTCTTTCTAGCCAACTCAATGTAGGGAGCGGAACAAACCAGTGGTGGGGATCTGACTCATTTTAGCTGTCTTTGGTAGAAATGTTCCGTCAGTAAATGATACTGACTGATACTGATCACACAGCATGGCACCCTCACTGTGTGCAAAAACTTCACTTACCCCGTCATTCGCATTATGGTGGTCTAAGAACGGCCCGCGTGCTTTGTAAAAGAGGATCGAGTATAAACTAATGGGTACATAAATCTCCGACAAACCCTCAAAGTAGTCTGATTAAACACTCAATCCCTTCGAAACGCCCCTTCATCGTAATCTTCAGACTAACTCCATATATCATCCAACGTACGTGATGCCCGACAAAACTATTAGTTATAAGTAAACCGAGCCTATCACTTCCTATTAAAGACATACATTTAAAAATACCAACTACACAGAGAAGAACTTATAAACGGCAGACCTTATGTTCTCAATCAAAAGCGGGGAACTGAATTCAATATTGTTTTTACATTATCGTCCGCTCACCCCCATCTCGAAATCCGATGAACAGCCAGCTGGGGTGAACTTCGCACACCCCCATTACATCCATCCGCCTCCCCTCACCTTCAAGCCCACAAAAAAAGAGACAAGGCTCAACACGCTCAGTGGTGACTAGTACTGGCTTTCCGTCGCGACACGCTTCGGTGACTCCACTGGTCTGGGTAGCCTCTCAAATTAATGTATTGGTGTCCTTGGGGTGCGGGCGTGGGGGAGGCGGGTGGGCGGCTAGAGTACGTCCCTCACTCATAGGTGGTAGTACCGGAGGGGCGAGATGCTAAATAGGGGTGGGACGCGGTGAACGCGGTGAATGCGGAAGAGGTGTAGGAAAAACGGTCGGACTAGGAGGGAGGGGGAAAAAGGGGCTGAGGGAGGGCGACTAATTTTACAAGATAAATATAGAACTGCTGTCCTTGCAGTTATCTGCCTATGACACATCTTAACGTCACTACATGATTGTGAATACCGTTCACCGTCATGATTGGGTGAGGGTAGGAGGGGATCGGCTTTCGGGGAGGGAGGGGCGGGGCAGTAATATCGGGAGTTGGTCGGTGGATGAGGAGCAGGGGGTTGGCGCCCTCTTATTGTGAGAGAAAAGAGTACTGAGAGTTGTTTAATGAGTCAGTCTGTTATTTCAATACTAATAAGCCCTTGTATGCTCTCTTCCTCAGGTAGTTTTTCATCTGCAAGCAATTAATACGTCGGACGGAAAGGTGAATGGGTTGACCTCTACAACATAAGCAACCAGCTGTCAAATATTAATTGTCTTCTCTAACCGCTCCTCCCGTGGCAGCTATAGGTGTAGAGATATCGGTCGGACTATGAGGGTGGGGGAGAAAGGGGTATCGGGGCTGTGAGAGGGCGACTGATTTGACAAGATAATTATGAAACTACTCTCCTTGCAGTTAACCCGCGATGACTCATCCATGACGTCACTCGGTGATTGTGAAATACCGTTCACTCTCATGGTTGGGAGGGTGTAGTAAGGCGTCTAGCTAGTTGAGGGGGGGGGGGCAGGGCAGTGGATTAGGTGTGGGGGGGGCGTGAACACAGGTGGGGGTCATAGGGGTGAGGAGTTTTGCTTGGGAAGGTGTAGTTTCCGGGTGGGGCGGGCGGTATAGGAGATACATTTAGGGACCAGAGGGGGGGGGGGGGGGGGGGGAGGAGTACAAACCTTCACGCGCCAGGTGGCAATATGAGACCGGCGCGCATGCGGGCCCGCAAAAGCGTTACCCCCAAGAAGCGTTACCCCCAAGGAAAGTTACATTCAACTGACGCAGCTTCTACTACTGACGTCGTTGAGTATTGGCAGTTGTCAATGTGTGCCACTGAGGCGCCACTGCATGCTATGTAGTCTATGTAATAGGTGGGATAATTTGCACAAATATATATATCATATATAGTGTGGTACATGTGAGGGAAACGATTCATGGTTTTGAACATAGAGAAGTTTGATTTTTTTTCTAATTTTGCACACCAATGGAAGATAATGCCAAAATATGTCTTCGATATATTTGCGTCTGTGACGATATTCTCAAAATTGGCGGAATCTGCGACGGGCAGGGGGAGGAGGGGGTATACCCCCCCCCCCCCCCCACACGGCCCCTCAGGAAAGAATTTGCCAGACACTGTTAAAGTCGTGGTTGCCAAAAACCTGGCCTGGCACATATCACCTTTTGAAAGAAAGATTATGCACAAATATATCAGACAGCGACAAGGGGTAGATCTGTTTCATTTTTATTGGCTAGTAAAAAAAATAGTGAAACACAGGCATGAATGTCAATTTTGCACGACGCGGTATTTTAATGGCGCGCGACATCAAAGCCATTTGTCGAGCGGTTGATCTCCGGCGCCGAAAACGGGGCTTTGCAGATGATGTGATGTAGTTACGATGAAGAAATCGTTCTGCAGCTGATTAACCCAGAGGTGTGGGGGGTCAGACCCCTATTTTTGAGTGATGTTGAGTCTTGGAAGCCTTGGCCTCTCCTCCTTTCACGCGCGAAGATGCTCGTTTTCGATGGTAACATGTGGACCCCCCCAATATTACTTTGTAGGCCGCCTGTGTTGGTCTCCCCCGGCCGTAAGATTCCGCCATGTCGCAAGGGCGAGTGGGGGGAGGTGGGCGAAAGGGTGTATGGCGTGTCTGGACACCCCCCGATTTTTTGCAGTGAGGATGCTCTTTTTCAATGGTAACTGTACACCAGCTAACATGTGGACCCCAATATCATTTTGTGGACCGCCTGTTTTGGTCACGCCGCCTCGCCCCGTCGGAAGTCCGGGGGGGGGGGGGGGGGTCCTGGAGCTCTGGACCCACAATGGTAATTGTGCGCTTGGTAAGATGTGGATGCTCAATATTATTTATGCTACCACCATTACATTGGGGCATTAAGGAATTTTATTGGCCAGACATCTAGAGGGTGCCATTTTTATTGAAGATACTGAAAACGAAGGGGTGCTATATTGATGAAGGGCCAAAAAAATGGCCAACGCCTTGCAAAACTCGCGCTATTATTATTATTATTATTATTATTATTATTATTATTACTATTGTTATTATTATTATTTCAACTTTACCTCGCATATGTGCCGTCGCTTATTGGAGAGGTAACAAGACACATTCGCTCGCAGGGAGGCGCTGCGCAAATTGATACGAAAAGGCATGCGCATTTCTACAAATTAGTGCCGAGTGCCGGGTGAGGGGCCTAAGCCTAATAACACACGGTATCAGGTGTTGAAAAGAAAGAGTTCAGTCACCGTTATAATATTTTTGAAATGGTACACGATGTGTTTTGTTGTATTAAATAAGCAGAGTTTTTTTATTAATGCCACTATGAGACAGAAAAAGGGACATATAAAAATGGTTATTACTACTCTCCCCCATCCATCCCCACCCCACTAAGACTCCTGTGCCGGGTAGGGGGGGGGGGGCAGCAGAACCTGTCAGAAAAAGGGACACAAAACAATGGTTATTACCGCTCTCCCCCATCCATCCCCACCCCACTAAGACTCCTGTGCCCTAGGCAAAGTTGGACATTTCCATATTCGCCCAGCTAAGGTTTGTACTTTAGACAAATTCCGTTGCAACTCAACGGTCAGGCTGGCTCTATTTTTTCACGACTCGCTATTTTCATGCAACAGGCGTTGGGCTTGAACAGAGACTCGGGTTCCGTCTCGCATCAAACGTCCAAAGCAGACTTGAGTCCTGGGCGGTCGGGGGCTTGGGGGCTGTGGGGCTGTGTGGTCGGGGGCTGTGGGGCGGAGGTAGGCGTCCCTCAGGCGCGTCGGTGTGGCTGGAGATCGCGCAGAGCGACCGCGCAGTAGATAAGTATAAGACGCCAGACCCCGGCTTTTGGTTTATAAATAGCTCTCTAGGACCCGGGCAGCGGTTGATCTACAATATAGCAGCTCATTTGAATCCTACAACGTTAGCCGGACCGGACCGGAGACAGAGCTCTGACACAGACAGAAGCCATTTCAAATCAGAATTCACGTCCCCTTTCAGCCGGCATTCCTGAATCTAATAGGCCCCTCTCAAAAATTATGCATGCAGAGCGAAAACGAGGCGAGCCGGGTAAACTTAGTAAACAAACCCACGTGCGCTATAGTAATGGCGACGAGTGTGTTCTTTCCTGTGCTAGTAAGGGCACAAGTCACGCGTTTTGTTCGGTGCCAAGCTGTTCATCCGATGCCAGAAAAGACACAGGAATCACTTTCCATGATTTTCCCAGTGACAAGTTGATCCAGAAGCCTGAGATTTTTGCTTAAAAATCTTTCTACGAGAAAAGGTCCATAGCAAACGCTACTATAACCTTTCACCGATCTGTCGCGCTTTAACTCGTAATTGATGGTTTTGCCGTCTATCTGCGGGCCACCGGTGCCTGCTTGCGTGGTACGTTGAAACTTGAAACTTGGGCTCATGCTTTCTAGCGAGCGTATACACACTCTCTCTCTGCGACCGAATCTCAACACAGCGGTGTGCGGATTGTACTGTGGCCCATAGGTACAATGGTTGCGCTGATGGTATTTCTTCGCTCCGCGAGGTGAAACGGTTTCTCCGCTCCGCGCAGTACATTTCTCCGCTCCGCGCAGTATATTTCTCCGCTCCGCGCGGTAGCCTACATTTCTCTGCGAGCGGAGAAATGCACTGCGCGGAGCAGAGAAATATACCGCGCGGAACGGAGAAATGAACTGCGCGGAGCGGAGAAATTACTGCGCGGAGCGGAGACACTTACCGCGCGGAGCGGAGAAATGTACTGCGCGGAGCCAAGAAATGACCTCCGCGGAGCCGTTTCACCGCGCGGAGCGAAGAAATACCCTCAGCGCAACCGTTGTACCTATGGGCCACAGTAGGATTGTCTATAGCTCAGCGCGCCAGCGTTACATAGAGCAGGAACCAAAATCAAAGTTTGGCGCCAAAACTTGGCCGGTAAAAGAAGGACTCGAGGCTCGACCCCAAGACATCAATCAAGTTAGGTACATGTGCCATGTAGATGGGCGACTTGACAAGCGAACAAACTGGCACAGGAATGTCACTGATCTTCTCAGTGGTGATCTTAACAGAATGTTTCTAGGCTAAGCACAGCGACTCCCGTACGGGTCTTGAGCCATTTATCGCATAAAACTTTCAAATGACATATTTCACTGAACTGTGCGGGGGCATCGGGACACATGGTAAATACATAGTGTGCAGTAGTACTGCGGATTGCACCCCAAGTCCAAAATCCGCTAGATAATTTCAGTTATCTCTATCAGTACTTTGAAACTTAGAAAGTTATAAAGAACGGATAGGAAAGCTAGCTCCCATCAGTATTAATTAACTGGGGATTACACTAGCGGTGCAAACATCTAGGTGTGAGGGGTGGGGGGGGGGGATCCAGAACCAGACCCTTACACAACACGGCAGGAGCAGATCAGCAATGGTCACCCTGGATCACCAACTGATAATTCAGGTTTGACGTTCTAGAAAAGACTAACCCGGGTATTTAGGGGTTTTCCTTCAAATAATATAGCATACAGACTATGCCACGTTTCGTCTAAATTAATATCCCATTATTTGTCGTATGTTCCATAATGTTAAGAGTTCTATGACACTGGAACCCACCCACTGGCGTACCACTGGCGTACCACAGAGTCACTGTTTAAGGCATAGGCACATTTGTGAATTTAATCGAACAGTGTATACGTGTTCCAGTCATTAATTGAGAATGAGTGATCAGCAGGTGTTAGGATGTCGAAATTGGACCGTTTGACCCGGGTTGCGTGGACTCGACGATGGAGTTATTATCTCATGCCTGGCATTTATCATACACACAGAATTGGACAACGCTCGGCAAAAATATTTTATTCCAGGCATCTGTTCACCTTGCCAAAAAGTGTCCTACTACCTTGGTGAACGAGATTTGTCCTTTTATGCTGGGGCCCGAACTGGGCACCCATCTACAGTATCATCGTTGAGTCACTTTCATGCTTGGTCATAGCTATAGCCTCAAACTATGGTTCACCGCATATTTAAGTGTGTATCAATACATGTGATGAATTCCACTGACACTTTTAATATGTACGGTTCGTGAAAAATCCGCATGCGAAGTATGGAAATATATAGCTCTAATTTGATAACTTCCTCGCTCGGGCGCTTAATTTTGAGGTTAGACAAGAGTTGCTATGGCGATGTTGTCACATACTTGATCCCCAACAAATAAAAAGTGTTCAATGGTTTCATATTAGAAATGCTAAATAAAATCGAATAAGTTACAGCCTGCTTTAGTCCCGCTGACATTCACTTTCACTCTATGAATAGAAACGCTGGGGGTAACTTAATTCTAGCATCAACCTCAGCTGGATCTTTCGTAGCCATACATGACCATTACAAGCAAAGAGCTGTAAGGTCATACCAGCAAGCGCACATGTGCCGTGCGAAACGGCCTCCAATATCCCCACACGCTCATTTTCGGACTGACAAGACAAATAGAAATATCCATTATCTTCTCTAACATGTTTATAAACGAGGGGTATAACTTATTTATAAATTACTCACGTTAAAACGGTAACAACGGTCCTGTGCGTCTGCAGTGCCTGTTACATAAAGCAGGGACCGATATCAAATTTAACGCCAAGAACTCGTCGAGTCGATGCTCATAATTCAGCATGACGGATTTAACGCTGAATGATATCAAATAAAAAATTACAAGTGCAGTCATCTCTGGGCTACGCCTATGGTGATCAGCTGATACCGACAACTTGTTTAGTCAGCTCAGCTATATTCAAGACCGGAGTTTGCAAATGTAGACCTTAATCTTTCTAAAATGTTTAACAATTGGATACATAAATCTTGCTGGATGCTTTGCAGTTCCCTTCCAAACGATTTCCTGCGAGGTAAGTGACAATTTTGGCACTTGTGTACGGATAGATCGCGATCGAAGCGCAGGTTAAACGCCATGATATAGGCCCGCGCTGCCACTGCGTGCGAGCGCCACTTGGATGTTTCCCCTGCAAGCCTCGCTTTGGCGCAGAAATTAATTATTCATGAGGAATATTAAGAGGGGTCTATGGCCATCTTTCGACACGACCTTATTTGAAACACGCCACGTGATAGCGTGGTAGGAGACGTGACAGAAAGAAAAAGAGAGATACTTCATTGGAAACAAGCTGGTAAGTTGAATATGTATACGCAATAGGCGATTTGCATTGCGCATACGACATCTAGCGGTGAAAGTATTGCTTTGGGGGTTTTGGTTCGAACATATGATCCTCCATTCAGAATAGCCAAGGGCCAAATTAGCAGTCTACGTGACTTGTCTCAGATAACAGCTAATTCCGGACTATATAGCCCCAGTTATGTGGCTGTAGGACGAGCAAACATTTGACAGGGCCCGTCTACATGTATAGCTTGTCAAGCAGTAGAGGATTACTTTTGTCTAGTGCTTGATTGAGGATGTTTTCTAAGGAGCTGGTACATCATCTTAGGCTCATTCTTTTCAGAAATTCAGGCTCTTTTTATGTGTAATGAACTTGCTCATTCTCCGGCAACATCCTGTCTAAATATGGTCCATGTTGTAGGGTACTGTATTAGGCAACAAGTACACCATGGTAGAGTATCATGGTATAATACCATGGTAAAGCACATTTACCTATATTCTTTATATATATATACTATATACAACAGGTATACCATAGTAAATTACCATGGTATACCATGGTGTTTTGAAACAGGCATACCATGGTAATTTACCATGGTATAGCATGGTAATTTACAATGGCATAGTATGCTAATTTACCATGGTACTTTACTACATGGGTACCATGGTACACTATGGTACTAATCACCATTACATATAGCAATATATATATATACTGCTATGATATATATATATAATGCCAGAGTCTGCAAAAAAATACAAGAATAAAGACTACAAAGGTTCACAATCCACTTTCATATATATGTATTACTATAAAAAGGTGCAGTATGTGAACATGTGACATATGCATATTATATATACATAATTAACTCAAGGTTACCTGTCACGTAAATGACACAAATTCCAAAAGATTTATATAATACACACATTCTAGCCGTATAGATATATTAGAAAAACAAGCTACCATTATGTGAAGAAATGTTCATTTCATATATGCATATTAACATAAAATTAAATCAACGAATACTATTAATACACACCATATAGCAGCATCATAGTTACATACCTTCAACTTTAAATTGCACATCTACAATGGGACAGGACCTTGCCAAATTAAAACAATTCTCGTTTGAATGATTGATATATTGATATTAGATTAAATTTTGTTCACTTTACAGCTTATACATTTGAACGAATTGAAAAAAAATGCCATCATGGAATTTTGTCCAGTCATTATCTGTACGATCATTCCTTAAATAGTTCGAGGTATCGGCCTGTCAACAGTTCACAAGGTCAAACCGCGTACCAATTACCGATTCAACAATTTTCACTACCTCCACCTAGCAAACATACCATTAGGGCATCGCGCGTCATAGCGCCATGCATACAAGCCACACATACTTCATCATTGTCATAATACAAACACTAAAGTCAACGTGATCATCTCAACGCTGATTGGCTGGAATGGTTGACGTTGATTGGTTGACGATTCCCAAATCTTGAAGTTGATCCAAACTTTAGAACATGCGCTAAGCTTACGATGCGTGGCAATCAGGCCCTCCAATCGCACAGTTAGACGAAATAGATTTCTTGCTATACACTTTACAACGTATTCCATCGTGTGAACAGGGCATTACTGACTGATATTTGTACATACCATTGGCCTTGCATTATTAATAAAAGAACAACCTACTCTGTTTCATTTCAAGGAGTTTTCCACTCTGATTAATTGCTGTTAATTATTCCCACCGGTAAGTCTGGCCCCGCCATTATTAAAACGAGTTGGCTAGGGAACTTGTTCCACCAAAAAAATGTCAATCCAGCAGAATCATGATTTTCTATTGCGTATGAGATCTGTTGCAGGCTGATCACGTCTGGTGTGTGTGGCGACACGTGGACAAGACAATGGCGTCCATTGCTGAGAGCGACTTCACCCCGGCCACGTGGCTGTACACCACGTTGTATGTGGGGTACATCTGGCAGTTTGTGTGGACGGTGTGCGACCTGTGTGCGACCTGCCTCGGCTGGACCTGCTGCGCCCCGCTCGCCACCTCCACCCACGCCCTGGCATGCCTCTACTTCGTGATGTGCGTCGCCAACTTGTGCACCCTGGCCTGGTTCCACCTCACAGGACTCGATCTCCAGCTTCAGGTGTTGACCGCCATCGCCGTCGCGGCGGCCATTCTTCAGGGCGTCGTCTATGTATCTGACCGTCGGCTCTGCTCCGATGTCATTCCCAAACAAGAAGGCAGTAGTTGTCCACAGCAGAAGTCTATACTGGCCGAACTGTGCGATAGGCGGTTGCTATGGCACTGCGGCCTCGATCTGTACGCTACATGGGTTGCCATGGTAATGTTGGTTCACGTGGCGGACCTGCTGGTGGTGGTTGCCGGGTTACGGGTGTCCACGGCCCACGCGGTGGCCCACGGCACCCTCCTGTTCCTGCTGCTCGCCCGCTTCTCTCTCGACTCCCTGGTCTTCCCCAAAGCCCCGAGACACAGAGTAACACCATACCTAGTCGTCATGGCAACCGTGATGGCTGTGTTGCAGACGAACTGGCACGCGGCGTCTCACACGGGGGGGTGGTGCGTCCTTGCGGTCACGTGTCTGATGGTTGCCATGCAGACGGCGATGACGTGGGCGCTACGACATCGGGGCGTCCGATTAGAGCAGATCGCATGATTAGGTTTTCGATTTGAGACACAAACTGAGCAATGGAAAGCTGTGTATATTTGGTTGTATTGGCAAAGGCGCTGGCAATAGGGCTTTGAAATAATGAACAAGAGGTTAAATTACATAAAAGAAGATGCGAAAATCACGTCGCTCCCGGGAAATCGATCTGAGGAGGAGTTCCGCTTTTGCTAGTCACTCTGCCCCTCGTCGAATGTAACCGTCAGAATTATCCTTCATACTCAAAAGTTGAAAATGAATCAAACTAAGATATATTCCAAGTTTGGCATCAAAGACACCACTGTGTAGCATTTACTGTGATACCGGTACCGTATCGGACGAATGTATTAATTTGTATTAATTAGGTCATGGTACTTCCGAACTGTTTTCGAGTTCGATAGAGGTCAAAGGCGTGACGCGCTGTGAACTTTGAACAACTAATAACCTTTCATGTACTGTACTGCAAGCGGACATTAAATGTGAACTATGTCACGCGTGTGTCTCTGTTGATGTGTATAATGTTATGTATGTCGGAACTTCGGGGTTTATAAGGTCATAGCTCTCTCAAATCTGGGGTGGGGCGGGGGATTTCCGTTCCTTGGGAATGGGCTTTACATTTCACCGTGAACTGGGATTGAGGAAAGTTGAGGAAACTGGGAATGGGATACTAGCCGACCGCCGTGATCGAGGATATTCATTAATCGTGAACTTTTGAATTCTAATATTAAATAACCGTAATTTAAATAACCAATTTATATCATATATCCGCCTCTCCCATTGTATACGGGGACTTCTCCTTTTAATTAATCGAGACCTGGGAATAAACAAATGTATTCTTCGTGACTTGGGAACACGACCCCCCGCTTGCCCCCTACACTGCCCCCCCCCCCCCACGCGCATTGGGGTGGGAAGAGGGACATCATCCCAGGTTTTGCCGACAACATCAATGATGAAGTGAGTAGTTCATTACATTTAGTCACCCCTGGTGCCCACAAAACGATTGGTTGTGTTGATGAAATCATACGCATACGGTTTAGTTATTGAAGATGACACGTCGATGCGCAACGCGTGAAATGTTTAAAGTAACATGTAAGTATGTTACGATATCGCGTGAGTGACCTGAACGAGTGCGTTATGACAGAATGGTAATGATAACTGGGTCAGACGATTTAGGTAGGGTCAACGGGTCAAGAGTGAAATGTTACGTCAGAGTAGTGTGACAAAGCAGAATGACAGATTAGCCGGCCGGCGTTGTATGCATGAACATGTGAAGATAACTTGAGAATTAAGATTATATGGAATGAAAGCAAGTATCCAAACAGTATTTGCAAAGACAAGTAAGCTCTGATTGATGTAGAGATGATAGATGCATAAAAACAAATGACGAACTATGAACGAACTGTGAACTAGACAACACATAACTTGTATATAAATAATATAGACGTAAACCGTACTACACATATCATAATTGACATGAACGTTTGATTGAACAAATATCTTTTTTCGACACAAGTGATCTTAATCGTGTTTACATACAATAAAAATCAACCACAAAATAATTGAGTAGTGTGCATAATCAATAGGTTTCGACAATTGGGAAATGAAATGCTAAACTGAAGAGTAAGTGTATTTTTAACAAACTAAAACACTAACCCAAATTATTGAATCCTTGTATGCGAATACTATTTTTAGTAGGTTTGCGTGAATTGTGTAACATTCACGCTTTTATGTCACATGTGATTCAACATTTGTGTTTTCATCAACTTGCGTAAAAAGAATTTAATATGTGAACGAGATATGTACCATGAACAACTTTGTGATAGTATGTATTGCAATGCAACGTCGCGTCTGGCAGGAGTAAACTATGGCTATGCGCTGAATCGTTTGGAACGATTTCTGCACCATTGATCTAGTAACGTTTACCAAATGAAGAAAAATAGGAAAGAACAATAAGAATATGTGTAGATATGTTACGCATAATTTGATGACGTTGCACATTGTTAGGGTAATAGAAAAGATAATAGGGCTGTACAGTTTCATGGGTTCTATTTCCGGTTCAGATTTTTTGGGGACCAACAAAAAAAAAACGTGCTCTTAGAACGAGTGCGCATCACGCTGGTGCCTTGCTGCAGCTGCGCGACGCGCACTCATTGTAGTCAACGTTTTAGTGTTGGGAACCGACCGGCTGCGCGGTTTGTGCGTGAAGAATTGAGTGGGTGTAAAACTATTTTTTTTTTGCTTTGGTCCAGGCATTGCTAACTATAAAATCATAATATAGTTAAAGATAAGACAATGATCTCTCCATAATGCACGTGGTCCGTTCGATGAGACCGTTGCAAGCGTTGTAGTTGGAAGCCAATCATCGATGTTTACATTTCTGCGACAAACGGAGCACCATTGTCCTCGCCTGGTCTGTCCATAATAAGGAGCATTGTTACGTAATCCCTAGATATCGCGCGCATACATGCGAGTCATGATGACATGGAAAACCCCGCGAAACACATTAGATCGCCTGACACTGAGAGTCACTCATGAGACAATCACATTCTGGTTTATCAACTTTCTAACCGCTCATATATTACACAAATCTACTGGATGGTTATAATTCTGATATACACAAAACTTCAGTGGTTAGTTGTGCATCCAAGGACAGCCTTTAAGTTAGCAGATATTGTATGTGAAGCGAGTGAAGGCAAACAACCGGAAGGTAGGCAGCACGTACAGACCGTTGATGCTAGGCATTGACGTAGAGCATAAGTATGCCCGTCTCGTGGGGTTTCGATAATATTCCGTAGTGATGCAATGCGATATATATATATAGGTTGTACTTGGGCCCGGTGTCTCGCTACAATGGTATGTGATATGTAACTGGGCGCGGTGCCCCTTTACAATGGTGAGATGGAAGCCTAGTGGAGTGAGTCGAGTGCAGAGAGTGAGTTCGTCACGCATGAAACGACTGTGAGGCCGTCTGCATGCATCAAGAGACCGCGCAGAGCGACCGGCCTATACATGCACAAGTAGACAGGAGTAACACAGCATACATCGACTATTGCTGCACTTGTAAGCAGTGATCTAGGATCCGGCAGTGGTTGTTCAGTCTACGGTATCATACCACGTCTGGACCCGGCAGCCTTAGCGTGGTTTGGAGCTCGGGAACAGAATCTCCTGCGTGGATCCTTGCAGTGTCCATTGTTCCACGTGATCCGACTTCGCTTGAGACCTGAAGTAACGCGGTACGAGTTCAGGAAGGGAGCAAGGGAGAGACCGACAGAGGGAGAGGAAGAGAGGGAGAGAGAGGCACCAAGGCAGAATTGACAGACGTCGGACCTCCGCTTGCGATTCCGACTGGAATCTGATGGGTGCGGTTATTAATTGTTCCGATGGTAAGTCGCGTGTTGTTTACTTGTATTCACTTATACACTAATGGGGGAGTATCGGAATTTCCTTTTCGGTGCCGAATTCCGTGGAAACCGCATGGAACAGTGGTGCCATCTGGAAAAAGGAATCACCCATGCGTAACAACGACAACAGTCTGTCCTCCACACGTGGGTGACTGGATGGTTCAGCCAGTAGAGGGCAGCTCTGTACTATGTGGTAGACAGAATTCGGCAACGATTCGAAAATAAGCAAACTTCCCCCATTGTATATCATACTGCGAGTTTCCAGAGACGTGACCATCGGATGAAAGTACGTATTGCAATAGAAATTGTCTAAATAGCATGATCCTGATCAATTCAAACAGGAGTCTTTCAAACAGGATAGAACGATTTGGTGTGGGGAGGGGGTGGGGTCCCAACGGTGTACATCCATGAAGGCCCTCACGCCGCACGATCGTCCCCCCCCCCTTCTTAGATGGGAGTGGAGAGGGCGGGGTGTGGTATGCAGCAGCCGATGGGGGGGGGGGGGGGGGGGGCGGGGGAGGAGGAGGCGCCGACGTGTCGCGTATGTGGGCGAGGTGCGAATTGCGTCTGCAGATTATGCCTGATTGATATCTGAACAGAGTGAGGCTTTGTCCTATTGTTCAGTTGTTACACCAGGATTAGCTCTGATATCAGAACACCCACCTTGGTGGTGGTCTTGATGTCAGACTCAGAGCTACACCAGGATATACTTGATTATGCATGACTTGATTGTTTAAGATGTTGTAAAGGTACTTTAAAGGTTAACTTCCAGACTTTACAGCCAATGATTTACTTACGTATATGTATTATAAATCTTCTTAGCTAACAGTTCTATCAAACTAGCTCAGACCTCAATCCTCTCACCCCCTGTAATGCCATTCACTCACTGTTGACATATAAAGAAGAAAGTTGTAAGTACAGGTTGAATGAGCAATTGAAAACTGCTCTTGATACTGATTTGACAGAACTATATGAGTTGGGGCAGCATATATTACAAATGGTAAAGAAATATTTACTTTTGATCTTACTGTAAATTATCTTAATTCAAGGTTGATATCAAGATAACATGAATAACAGATGACAGGCTGACGTTTCCGTCAAGTATCATTTAAAATTATGTATGACAAGTGTTTAGAACAGCAATTTTTCTCATGAGAAACCTTTGAATCGTTTTCAAGTGGAAGTGATGTTTATTATTGTGTAGGAATTCTGTGGCTCACAAAGATATCCCCTCGATCCCCGGCAGACAGGCCCAGACCAGACGGGTGAAAACAACGGTCCGAATTTACACGGTACGATCATTCCTTCAATAGTTCGTGGTATCGGCCTGTCAACAGTTCACACGGTCAAATCGGTCGCGTACCAACCGATTTAACACTTTTCACTACCGCCACCTTACAAACCTACCATTAGGTCATCGCACGTCATAGCGCCATGCATACAAGCCACACATACCTCATCATTGTCATAATGCAAACAATAAAGTCAACGTGATCATCTCAACGCTGATTGGCTGAAATGCTTGACGCTGATTGGTTGACAATTCCCAAATCTTGAAGTTGATCCAAACTTTAGAACATGCGCTAAGCTTACGATGCGTGGAAATCAGGCCCTCCAATTGCACAGTTACACGCAATATATTTCTTGCTATAGACTTTACAGTGTATTGCACTGTGTGAACAGGGCATTACTGACTGATATTTGTATATACCATGGGCCGGCTGGCCTTACGTTATCAACAAAATAACAATCTACTCTGTTCCATTTCAAGCATTTTCCACTCTGATTAATTGCTGTTAATTGTTACCACGGGTAAGTCTGGCCCCGCCATTATAAAAACAAGTTGGCAAGGGAACATTTGTCTCCAAAAAGTGTCAATGCAGCAGAATCGTGATTTTCTAATGGACATGAAATCTGTTACAGGCTGATCACGCTGGTGTGTGTGGCGACACGTGGACAAGACAATGGCGTCCATTCCTGAGAGCGACTTCACCCCGGCCACGTGGCTGTTCCCCACGTGGTATGTTATGTTCATCGGGCCGGTTGCGTGGACGGTGTACGACCTGTTGGCGCCCTGCCATGGCTGGACCTGCTGCACGCCGCTCGCCACCTCCGACCACACCCTGGCATTCCTCTACGTCATGATTACCGCCGCCAACTTGTGCACCCTGGCCTGGTTCCACCTCGTCGGACTCGGTCTCCAGCTTCACGCGTTGGCCGCCATCGCCGTCGCGGCGGCCATTCTTCAGGGCGTCGTCTATGTATCTGACCGTCAGCTCTGTTCCGATGTCATTCCTCAACATGAAGCCAGTAGTTGTCTACAGCAGAAGCCTGCACCGGCCGAACTCCGCGATAGGCGGTTGCTATGGCACTGCGGCCTCGATCTGTACGCCACCTGGGTTGCCATGGTAACGGTGGTTCACGTGGCGGGCCTGCTGGTGGTGGTTGCCGGGTTACGGGTGTCCACGGCCCACGCGGTGGCCCACGGCACCCTCCTGTTCCTCCTGCTCGCCCGCTTCTCTTTCGACTCACTGGTCTTCCCCAAAGCTACGAGACACAGAGTAACACCATACCTAGTCGTCATGGCAACCGTGCTGGCCGTGTTGCAGACGAACTGGCATGCGGCGTCTCGCACGTGGGAGTGGTGCGTCATCGCGGTCACGTGTCTGATGGTTGCCTTGCAGACGGCGCTGACGTGGGCGCTACGACATCGGGGCGTCCGATTAGAGCAGATCGCGTGATTAGGTGTTCGATTTGAGAGAAGAAATTGGGCAATGGAAAGATGTGTATACAGGGTGTTATATACCATCGCAACCGGACAGACGATCTCAGGAGGAGTTCCGCGTTCGCTAGTATTCTCCTCGTCAAATGTAACCATCAGGATCGTCCTTCATACCCAACAATTGAAAATGAATCTATAGAAGATATATTCGAAGCTTGGCATCAAAAACCTCACTGTGTAGCATTTGCTGTGTTACCGGTACCGTATCGGACGAATTCATTCTGTTTTGTTAATTAATTAGGTCATGTCACTTTCAAACTGTTTTTGAGCTCGAGGTCAATGGTGTGAAACGCTTTGAACTTTGAACAAGTAACAACCTTGTATGTACTGTACTGCAAGTGAACATTAAATGTGAACAATGTTACGCGTGTGTCCCGGTTGATGTGTATACTGTTATGTATGTTGGAACTTCGGTGTTTATAGGTCACCGCTCTCCCGACCCAGGCGGTCACGTGCATGTGGGTGGGAGGAGGTTTTGCCCGTCACCATCAAATGATGAAGCGAGTAGTTTATTACATTATCCAGCACTGGAATAGTAAGCTACAAGCGTGCCCTCAAAACGATTGGTTGTGTTGATGGACTTTATATGCATAAGGTTTAGTTATTGAAGATGACACATCGATGCGCAACTCGTGATATGTTTAAAGTAATATGTAAGTATGTTACGATATCGCATAAGTGACCTGAACGAGTGCGTTATGACAGAATGGTAATGATAACTGGGTCAGACGATTTAGGTAAGGTCAAGGGGTCAAGTTTAAAAGGTTACGTCAGAGTAGTGTGACAAAGCAGAATGACAGATGAGCCGGCCGGCGTTGTATGCATGTACATGTGAAGATAACTTGTGAATAAAGATTACATGGAATGAAAGCAAGCATCAAAACAGTATTTGCAAAGACAAGTAAGCTCTGATTGATGTAGAGATGATAGATGCATACAAACAAATGACGAACTATGAACGAACTGTGAACGAGAAAACAAATGAGTTGTGAGTAAATAATATAGACGTGAACCGTACTACACATAAATCACAATTGACAGGAACGTTTGATTGAACAAATATCTTTTTTCCACACAAGTGATCTAAATCGTCTTTGCATACAGTTGATCAACCATAAAGGAATTGAGTAGTGTAATATTCCATGTATTTCGACAATTTGGAAATGAAATGTTGAGCTAAAGATCTCGGTGTATTTTTAACACACTGAAATAGTAACACAACCTAATGAATGCGAATACTATTTTTTGTATGTTTGAGTGAATTGTGTAACATTCATGCAAATTTATATATGTACCATGAACAACTTTGTGATAATATGCATTGCAATGCAAAGTCGCGTCTGGCAGGAGTAAACAATGCGCTGAAACATTTGTGAACGATGTCTGCACCATTGATCTAGTAACTTTTACCAAATGAAGATGTGACAAAGAACAATAGGAATATGTGTAAATGTGAAACTTTGTGCGAGTATCATTTGAATCACACGGTACATTTACTAAACGTTACGCATAGTTTGATGACGTTATACATTGTCAGGGTAATACCAAAGATATCTTGATAATGACCTACATCTCCAATGCGACATACACAGGTTGTACCTGGGCGCGGTCTCTCGTTACAGCGGGGTGCGATATGTAACTGGGCGCGGTTTCTCGTTACAACGGGATGTGATATGTACCTGGGCGCGGTCTCTCGGTTCGGGGGCTGTGGGGCTATGTGGTCGGGGCTGTAGACCACTGGGGTCGAGGGCTGTGGGGCTATGTGGTCGGGGGCTGTAGGCCTCTGGGGTCGGGGGCTGTAGGCCTCTGGGGTCGGGGGCTGTAGGCCTCTGGGGTCAGGGGTTGTGTGGTTATGTGGTCGAGGTCTGTGGGGCCATGCGGTCGGAGATTGTGGGGCTATGTGGTCTGTGGCTGTGGGGCTATGTGGTCGGCGGCTGTAGGGCTATGGGGTCGGGGGCTGTGGGGCTATGTGGTCGGGGTATGTAGGCCTCTGGGTCGGGGGTTGTGGGGCTATGTAGTCGTGGGCTGTGGGGCTGTGGGGCTATGGAGTCGGAGGCTGTGGGGCTATGGGGTCGGGGGCTGTGAGGCTATTGGGTTGGGGGCTGTAGGCTTCTGGGATCGGGGGCTGTGGGGCTTTGTGGTCGAGGGCTGTAGGCCTCTGGGCTTGGGGGCTGTGGGGCTATGGGGTCGGGGGCTGTGGGGCTATGTGGTAGGAGGCTGTTGGGCTATGGGGTCAGCGGCTCTGGGCTAAGGGGTCGGAGGCTGCGGGGCTATGGGGTCAGGGGCTCTGGGCTAAGGGGTCGGAGGCTGTGGGGCTATGGGGTCGGGGGCTGTGGGTTAAGGGGTCGGGGGCTGTCGGGCAATGAGGACTGAGGCTGTGTGGTCAGGGGCTGTGGGACTATCGGGTCGGGGGCTGTAGGCCTCTGGGGTCGGTGGCTGTAGGCCTCTGGGGTTGGGCGTTGTAGGGCTATGGGGTCGGGGGCTGTGGGCGTTTGGGACTATGTGGTCGGTAGCTGTGAGGTTATGTGATCGAGGGCTATGGGCTAAGAGGTCGGGGGTTGTGGGGCTATGGGGTAGGGGCTGTGGGGCTGTGTGCTCGGGGCCTGTGGGGCTATGGGGTCGGGGGCTGTGGGGCTATGTGGTCGGGGACCGTGGGGCTCTGTGGTAGAGGGATGTGGGGCTATGTGGTCGGTAGCTGTGAGGCTATTGGGTCGGGGGCTGTAGGCCTCTGGGGTCAGGGGCTGTGGGGTTAGGTGGTCGGGGGCTGTGGGCCTATGGGAGTTCGGGGCTGTGAAGCTATTGGGTCGGGCGCTGTAGGTCTCTGGGGTCGGCGGCTGTGGGGCTATGTGGTCGGGGGCTTTGGGGCTACGTGATCGGGGGCTGTGGGACTATGTGGTCGGGGGCTGTAGGTCTCTGAGGTCAGGGGCTGTGGGGCTATGTGGTCGGGGGCTGTGGGGTTAGGTGGTCGGGGGCTGTGGGCCTGTGGGGTCGGGGCTGTGAAGCTAATGGGTCGGGGGCTGTAGGCCTCTGGGGTCGGGGGCTGTGGGGCTATGTGGTCGGGGGCTTTGGGGCTACGTGATCGGGGGCTGTGGGACTATGTGGTCGGGTGCTGTAGGCCTCTGGGGTCGGGGGCTGTGGGGCTATGGGTTCGAGGGCTGTAGGCCCCTGGGGTTGGGGTCTGTGGGGCTATAGGACTATGTGGTCGGTGGCTGTGGGGCTATGTGGTAGGGGGCTGCGGGGCTATGGGGTCGGGGGCTGTGGGCTAAGGGGTCGGGGGCTGTGGGGCTATGGGGTCGGGTCTGTGGGCTAACGGGTCGGGGCTGTCGGGCTATGAAGTCTGGGGCTGTGTGGTCAGGGACTGTGGGACTATGGGGTCGGGGCTGTAGGGCTATGAGGTCGGGGGCTGTGTGGCTATGCGGTAGGGGGTTTGGGGCCATGGGGTCGGGTGCTGTGGGGCTATGGGGTCGGGGGCTGTGGGGCTATGGGGTCGGGGGCTGTGGAACTATGGGGTCAGGGGCTGTAGGCCTCTGAGATTGGGGGCTGTGGGGCTATGGGGTCGGGGGCTGTGTGGCTATGCGTTAGGGGGGTTTGGGGCCATGGGGTCGGGGGCTGTGAGGCTATGGGGTCAGGGGCTGTAGGCCTCTGAGATTGGGGGCTGTGGGACTAAGGGGTCGGGGGCTGTGGGGCTATGGGGTCGGGTCTGTGGGCTAACGGGTCGGGGCTGTCGGGCTATGAAGTCTGGGGCTGTGTGGTCAGGGGCTGTGGGACTATGGGGTCGGGGCTGTAGGGCTATGAGGTCGGGGGCTGTGTGGCTATGCGGTAGGGGGATTTGGGGCCATGGGGTCGGGTGCTGTGGGGCTATGGGGTCGGGGGCTGTGGAACTATGGGGTCAGGGGCTGTAGGCCTCTGAGATTGGGGGCTGTGGGGCTATGGGGTCGGGGGCTGTGTGGCTATGCGTTAGGGGGGTTTGGGGCCATGGGGTCGGGGGCTGTGGGGCTATGGGGTCAGGGGCTGTAGGCCTCTGAGATTGGGGGCTGTGGGACTATGGGGTCGGGGCTGTAGGGCTATGAGGTCGGGGGCTGTGTGGCTATGCGGTAGGGGGGTTTGGGGCCATGGAGTCGGGGGATGTGGGGCTATGGGGTCGGCGGCTGTGGAACTATGGGGTCAGGGGCTGCAGGCCTCCAGATTGGGGGATGTGGGGCTATGGGGTCGGAGTCTGTGGGCTGTGCAGTCGGAGGCTGTGGGGCTATGTGGTTAGGGGCTGTTGGGCTATATGGGCGGGGGCTTTTGGACTATGGGGTCGGTAGCTGTTGGTTTATGGGGTGGGGGCTGTGGGGCTATGGGTTCGGGGGCTGTGGGTCTATGTGGTCGAGGGCTGTGGGGCTACACCTAACCGGCATCGTGAACTGGGAATGGGTATTAGCCGACCTGCATCGTGAACTGGGAAGTGGATATTGGCCGACCGGCATCATGAACTGGGAATGGGGTATTAGCCGACCGGCATCGTGATCTGGGAATGGGTATTAGCCGACCGGCATCGTGATCTGGGAATGGGGTATTAGCCGACCGGCATCTTGAACTGGGAATGGGGTATTAGCCGACCGGCATAGTGAACTGGGAATGGAGTATTAGCACAACCGGCATCGTAAACTGGGAATGGGTATTAGCCGACCTGCATCGTGAACTGGGAATGGGGTATTAGCCGACCGGCATCGTGATCCGGGAATGGGGTTATAGCCGACCGGCATAGTGAACTGGGAATGGGGTATTAGCCGACCGGCATCGTGATCTGGGAATGGGGTATTAGCCAACCGGCATCGTGGACTGGGAATAGGGTATTAGCCGACCGGCATCGTGATCTGGGAATGGGGTATTAGCCGACCGGCATCTTGAACTGGGAATGGGGTATTAGCCGACCGGCATAGTGAACTGGGAATGGAGTATTAGCCAACCGGCATCGTGAACTGGGAATGGGTATTAGCCGACCTGCATCGTGAACTGGGAATGGGGTATTAGCCGACCGGCATCGTGATCCGGGAATGGGGTATTAGCCGACCGGCATAGTGAACTGGGAATGGGGTATTAGCCGACCGGCATCGTGGACTGGGAATGGGGTATTAGCCGACCGGCATCGTGATCTGGGAATGGGGTATGAGCCAACCGGCATCGTAAACTGGGAATGGGGTATTAGCCGACCGGCATCGTGATCTGGGAATGGGGTATTAACCAACCGGCATCGTGGACTGGGAATGGGGTATTAGCCGACCGGCATCGTGATCTGGGAATTGGGTATTAGGCGACCGCTATCTTGAACTGGGAATTTTAATATTAAATAATTGTGAATCGGGAAATCGCTAATTTATATCATGTATCCGCCCTTCCTATATATACTGGGAGTCATCCTTTTAAATTCATCGTGACCTGGGCGTAAAGACATTTACTCTTCGTGATCTGGAAACACGACCCCCTCCTCCCCCCCCCCCACCCCGTCCCCGCCCCCACCCCCATTGTAGAGACTCAGCATAGCGAAATAATTTCATTTTTGCTTTATATGTGTAGGCGCTGTGTACAGAAACTCGCGGCCCGTCACGCATGAACCGTCAAACGCAAGCTGTTTGTCGGGGGCTGTGGGGCTGTGGGGTTGGGGGTTGTGGGGCTGTGGGGTTGGGGGCTGTGAGACGGAGGTACACGTCCCACGGACATCGGCGTGGCGTGGCTACATCGGCGTGGCTGTAGACCGCGCTTTCGTTGTGCAACAACTCTCTAGGATCCGGCGTTACGACATCAAACCGGCAGCTTTAGCGTGACCAGAAAGAGAGCTCAGAGATAGACAACTCAGACAGCACTCCAGATCCAGCCGCTATTTTACTCCTGGATTATACCTCATTTGAAAGCCACAGCGTCAGCGGAGTTGGAGACCTGGCAGAGTGAAACGGCGAGAGAGAGAGACCTCATTTGAAACCCGCTGGTAAGGCACTAGTTATTTACATGTTCTTGAGTATGTAATTACACATGCAATAGACTTAGTCCGTTTGTGACTCACCCCTCTTGGGCCCACGCCTTCCATAGTGCTAGGCCTGGGAACACAACGCCCTACCCCCTCCCCCCCTTCCATAGCGCTAGGCCTGGCAACACGACCCCCCCCCCCTCTGCTCCTTCCCCCATTTCATAGCGCTAGGCCTGGAAAACATGACCCCCCCTGCCCCCTCTCCCCTTCCGTAGCGCTAGGCCTTGGAACACGAATCCCCATGTCCCCCCTCCCCGCCCATAGCGCCAGGCATTGGAAACACGACCCCCCCCACTCCCTTATTCCATAGCGCTAAGCCTGGGAACACGATCCCCCCGCCCCCTTCCATAGCGCTAGGTGTGGGAACACGACGCCCACACCCCCCTGCACCCCCCCCCCCCCTTCCATAGCGCTAGGCCTGGGAACACAACGCCCCCCCTCCGCCTAACTATTAGTTATAAATAAAACGAGCCTATTAAAGACATACATTTAAAAATACCAACTACAGAGAGAAGAACTTATAAACGCCAGACCTTATGTTCTCCATCGAAAACGGGGAACTGAATTCAATATTGTTTTACATTATCGTCCGCTCACCCCTATCTCGCAATCCGATGAACAGCCAGCTGGGGTGAACTTCGAACCCCCCCACCCCCCCCCCCTCCCACCCCATTACATCCACCCGCCTCCCCTCATCTTCAAGCCCACAAAAAAGAGACACGTCTCAACACGCTCAGTAGTATGGGGCGCCAAGTGTAACCCCCTTCATTTCGTCCCCAAAAGTCTGTACATACAAAATATATTCTGTACATACGAAAGTTATTCTGTGGAGACAAAAGTCATTCTGCGGAGACAAAATCCATTCTGTCGAGACAAAATGCAAAAATGTTACACAAAAGTTACACAAAAATTACTATATTTTGTCCCGACAGAAGCAACTTTTGTCTCCACAAACTATTATTCTCTCCACAAAATTGTATTCTGTTGTAACAGAAGTTGATTTTGTGACAAAATATAGTTCAGATGAGACAAAATAAACAATTGTGGACAGAATAATGTTTCGTCTGGACAAAAGTAGCGTTTGTCGACGAAATCAACTTTCATCGACAGAGTAAAATTTTATCTCGAAAAATATATTTTTGTCGACATAATGTTATTATATCACGACCAAATGATTTTTGTCGAACTTTGCTAGACAGAATAGAATTTTGTCATTTCGTCGACAGAATAGTATTTTGTCTCCACATAATTGCTTTTGTCGACGGAATGAAGGGGGTTACACTTGGCGCCCCATACAGTAGTGACTAACGTTATTAGTGCAGCTGGCTTTTTGCCTCGCGACATGCTTCGGTGAATCCACGGGTCTGGGTAGCCTCTCAAATTAATGCATTGGTGTCCTTGTGTATGGGTGCGGGCGGATGGGGGGGGGGGGTGGGGGTGGGGGAGTACATCACTCAATCGTAGGTTGTGTTAAAGGAGGGGCAACATGCTAAATAGGGGTGGGGCGCGGTGAACGCGGTGAACGCGGAAGAGGGGTAGGAAAAACGGTCGGACTAGGAGGGAGGGGGGCGGGGGGAATGTTTAGCGGGGGCTGAGGGAGGGCGACTAATTTTACAAGGTAATTATAGAACTGCTGTCCTTGCAGTTATCTGCCGATGACACATCTTAACGTCACTACATGACTGTGAATACCGTTCACCGTCATGGTTGGGTGAGGGTAGGAGGGGGTCGGCTTTCGGGGAGGGAGGGGCGGGGGCCAGTAATATCTGGAGTTGGGCGGTGGATACGGAGCGGGGGACTGCGTGAAAAGGAGGGGGGGGGGGCGTCATGGGGGTGAGGAGGTTTTGCTTGGGGAGGGGTAGTTTACGTAGGAGGGATAGAGGAGGGATACATAGGAGGGATACATGTGGGATACGCGGGGGGGGGAGGTCGGTGGGGGCGTGAACCGGGGGGTAAGGAGGAAGGGTTGATGTGCATAATGGGGAGTGGGGGGGGGGGGTATCAAAACCTTCACGCGCCAAATGGCGATGGGTGACCGGCGCGCATGCGCAGCTTCTACTACTGAGCATATTATATATTTGACAGAACATATTGTATATTTGACAGAAATAAAATATATATTTGATTGTCACCAAGGAAACCTGGAAAATTGGTACATATTTGTGATAATAATGGTACCTTGGTCGTTCACGACGTTATATATTGACGCGTGGTCCTGCCATACTGAACGCAGCGTTGTAATTAACGCATGGTTCCGCCACCTTACCACGACGTTCTAATTAACGTATGTTTCAGCCATATTTACCACGATGTTCTATATTAACGCGTGGTCCAGCCATACTGACCGTGGCCTTGTACTTAACGCATGGCAACCACCTTAATGACGCCACCTTAACACGACGTTCTAATTAACGCGTGGTCCACCCATGAATACCATGACGTTCTAATTAACGCGTGGTCCACCCATGAATACCATGACGTTCTAATTAACGCGTGGTCGAGCCATAGTGACCACGGCGTTCTAATTAACGCAGGGTCCAGCCATATATTTGCCCTGACGTTCTAATTAACGCGTGGTCCACCCATACATACCACGACTTTCTAATTAACGCGTGGTCCACCCATACATACCACGACGTTCTAATTAACGCATGGTCCACCCATACATACCACGACGTTCTAATTAACGCGTGGTCCAACCATAATGACCACGGCGTTCTAATTAACGCAG
Source organism: Arenicola marina (assembly GCA_964019135.1). Classification (NCBI taxonomy): domain Eukaryota; kingdom Metazoa; phylum Annelida; class Polychaeta; family Arenicolidae; genus Arenicola; species Arenicola marina. The sequence continues at coordinate 19,965,642 of OZ025253.1, forward strand.
GGTCCAGCTAGATATTTGCCCCGACGTTCTAAGTTACGCATGGTCCAGCCATGCTTACCACGACGTTCTAATTAACGAGTGGTCCAGCCATACTTACCACGACGTTCCATATTACGGCGAGTGGTCCTGCCTTCCCTACCACGGCGTTCTACATTATAACGAGTGGTCCACCCACACTTACCGTGAGATTTTATATTAATGCCAGTTGGTACTTAACATGCGAGATGTGTTCAAGACGTTGAATTTTTCCGTATCGATAAGTGTGGTCAGTAAATTTGGCGAACTGCAGGCCGCTGAATACCCGATATTTGCGCTGGCCTGACAGTGTTGCCGATGGCCGCATGAGAGATGACAAGCGGCAATGCGCCATAATTAGCGGAAATGGAGAAACGGCTTTTGTTTTCGACAGATCGATTTATCTCGTTTAAAGTAGGTAATTGGTGAACGCATATCCAATGTTTGTAGCAGCATACTAGCACCATTAGCACATGGATGATTTTATAAACAGACATGATTTAGCCACTCGGGCTCAACAATTCTTGTTAGATCATCAATCCTCAATCACGTCCATTGTATTTAGCAAATATTTGATATCAAATAATTTGTACCAATATTTTCGTCTGAGATATATTACACAAGGATATAGATCTAAACTTATGATAAATAAAAATTGATAGTACATATTTTTATCTATAATTAATTAAGTAAACAATCAAGTGACCATACCAATAAAACATAGCAAAGTATGTAAATATGATTTAGACAAGAGTGCAAGTACGTAGTTGCAAAGGTCATCTAAATCTATGAACGAATGAAAAAGTTAACAGACTACATTAAAAACCATAGAAAAGAGCACCATTCAACTAAACTTTATAAATTTGCAAATGTCCTGAATAATGTTTGTGATCACAGTAAGTAGCACGTCGAGGATTATTATAGCTTATTGAACTGTAATGTTACTGTAATTTTAAATGTCGTAAACTGATATTTTTCAAATAATGGAGCACATTATATTATATTATAGCAACCGAGCAGAAGCAGAGAAAAAGGTTGATACGACATGAATTTATTTATTACAACGCACAGGATTTATTATGGTTATGCTCTTGTCATAGCCGTAGCAAAATGTAGAAGGAACTAACAATGACAACCTGAAAATATCCACAAAAACTATGAATGTAGAAGAACGGAAATAATTTATACATATACAGCATTGTTCTTTCAAAATGTACCTATTTGAATTCTAGTTGCATTGATGATGAAAAACGGAAATTTTGACCGTGATGGCTGTGCATATTTGTCAGCGATCACTCCAGATCAGTGTAAACATTGGCGAATCATCTAGCTATTGTGCGCCAAGTTTACTGATCGTGGCCAGTATAAATGAAAATTACAAGTTCAAAGTGTCATCGACCAATATATTGGCCCTACAGTTAACAGCTCTTTATTTAAGACCCGCGAAAGACGAATTGAGCCCCACACCTAGTTTGCCTCGCCGGCCACGCAGCTTGCCTGGTTCCATGTCCTGTGTCGTAACTAGTTAGACAGACCTCTGCGCGCGGTATCCATTGTTACGCAGGGGGCCATTAAGACTGCGCACTGAACAAAAAGCACTTGTTCGTTTGTTTGTCTCTAAATTGCCAGGCCGAAAGTAGAACCCGCGAACACATATTTGGTGTCATCTGCACCCATCCCACGAAAACACTAGAAGGACACTCCCATTGACAACCTTAATACAATGCTGGGTTGAAAGGGTTTCGCGGTAAAAACTACGATGGCATTTATGTGCCATTCACGTTCTCATATTCACGCCTGGCACAACCTGGGGCGAGATCGCGAGACCGCGAGAATGCGCGAGACGAGATCCAGAATGCGCGAGATCGAGAATGCGCGAGGGGGGGGGGGGTCGAGAATGCGCGAGGCGAGAATGAGAATGTGCGAGGCGAGAACACGAGAACGTTACTCCCGAGTATTTTCAGTAAATGAGTTCGGATGTGCGACCAGAGTAATGGGCGAAGATATCTTGAGCATGCGCACTCATACGCGGATCAAGATAACCGGAACGCGGTCAGCGTGAATGTAGCACTTGCTGAACTGCACAAATCATAAAGATCGTTAATCAAATAAATCAACGGATAGTGGTTTGTTCATTATTTTATTCCAAATGTAATATAATTTACAGATTTTTTACTGATCGAAATACTAATTTATATATATTTTACGTATTGTTAAGTCTGGACGCCATGTTGGAAATCCTCGTGATCCTCCTTTGGGTGGGGAGTAAGGTCCGGTAGTAAAATGTACTACGTGACCGCGCTATCGGACCACAATCTTCGCGTTCGGTTATGCCCTCCGCGGAGTCCGACTACTCCGCTCGCATACCCGAACTCACTCAGACTGACTCGCGCACGGTACAAATCTACCGATATTTACCAATCTGTCTATCTATTCACATATACGAATATTCACAGATATTCATTAGGCCGCACTGATTTATAAATGGGATGACGTCATAGCTATAGTCATATGACAAAGTACGTTCGTAGCGGGTGTGATGGGCTGGGAAGTGGCAGAGACTCGCGTTCCGTCACGCATCAAACGTCCAAGGCAAACTGTTGAGTCCTGGGCGGTCGGGGGCCTTGGGGCTGTGGTTTTGTGGGCTAACGCACATTAGATAACTATAAGACGCCAGGCCCCAGCTTTCGTTTTACAAACAGCTCTCTAGGATACCGGCAGCGGTTGCTCTACAATATCGCAGCTCATTTGAAACCGGCAACGTCAGCCGGACCGGACCGGAGACAGAGCTCTAGCACAGACAGAAGTCAGCCATTTCAAATCAGAAGTCACGTCCCCTTTCACTGCAGCCGGCATTCCTGGATCCGACCTTATTAGAAGCACGCAACCTTATAGCCTGGTAGGAGACGTGACCAAACCAGAAAGAGAGGTAACCGCTGGTAAGTCACTAGTTATTAAGGGCCAGTGAAACTGCTTTATTGACGCCGGATAATTTTTTAAATGTTGTTCTACCTGTCATACCTCTATTTATTTGTGAAAATATTCTGCTGCAATGTCCACAAATAAATTCTAACTGAAGCTCTAGTCATGCCTTTGCTCTAACCACTGACCTTTGCTTATTTATTACGAGAAATTAAAAACATATGGTAAGAAGTGCACATCCTTAAGACCACAGCAATATCTCTTAAAACTAAGTTAATTGTGTCCCTAATCGTCTGAACTGAAACCAAGGAAACTAATTTAACGTAACTAAACCAATATTGCTGACTGACAGATGATTTTCTGTAAACATGTGTCCCTGGATGTGAATGGATTTACACACGCCATACGCTGTCGCATTACGTTTATACTTCACAAGCATGTTCTACTGCTGCACAGTGAGGGGGTCGGGTACATCCATCCGCGGTGTGAACGGGGAGACACGTTGAGTAATCCACAGATAAGTGCCGAATTGATGCAGTATCCTGTCTGGAACTTGCTTCCTCTTTCTCTCCGTGACTGCCACTCGGAGGTCTGTCGTCAGCTCTGTGACGTCACACAGGTTAGAAAGTAGTTTGACAAAATCCGGTTGAATCTAGAAGTTAAAAATCACGTCAATGAAAATACTTAAGTTTAAGTTAGTAATGTATGCAGACGCCTTCGGCCTACCATTGATGTGTTGGGAAGATGTACCTGGGAAGGTTATTGGCCCAGTAACTACAAAAGGGGTCCAAATAGATGCAACTAAAGGTAATTTACCGCAGGAAAACTATGACGGGATACGGTAAATGATGGCTGGGCTTCTTATTATATGGAAACAAATAAAAGGAATCTCACTCTGTTTGGTAGAGTTAACACAGTAACTCTCATCTCCTTGTCGGGAGATGAGAGTTACTGTGTCCCAATATCTCATTTTTATAATCAAGTACAAGCGTATAAGCTTCGGCTTCAGCTTTTGTCCTATTTTGCATCATGTACTTTTGCCGCTACAGTGTGTCATGCAACCTCTTTATATGACAATAAACATATTATTATTATTAATTGTGAAAACGTATGCTGTGTCACAACTGGTCTACATGGTGTCGGTTTTTACCAGATTTGATGTTGACCAAGAATATACATATTGATATATTTTAATTTTAAGCATTCCCAATATTGAAGTTAAAAATAAGTCTCTTAAGATCGTATGGGTGCAGTGTATATTTTAGCAATGATTCTTGTAAAGTTTGTGTACACGGTCACTTCGAGACGCTGGGCTCATTATTTTGGCAATGCAGCCTAACTGATATAGACTTAACAAGGATACCATTATATTATTTCTTTTCTTGACGAGTTCCATATTTTAATGAAATATGCCCATTGTATGACAATATCCGCAACAATTATTTTCCTACAAGATATTTAACGATAAATGATATTAAGAGTTTGTTATGTATTATGACATCCGAGGAAGAAACCTGTCTAATTTCCTTGGCAAGGTTTATACAAAAAACATTCACTATGTATGATAAAAGGTTTAGCCTAATTCTCTACTTAACTAAGTTTGTCTTAGTCGGTTGCATGTTATTTTTGTCTTCTGTATTTGTACGAGGGGCCTGGTGCCTGAAGTTACCAATAAACTAAAATAAACTATTATATTAACGAATCAGAAGCGCTTTTATTCGGGAAATCACAGAGCCTGGTGTGAATTTCACTTCCACTCAATGGATGATATCTAAGGCTAAGGTCCCAGTCAAAACGTAACCGAAATTTTAAACATATCAAAAAATAAAGGGCAAACAAAGTAAGATTCATTTCAACAATATTTTTTCGAACAAAGGTTTGAGGGTTAAGTCACATAAGATTAATTTTGCCTTTATATTTTTCTGACACAGGTCTAATATAAAGCCGGCTTCGGTAGCGCTACCGCGCGACGGAAAGTCTGTCTAAATGTTGGATTAGCCGACCAATCACAGGGCCGTATTTCCAACATTTCCAACATTCTAGACCAATAGCACAACTGAAATGTTGGAATGTTGGAAGGTGGCGCCCTCCAGCGGACAGAAGACGCGGGCGGAAGCGGCGTCCGCCATTGCTTGTTTACCTTTTTTATTTCACCGGGCAGGAGGTTCGATGCATGTTTTCTTGTGTTACGCAAGCGTTTCTTCACCGATTGATGCGTAGTTAATAGGAAAAAGAGGTACGTGATGTATGCTTCTTCATGCCGTATAGATTGATCCAGTTATAAACAGTTTAAGGGCGTTTTCGGGACTTGATACGGTGTTTATGAAAAGTTAACACAGACCTGAGTGAGTGAATGTTCAGACGTTACAGTCCTGACACTTGTTCTTGTGACTGTACCATCACAAGAACAAGTGTCAGGACTGTAACGTCTGAACTTTCAGGCTAAGTAAGCATCAGACTGTCAAACTGTAACGTCAGGACCCCCCTCGGCCTTGCCGTAGGGGTCAAAAACGCTTGTTGTCGCTCATTTATGCATCATAAAACGATAATAGAATCACAGCCTTTATCTTATTATCAGGCATAAAATATATTTACATTTGGCAAAGTTGTGAAGTGTGAATAGACTGAATATAAGTTAAGTAAGGTTGTTGCAAGGCATATATATGGCTATGCAAATATATTTCTAGCGTAAGTATGGAAATTTGATTTTTAACTGACTATTTCACTGTTGCGAGGTATATATAAGTATATTTATAGCATACATATGTTTGGAAAGTTAATGTGAAGTGAATATCATATTGTTTCGGGTCATATACAAATATATTCATAGCGTACATATGGAAAGTTAATTTTTAAGTGAATATTTTACTGTTGCGAGGTATATATAAATATATTTAAAGCATACATATGTTTGGCAAGTTAATGTGAAGTGAATATCATATTGTTTCGAGTCATATACAAATATATTCATAGTGTACGTATGGAAAGTTACGTTGTAAGTTCTCGAGGCATATATAAATATATTTATAGCGTAAGTATTGAAAGTTACTTTGTAAGTTCTCGAGGCATATCTAAATATATTTATAGCGTAAGTATGGAAAGTAAATTTTTAAGTGAATATTTCACTGTTGCCATGCATATGCGAATGTATTTGTAGGCGTATATATAGAAAGTAAATTTTTAAATGACTATTTTACTGTTGCGAGGCATATATAACTTTATTTATAGCATGCCTATGTTTAGCAAGTTAAATTGAAGGGATTTTTAGTTGTTGCGAGTCATATACAAATATATTTATAGCGTATGTATAGAAAGTTACTTTTGAAGTGACTATTTTACTATTGCAAAGCATATACAAATATGTTTATAGCGTACATATATATGGCAAGAAGTGATTATTTTACTGTTGCGAGGCATATATAAATATATTTATAGTGTACATATGTATGGCAAGTTAATTTTAAATGAATATTTTACTGTTGTGAGGCGTATACAAATATATTTATAGCATATATTTGGAAAGTTACTTTGTAAGTGAATATTTATCGTTGCGAGGCACATACAAATATATTGATAGCGTAGGTATGGCATGTTAATTTTTAAGTGAATGTGTTACTGTTGCGAAGCACATAAAAATATATTTATAGTGTAACTATGTAATATGTATCATTAATCATTAAGGACAAATCCTTGTACTATTTGACGAAGGGACATGTGAAGTACGCGACAACACATTTGTCCCAGCATAAGAGCGAGCACGATGAACGGCTTTAACATGGGAAGTCCCATAGAGAAGAGCCGTCGTAGGCCTTTTGTATGTTATGTATGTATGTATAATATTTGTCTTTGATAATAAATATGTAACATTGTGTCCCTCATTGCTTTCATGCACATGGTAAGCATTTGATGGATGTTGTAGCCGCCTCACCGTATGGACACTAGTGGATCTCAAAGAACAAATCTGGATTTGAGGGGTCAAATCTGGATCTCAGAGGTCAAATCGGGATCTGAGGGGTCAAATTGGGGTATCAGGGGTCAATTAGTGCCTTCAGTTGACAATTTGGGTCAAATAGAGCTTTCGTGGGGCAAATATAGCATTCAGACGGCAATTCAGCATAGCTGGCGGCTTGGAAGAGCAACTTATGCCAAATAGAGCTTTCTGTTGACAAAATAGAGCTTTCTGTTGGCAAAATGGAGCTTTCGGCGGGCAATTTGAGCTAAATATCGCACATAACTAGCAATTTGGGCTCAATAGCAAGTATAACAGGAAATTTGAGGCACACTGGGCATCTGAGGGGCAATTTGGGCTAAACAGCGCGTATAACGGGCAATTTGGGCTAAATTGCGCATGTAGCAGGTAATCGTCGGTTAAAAAGCGCATGTAACGCGCAATTAATGCTAAATAGCGAATATAACGGGCGATTTGAACTGAACAGCGCATATAGGGGGCAATTTTGCATAAACAGCGCGTATACGGGACAATTCGGGCTAAACAGCGCGTAAAACGGGAAATTTGAGCCAAATAGCGCATTCATCCGACAACGTGCGCACCGCAGGCTCTATTTTGAGCAATGTGCAATGAGCAATTAACCGATATTAACGGAATTCCAGGTAAAATCGTCGATTTTGCCGGTGACGTGACGATCACGTCATGTGACGCATCTTCCGGCCGCCAATTTAATGCAATTTTAGAGTTTAAGTGAACATGACATTTTGTTCTCAAGAGCGATTGCTCGACTCGTTATGAATGGCGCTACGGATTTTACTTTTTATCTAATAATACGTCATCGTGACGAGACATGACATCATTTGACGTTCGCGAAAATGCTCAAGATGGCTTCTATTTCTTTAATGTACCTACTTATCAACTCGGGTTATGACAGCTATTGCCAAAATGGGCTGAAAACAAAGCAAACCTAACATTTCGTAGGAGCACGTTAGCTATGACGTCATTTTTGACGCATACTTATCCCATGCGCCCAAAAAGTTACACACGGCACACACTGTCCCTGAACACGACCTGCAACGTCAAGCGACCCGAAAGTCGCCATACCTTATAATAGCTGAGTAATAGCTTACGTAAGATGTGTGACGTCATGACGTCCTAGTGACGTTATAACGTGACGCACGACAACGTCCAAGTGGCAATACGCCAAGGTTTACTGCCACAACTTATTCGATTAAAGAGCTAGGCGATAGAAAGAATAGTCCTTCAGCTATGGATTTGTGAAATGGTCAAAAATGGCATTAGCTTATCATTGCGGAAACACGGAGACCGACGACAAGAACAATGAACACTGTAGGCGAAGTGATATAGCAACTAATTAGTTTCTTTTACTATTTTTCTGACCATCAATGTTCAACTAGACAACCTCCGCCTGTTTAAAACACTAAGTGATCTGAAGACGCTTATTGGCAACTAGTTGGCGAAACGTTTGCAATTTTAGCATTTTTATCTGATTTTTGACGATTTTTCTTTCAATGGCAAAAATCTGTATGTTTATCATTAGGCCAATGGCTTCGTTGCCATGGAAAGTAAAAAGTAATACAGAGATCGCCGTGCTTTTCTTATAACTTGCTTTAAGGTGATATTAACTCACTGTGTGGCGAAGGAGACTGAAATAGCTTGAGCGGAAGTAGGTCATATTCGATCAAGTTCATTTTTCCCCATAGGATCCCATGTTAAACGATTTCGACTATATACCGAAAAGTAATATGGCTATGGAACCATGTTAACAGTTGATGATTCAGCTTAGTATTATCCATCCACAGCTGCAAGCATTGAGTGATGGCTTGAATAGGACACCCGTGGGAGCCTCAGCTAACACCAAAAAGCCGTATCTTTCACCATTGGCCAAATTTCAAAAAAATCCTGTGACGTCACTATTTGCTCTAATTGCATATGGTAAGCGCTGTGGCTACTAGAAGTCAGGTTTAACGAAGAAAAAAATCGCGGTGTTGTTTGCTGGAGGCACTTGTGAAATAAGCGACAAACCATTTTTCCCAGCCTAAAGATACAGCGCTTTAACATGGGAAGTCCCATAGAGAAATGTCGTCGGCCCTGGAACCGGAAGTAAGATAGGAACGTATTGTTTTTAGTTTGTAGCTATACGAGGAACTACTTTTCCTACAATATAATGCTACTCTCGCATTTTTCTGATTTATTTCTGACGTATCAGAAAACTCTAAGATTCAACACAAGTCATCACAATTTATATTTCTATGACGTATTTGAACATCATAGCGATAGCTTGATGGAAAATATGCCAAAAAGCGAAAAAACTGACAGAGGTCATTTAGTGCGTTTTCCGCAAAACCTATGACCTCGTTTTCCTCGAAAATGAGTGTTACGCATCAAAAAGTGAACAATACAAGAAAGCTGCGCCTTGAAGGGTAGCACATTTTGAAACTAACCAGAGATCTCTAGCTTTAGTGTTAACGGAAATATAAGTGTCTTTAATTATTTAAAAAAAATCGCTGTGACCTTGACCTTTTACCTGTCGACCTGCGTGACGAATATGTTGTAGCCCTATTGCGTTCCTATTAGGCAATAACAATTGCAAACCGATATGTGCATCCGTAAGGACGCAATGGGACTTGTAATTTCCGAGTGGAACAGACATACTTACATATTTACAAACAAACTAACAAACAAGAAGTCAGTGGGACACTGATTATGACGAAAATCGACTTTAGGTCGAAGAGCGTGTCTATCTGAACATGTTGATCGAAACCGCGACCGTCCACGATGATATTAACGGAATTACAGGTAATACCCTCGTCGTTTGTGCCGGTGACGTGAGGATCGCGTCATGTGACGCATCTTCCGCCCGCCAATTTAATGCCATATTAGAGTTTCAGTGGTCATGAAATTTTGTTCTCAAAAGCGATTGCTTGACTCATTATGAATGGCGCTACGAATTTTACTTTTTATCTAATAATACGTCATCGTGACGCGACATGACGTCATTTGACGTTTGCGAAAATGCTTAAGATGGCTTCTACTTCTTTAATGTACCTACGTATCAACTCGGGCTATGACAGCTATTGCCAAAGTGGCTGAAAATAAAGCAAGCCCAACATTTCGTAGGAACCCGTTAGCTATGACGTCATTTTTGACGTATACTTATCCCCTGCGTCAAAAAAGTTACATACGGCACAAACTGTCCCTGAACACGACCTGCAACGTCAAGCAACCCGAAAGACGCCATACCCTGTAATAGCTGAGTAATAGCCTACGTAAGATGTGACGTCATGACGTCATGGTGACGTTATGACGTGACGCACGACAACGTCCAAGTGGCAATGTGCCAAGCTTTACTGCCACAACTTATTCGATTAAAGAGCTAGGCGATAGAAATATTAGTCCTTCAGCTATGGCTTGGCGAAATGGCCAAAAATTGCGTTAACTTATCATTGCGGAAGCACGGAGACCGACGGCAAAAACAAAGAACACTGTAGGCGAAGCAATATAGCAACCAATTTGTTTCTTTTACTATTTTTCTGACCATCAACGTTCCCAACCATTTGACGCAAACAACACAGCTCTAGCTTGTTTTTCTGATTTTTGACGATTTTTTCAAGATGGACACAATCTCCATTCACTCATCATTGGCGGCCCCGCGAAGGTGTCGTCCCATTTCGGAGCGCTCTAGCGCCATAACTAGACAACATCCGCCTAATTAAAGCACTAAGTGATCTGAAGATACTTATTGGCAACTAGTTGGCGAAAAGATTGCAATTTTAGCATTTATATCTGATTTCTGACGATTTTTCTTTAAATGGCCAAGATTCTATATGTTTAGCATTAGGCCAGTGGCTTCGTTGCCATGGAAACACAAATTAATATTGAGATCGCCGTGTTTTTCTTATAGCTTGCTTTGTGATGATAGTACCATACTGTATGGCGAAAGAGACTGAAATTGTTTGAACGGAAGTAGGTCATATTCGACCAAGTTAATTTTTCCCCATAGGATTACATGTTAAACGATTTCGACTATATACCGAACAGTAATAATGCTATGTCACCATGTTCACAGATTATGACTCAACTTAGTATTATCCATCCACAGCTGCAAGCATTGAGCGATGGGTTGAATAGGACGCCCGTGGGAGCCGCTGCTAGTGCCAAAAAGCCGTATCTTTCACCATTGGCCAAATTTCGAAAAAATCCTGTGACGTCACTTTTTTCTCTAATTGCATATGATAAGCACTGTTGCTACTAGGTATCATTTTTAACTAAGACAAAAATGTCGGTGTTGTTTGCTGGAGGCACTTGCGACATACGCGACAAAACATTTTTTCCCAGCCTAAAGATACAGCTCTTTTAACATGGGATGTCCTATAGAGAAATGCCGTCGGCCCTGGAACCGGAAGTAAGATAGGAACGTATTCTTTTTAGTTTGTAGCTATACGAGGAACTACTTTTTCTACAATATAATGCTACTCTCGCATTTTTGTGATGTTTTTCTGATTTTTGATGATTTCTTGTAAGTACCAAAAGTGACGTCATTGTGACGTCACGTGACGTATCAGAAAACTCTAAGATTCGACACAAGTCATCACAATTCATATTTCTATGACATATATGAACATCATAGCGATAGCTTGATGGCAAATGTGCCAAAAAGCGAAAAAAATGACAGAGGTCATTTTGTGCGTTTAGGGGGGTCACTTCGCACACAGCCAGGTAAGGGGCGTTTCTTTTTTACACACATACATATATAGCCTGTGCCTGGGTTACAAGAGGGCTTTAGCCCCCTGCCTGCTTGTATGGTAAGCCTTTACGTTCATATTCGAGGACGAAATTTCAGCTATGGTAAGTGCGAATTGGTTTGGGGTTGGCTCTGGGCATATGCAGTCTATTGACATCCAGGCCAGTGTGTGTATCATGATGCCTAATCTAGGCCCTGATATGGTAGTTATTGCCTGAATATCTTGTCAAGTTACCGGCAGTAGCATCTGTCAGAAGTACTCTTGTTAGCATCCAACTGTGAGCTACAAGTTGACTTCACCTGCCTTTTACAGTTAGGGTTCACCCACGGTTTTGACCATTCGACGCATTTTGGCTATTGGCTAGCCACGCGTACCTAATTTATTTGTGTGGGGTTCCCGTCATCCCATAGTCTGAGGCTCCGATCCAATAACGGACGGTATTTACCTGGTAAGTAAATAATACGCCTCGCCTTCCATATTATCGCTACTTCGTCTGTAGTCGGTCCTTTGTTGACCGAGCGACTGCATTCAGTTTGTATTATGAGTTGGCCCACCCACCCGCCCCATCCCAGCTTGTACATAACCATCGTTTTAGGCCTTATTCCTCACCGCGACCACTCCTTGGTTTGGCCTTCTCATTTTATGCTCACATTTTGGCTCTGAATTACTCATTTGCAGTTTTAGTTTTGCGTGCACAGAACACACGGTGGGTCGGTATAAAAGGCAGTAGCCTTCTTGGCGACTTCACTCGATGCCTCTGCCACGCCAGGTAACCAAGACTCTATAGGTTCACTGAACTAGGTATGATTTTCTATACCGTTTCAGTATTTTCACCAAGCCTATTGCTATCAGAGTCTGGTAGATCGCTGTTGGGCCATTTCGCCGCCATGCTAGCTGATCGGGGCCGCCTTCTCGACTGGGGTTTGTTATGAATCCTGTGTTGTGGGGCGGCGACTCGGTCGGCTAGTTTGGTGTGCGATCAGAAACAGCGATGAGACGTGAACGGCCCCTGATGAAGACACGTCTTATTCGGTCCCCTGAAACCTTGGTTTCAGTGTTCATCTCATATTTACCCTCACGGGGTCTTCATTTTCATTTATAAGTGTGCAATGTGGCAATTGTTCACGATTGTTCACTGTTGTTTTGGCCTATTTTGATATATTCTCGTTTTGGCCTGTTTTGATCCATTTCATTTTCCCCAGACCTGTTTTCATCTGTTATATGTTTTCCCCATATCTGTTTTTGGCCTGTTTTTATCTATCATATTGTTATCCTGGACTTACCTACAGCTTGTGGTTTACCCTGTGCCCGTGCGTTTCTTTTTTACACACATACACACAAACACGACCAACCGACATATGCCGAAAATTGAAAATTTCAATTTTCGTCAAAACAAACACGACCAACCGACATATGCCGAAAATTGAAAATTTCAATTTTCGTCATAACAAAAATACAGACAGACAGACAGACAGGGCATATCACCCTGGTGGCTGAGATTTTATGGCTCAAATGGACGTCTGATGACGCATGCGCATGACTGATGCATGGAGGTCGTCTCGCTGCACATTATAAATCGAACCCGGACCTTCTGGGAGAACAGAATTAATTTCTAAGAGAATTACAGCGTTTCGTAGCTTTCCATGCTGATGCAATCGCTGTCACCTCGACGTCAGTTGGGGCCCGCGCGGGGGTGGGTGGGGGGGGGGGGGGGCGGAGGAAGTCGGCTCTCGATTCACGGTAAGAGCAGCGGACCGGCTAGCATTACACAGGGCAGGGGTGTAAGGTAGGGGGTGGGTGTGGATAAGGGCAGGAGTGTGCGCCAGTGAAGCGCATTAAAGCCAGAATGCGTGTGTGTATTGTCGGGCATGGAGAAGGCCGGGGTGGGGGCGGCGCGGGGGTGGTCGCGTTAGGCGAACGGAAACGCCGTTTAGTTTACCATTGCAATGTTATTTTAGTTGATTTACGCAACAAGTCGAATTTTAACCATATTTTTCCCGGACGGGCAATACAATTCCTCAGTGTCCTATACCATTTTCAAGTTTGTAGGTCAATATTGAGGGCACCGGGAATTTTGTTAAGTTTAAATTAAAATGACCCGTTACGTCATAACCGCTAGACTGGGCGCTCTGATTTTTGACATACGGTACCTCAGCCATACTCTTAATGTCACTGCAAACTTTCGTAACGATCGGAACACCGTACCTGTACGTGAATTTTTTGACGTCAATGTTGTCATTGTGATATGACACAGCTCGCAAACTATTGGTCCCACGTCAAATTTCAGGCAGTAACGAGAAAGACATTTAGGACCTGAGTATGATGGCACTAACTCCGCGTGTTTAGCTATACCATTAAGCGATTTATGCCTAAAAATTTGTTTTGGATGTATGACGTCGCTGTGACGTCGACGTCCGACCGATTTCACCCGGCAACGAACTTGACCTGAGATTAGACTTCTGGCATCTATTGGCGAAGTTCGACAACGATAGCTGCAAGTGTTCGACAGTTATCGCGTGCACAGACAGACAGACAGACACACACACACACAGAACTGACCGACATGATGGCGATTTTCGCCATAACAAACGGAACACACAATTTTCGTCTTAACGAGACCAAGTGAGATGATGGCACGTTTCGCCATAACAAACTCGACTGACTGATAATTATGAAAATCGTAGATTTCCGTGATAACTACCTTGTTCCCGCCACTCGATCCTTCGTGAGTCCTGGACGAGCTGAGTGCAGGCCAGTTCACTTTTCGGAACGCCCCTCGGCTCGCCTATCAGCACTCCCACGTAGCCTTTCGTGAACCGCCGCCCTTGAAAAAACAACTCGTCACCTGGGGCGTTTTCGATTTACATGAAACCAAAACCGGTTTGCCGAACTGACTGTTTGGTTGGTTGGTTGGTTTTTCAGGACGCTCTAACCACTTTTGGCCATATCGCCTCAATGAGAGAAGGAAGAGAGAGTGGAGCCATGTCCGCGGGGGAAACCCCCTACTCCAGCACTAATTCGTAGAAATGCGCGACGCATTTTTCCTATCAATTTGCGCAGCGCCGCGCTGGCGAGCCAGTGTGTAAATGCATTGAGGAAGTAGGCGACAAAAAAAATAGAATAAAACCCTAAAATAAATGGCAGAGAGTGCGTCACTTACTGCAGACGTGACAGAAAAGAAATGCACCACCTCACCCGGCCACGTGATATTCCCGTACACCCCCTCTACCCTCTCTCTTTTTTTTGTAGAAAACTCCGCGCCAGCCAGACATAACAAGCTGAGCCAAACCAGCCACGCATAGTTGGTGTCATCTGCACCTCTCCCACGAAAACATAAGACGGACACTCCCATTGACAAAAACTTAATACAATGCTGGGTTGGAAGGGTTTCGCGGTAAGAACTACGATGGCATTTATGTGCCATTTGCGAAGCGAGATCGAGAATGCGCGACAGGGGGTCGAGAAAGCGCTAGGCGAGAATAAGAATGTGCGAGGCGAGAACGCAAGAACGTTACTCCCGACTATTTTCCGTAGTTGAGTTCGGATGTGCTACCAGAGTAATCGGCGAAGATATCTGGAGCATGCGCACTCATACGCGGATCAAGACAAACTGAACGCGTTCCGCGTGAATGTTGCACTTGATGAACTGCACAAATCATGAAGTAATCGGTACCATAAAATAAATCAACGGATACGTGTTTTGTTCATTATTTTATTCTAAATGTTGTAATATTATTTACACATTTTGTGCAGGTTGAAATACTACTTTATATATGTTGGACCTGGACGCCATGTTGGAAATCCTCGTGATCCTCCTTTGTGTGGGGTGTAAGGTCCGGGAGTAAAATGTACCACGTGACCGCCCTATCTGACCACAATCTTCGCGTTCGGTTATGCGCTCCGCGGAGTCCGACTACTCCGCTCGCATACCCTAAGTCACTCAGACTGACTCGCGCACGCACTCTCTGCCTTCGACTCATTCCGCTAGGGCTCCTTGCGTAGCGCCACCGTGCGGGGAGCTTGTCGCGGACGGTACAAATCTACCGATATTTACCAATCTGTCTATCTATTCACAGATACGAATATTCACAGATATTCACTAGGCTGTACTGATTTATAAATGGGATGACGTCAAAGCAATAGTCATATGTCAAAGTACGCTTGTAGCCGGTGTGATGGGCGTTGGCTGTCAACAGAGACTCGGGTTCAGTCACGCATCAAACGTCCAAGGCAGACCGTTGAGTCCTGCTCAGTCAGGGGCTGTGGGGTTGTGGGGTCGGGGGCTGTGGGGCTGTGGGGTGGAGGTAGGCGTTCCACAGGCGCGTCGGTGTGGCCGGAGACCGCGCAGAGCTACCGCGCAGTATATAAGTATAAGACGGCAGACCCCAGCTTTCGTTTTACAAACAGCTCTCTAGGATACCGGCGGCGGTTGCTCTACAATATCGCAGCCAATTTGAAACCCGTAACGTCAGCCTGACCGGACCGGAGACAGAGCTCTGGCACAGACAGAAGTCAGCCATTTCAAATCAGAAGTCACGCCCCTTTTCACTGCAGCCGGTATTCCTGGATCCAGTGGTCATTGCTCGATACGATCTTATTTGAAGCACGCAAACTTATAGCGTGGTAGGATACGTGACCGAACGGGAAAGAGAGATACTTCACTGGAAACCCGCTGGTAAGTCACTAGTTATTAAGGGCTAGTGGAACTGCTTTTTTGACGCCAGAGTATTTTTTTGAAAATGTCGTTCTACCTGTCATACCTCTATTTATTTGTGAAAATATTCTGCTATAATGTCCACAAATAAATTCTGAATGAAGCTCTGATCATGCCTTTGCTCTAACCACTCACATTTGCCTTTATTACGAGAAATTTAAGACATATGGTGAGAAGTGCACATCCTTAGAATCACAGCAATATCTCTTAAAACTAACTTAAAGTTATTTGTGTCCCTAATCGTCTGAACTGAAACCGAGGAAACTAATTCAACGTTACTAAACCAATGTTGCTGACTGACAGAAGATTTTCTGTAAACATGTGTTCCTGCATGTGAATGGATTTACACACGCCATACGCTGTCGCATTACGTTTATACTTCACAAGCATGTTCTACTGGTTCATACCTACCAGTTATTGAGCTTTATCAGAGTGATCACATCGTATTACCTGGGATTTTCTAATATATTGTGGGTCTTCTTTGCCTTTATTTCGTGGCCACTTCGCACATAGTCTCATATTACTACGCATTTGTTTGCCAGAAATCCGCCAGTCTCTAGCTGATGTACACTTGAACAAAATATAATCAAAACTTGTCTATATTTGATCATTCAATTGACATAAATGGCACATATTTCTTCGAAAAAGCTCACCAACTTCAGGAACAATGAGATGTCGACACCCCAAGTATGTTGTGCTTTAGTTTCGCAGGTTTCTCACAAAATCGGTATACATTTCAGCTAAATCAGACAAGGATCTTAGTAATTTAATGAACACAAATAACGGAGTTGAAGAAATCATTCGATCATGTTTCAGATTGCTGTCAAGTAATATTTCCAACAACGAGGTCGCCGGTGATTGTTTACATGGCAGCGCGTGACGTGCCATAAGGCACCCCACGCGATATTAACCCTTTTGTTACTGAAGTAACGTGCAAGCATTATTTCAATCTCAGCTGCGCCCAGTGGGTTATTGAAATGCATATAACGCTTAAATTAGCTGGTAAATGTTATGTGTCAGTGTAACAATATGCGATCCCAGCGTGAACTCTCCGTACTCTGCTTGACTGTTATCCAGCATGTTCAATGCCTGGAGACAATGACACCACTGACCGAACTGTAATTCATGGTGTCTGATTACAAAATTGAGAAATATCCCGATAATATTATGTCAGTTTTTTTCTCTAGTACGTGCCATTTATCAGCCGCTATGGCCTGGATATATATATATGGAACTGACTTTGTACCCATGCAGGGACCGCTACTAAAGATTAAGACAAATCGGTGAAATATTTGATAAGCTATTTCATGGCGATTATGGCCCAAGGCATTGGGCAAATGAATTGATATTTTCCTCATCCCAAGCCAGCATTTACTACCATGATATACTATCTATTAACATACACCTCAAAATATCCATGGTGTTTGCTGTCGCAGGCCAATTTTTTCGCGTCGTTCGATTGAAGCGACTTCGTTGCACACAGCTGAATGGTGTAAGTGTTCTTGGCTTTGATTAATGTTATTTTACAAATATGTATGTGCCAAATATTAATTCTAAAAGAACGGACAGCCCCTATAGGTTCAACATCATACCCAATTTGTCAATGGTATATGACTGGAACATAAAGGGTTAATATGCCATGAAACGGACTACTTTTCGGCGAAGCAGAATTGCAAAATGACGACTGACTTTACAAAAACTTTACTAACTGTGACGGAGAGTGAGCAATGAAACAGCGCCCCTAGCGCCAGAGTTGTGAAATTCCCACACCGAAAACTGGCTAGTTAAGCAAATGTGCGTGGCGAGGGCCAAATGTCGCCTTGTAACATTAAAAAGTGGTAGGTCATGCTTCAAAAGTAGCTGCAAATGTTTCACAAAGGTTTGTAGAAGGCAGGTAGGGGACTAATTTGGAGATTCAGCCATTAGTTTTGCAAATACAAGGAGTTGAAGTGGGTGTTGACGTTCCGTGGCAGCCGTTGAGTCGTATAACCTGTTCTTATTAGCTCGTCGAGGCGCATCCCATGTCTTCACCATAGCCTTCTCCTATTGGCCTGACTTTCTGCATTTAATATAGAATCTGAATCGATGCCGAAGGCTATCATGTCATGCTTGGCAACATCATTAAACCTAAGCTGTGGCCATCCAATTCCTAAATGTTGAAGTTGATCGAAACCTTAGAACATGCGCTAGACTTACGATGCGTGGAAAACCGGCCCTCAAATTGCACAGTTGGATTTCTTGCTATAAACTTTACAACGTATTGCAGTGTGAACAGGGCATTACTGACTGATAGTTGTACATACCATGGGCCGGCTGGCCTTACAGTATCAATAAAATAACAACCTGCTCTGTTCCATTTCAAGCATTTTCCACTCTGATTAATTGCTGTTAATTATTCCCACCGGTAAGTCTGGCCCCGCCATTATAAAAACAAGTTGGCCAGGGAACATTTGATCTCCAAAAAGTGTCAATGCAGCAGAATCGTGATTTTCTAATGGACATGACATCTGTTACAGGCTGATCACGCTGGTGTGTGTGGCGACACGTGGACAAGACAATGGCGTCCATTCCTGAGAGCGACTTCACCCCGGCCACGTGGCTGTTCCCCACGTGCAATGTTATGTTCATCGGGCAGGTTGTGTGGACGGTCGCCACCGCCGACCTCAGCCTGGCATGCCACTACGTCATGATTTACGCCGCCCACTTGTGTACCCTGGCCTGGTTCCACTTCGTCGGACTCGGTCTCCAGCAACACGCGTTGGCCGCCATCGCCGTCGCGGCCGCCATTCTTCAGGGCGTCGTCTATGTATCTGACCGTCAGCTCTGTTCCGATGTCATTCCTCAAGATGGAGCCGGTTGTTGTCTAGGCCTACTGCAGGCGCCTGTACCGGTCGGTCTCCGCAATTGGCGGTTGCTATGGCACTGCGGCCTCGATCTGTACGCCACCTGGGCTGCCATGGTAACGGTGGTTCACGTGGCGGGCCTGCTGGTGGTGGTTGCCGGGTTACGGGTGTCCACAGCCCACGCGGTGGCCCACGGCACCCTCCTGTTCCTCCTGCTCGCCCGCTTCTCTTTCGACTCACTGGTCTTCCCCAAAGCCACGAGACACAGAGTAACACCATACCTAGTCGTCATGGCAACCGTGATGGCCGTGTTGCAGACGAACTGGCACGCGGCGTCTCGCACGTGGGAGTGGTGCGTCATCGCGGTCACGTGTCTGATGGTTGCCTTGCAGACGGCGCTGACGTGCGCGCTGCGACATCGGGGCGTCCGATTAGAGCAGATCGCGTGATTAGGTGTTCGATTTGAGAGACGAAATTGGGCAATGGAAAGATGAGTATACAGGGTGTTATATACCATCGCAACCGGACAGACGATCTCAGGAGGAGTTCCGCGTTCGCTAGTATTCTCCTCGTCAAATGTAACCATCAGAATCGTCCTTCATACGCAACAATTGAAAATGAATCTATAGAAGATATATTCGAAGTTTGGCATCAAAAACCTCACTGTGTAGCATTTGCTGTGTTACTGGTACCGTATCGGACGAATTCATTCTGTTTTGTTAATTAATTAGGTCATGTCACTTTCAAACTGTTTTTGAGCTCGAGGTTAATGGTGTGAAACGCTTTGAACTTTGAACAAGTAATAACCTTGTATGTACTGTACTGCCAGTAAACATTAAATGTGAACAATGTTACGCGAGCGTCCCGGTTGATGTGTATAATGTTATGTATGTTGTAACTTCGGTGTTTATAGGTCACCGCTCTCCCGACCCAGGCGGTCACGTGCATGTGGGTGGGAGGAGGTTTTGCCCGTCACCATCAAATGATAAAGCGAGTAGTTTATTACATTATCCAGCACTGCAGTTGTAAGCTACAAGTGTGCCCACAAAACGATTGGTTGTGTTGATGGAAATCATATGCATAAGGTTTAGTTCCTGAAGATGACACATCAATGCGCAACTCGTGAAATGTTTAAAGTAACGTGTAAGTATGTTACGATATCGCATGAGTGACCTGAACGAGTGCGTTATGACAGAATGGTAATGATAACTGGGTCAGACGATACCACTGCGGTCGGGGGCTGTAGGGCTATGTGGTCGGGGGCTGTGAGGATATTGGGTCGGGGATTGTGGGGCTGTTGTGCCTGGAACTGTGGGGCTGTGGTGTCGGGGGCTGTGGGGTCGGGGGCTGTGGGGCTGTGGGGTCGGGGCTGTGGGGTCGGGGACTGTGCGGCTGTGGGGTCGGGGGCTGTGGGGCTTTGGGGTCGGGGGCTGTATTGCTATGTGGTCGGGGGTTGCGGGGCTGTGGTGTCGAGGACTGTGCGGCTGTGGTGTCGGGGGCTGTGGGGTCGGGGCTGTGGGGCTGTGGGGTCGGGGCTGTGGGGCTGTGGTGTCGGGGGCTGTGGGGCTGTGGGGTCGGGGGCTGTGGGGTCGGGGCTGTGGGGCTGTGGGGTCGGGGCTGTGGGGCTGTGGGGTCGGGGCTGTGGGGGTCATTCTACCGTGATTCAGTCCTTTCTCCCGTTTAAACTACGGCGATAAATCAACGGATCCGTCTTTTCTTCATTATTTTATTATAAATGTTATAATATTAGTTACAGATTTTGTGTACTTCGAAATATTACTTTATATATATCTTACGTATTGTTGGGCTTGGACGCCATGTTGGAAATCCTCGTGATCCTCCTTTGGGTCGGGAGTAAGGTCCAGAAGTAAAATGTACCACGTGACCGCGCTATCAGTCCACGTTCTTCGCGTTCGGTTATGCACTCCGCGGAGTTCGACCACTCCGCTCGCATACAAGAACTCACTCAGACCGACCAGCGTACGGTACAAATCTACCGATATTTACCAATCTGTCTATCTATTCACTGATACGAATCTAGGCCGTACCGATTTATAAATGGGATGCGTCATAGCGATAGTCTATGACAAAGTCCGGGCTCTTGTAGCGGGTTTGATGGGTGTTGGCGGTGAACAGGCGGGCGGTCAGGGACTCTGGGGGGGGGGGGGTAGTGGGGGGGGGCGGTCGGGGGCTGTGGGGGGCAGTGGGGGGCGGGGCGGTCGGTGGATGTGGGACTCTGGGGTCGGGGAATGTGCGGCTTTTGGGTCGGGGGATGTGCGGCTCTGGGGTCGGGGGCTGTGGGTCTGTGGGGTCGGGGCCTGTGGGGCTAAGGGGTCGGGGGCTGTGGGGCGGAGGTAGCCGTCCCACAGGCGTCGGTGTGGCTGGAGACCGCGCAGAGCTACCGCGCAGTAGATCAGTATAAGACGCCAGACCCCGGCTTTCGTTTTACTAACGGCTCTCTAGGATCCGAAGGCGGTTCCTTTACGATAGCGCAGTTCATTTTAAACCCACAACGTCAGCCGCCGGACCAGACCGGAGCCAGAGCACTGGGATAGATCGAAGTCAGCCACTCCAAATCAGAATTCACGTCCCCGTTCACTGAATCCAGTGACCATTGTTCGATACGACCTTATTTGAAACACGCAGCCTTACAGTCTGGTAGGCGACGTGACCGAACGAGAAAGAGAGATACCCGCTGGTAAGTCACTCGTTATTAATTTACTTGAATATGTTTAAGCAATAGACGATTTTCAAGGCGCATACGACATCTGGCGGTGAAAATATGGTTGTTTGTGTTTTGGGTCGCTTGGTTAGGCTTCACAATCGCATTCCATTCTTAATAGCCGCCAAGGGCCAAAGTAGCAGTCTCTACGTGACTTGCTTCAGGTAACAGCTAGTTCCGGTGTAACATGACAAACTGTCCGGCCGTGATAACCTCTCCGGCCGTGATAACCTCTCCGGCCACGCTTCTTTCATGCCACGAACCCTGACCAGAGCTCTAATCCTAACCCTAATCCTAGCCCTAACCTAATCCTAACCTGGCCGTAACCTAATCCTAACCTGGCCCTAACCTAATCCAAACCTAACCCTAAACTTAACATACATGCGCTATTTACATATCATCCCCATTCGCTGCGCATGCGCACACGTCAGCCGGACACTTTATCACGGCGGACAGGTTATCACGCTACACAGGACCGACTCTCTGAAACCGCCACCCCTGCACCCACCCACTGTCTCCCTCTTCGGATCCACTTCGTAACATCACACGCCACACGCTGAGTTTACTGTCGTTCACGACCAGGTCAAGGTACACCAATTGATCTTGGCCCAATTAGTGCAAAGACGACTCATTGCCCGCAGGTCCTGTCAACCTGTTAGTGCATTATAGCTCACTTATAATGGACAACGGGCGAGTCCCATTCTGCCGAGAAAGTGATAGTATGGTAGCCATGCGGAAGAACATCTATAAATTTACGGATGGAACTTGTTATTTGCACTGTAGTCACAGTCATAGTCAATAATCATTTATTTAACAAAATGGAGAATACATGAGAAATAACATGTGGCGTAAGAAAACAAGGAACAACAGCTTCATTCACAGGGTTGGGAGGCTGTTGATTTAGTAAAAGTAAAATTCAACTGAATTGGAATATGATCAATATCGAAAATGCGGATACAAACGTTGAAATTTTAGATATGAAGTACAATCTGGGGTATCATATTTAATATTAACATATGTAGCAGTTCGGGATTAAACAATCATACTTGAAACTACTGAGCATATGGTTTTTAACAAAGAATGAGATTTCTAGTAAAAGACTTGAGTGTATGTTTTATCCACAAAACTGAGGGTTCATTGTTAACTATTCTAACTAAACTGTGTCTATAAATTAATGATACTCTTCGCAGCAAAGTCATGATAAGCGTTGGACGTACAGGTTTTATTTCTTGTGTCGTGTTGTACGTCGCAATTACGGATCACAGGAATATTATAGAATAGTTGGAGAGCTGTTTATTTTTCATTTTATGGAAGCACTTTATCTGTTGCAGTCGGTGGACATCACAAAGTTTTAACAGGTTTAGATGTGTAAATAATGGTTATGTATGTGCAGTGAATTTGCTTAATGTCATTATCCTTATAGCCTTTTTTGTAACTTAAAAAATTGTGTGACGTCACGCCTTTGTCTTGAGTGTTCATTATCTTAAAGAATGGATCGAAGAACAGACCTAGCCGTGTTGTTTTAACGTAAGTGTGCGTTATTCAAATAAAGAACGGTAAAACAGTGCTTTATGTTAATAATGAAATGAAACATTGTGCATTATCTACAAAAAGAACAGTTGTTAATATTGACTCGTCAAGTGTCACGGTATAATCAGTTGAGCTGAGCTGAGCGGAGCCGGGTTGGCTGGTGTTAACAGAACTTGCCAATTTCAAGACAAACAATGGAATGCATAAGTCAATGTTAAGCACCAAAGGGGCGGTGGTTAGATCAGAAATCTCAAAATATATGGAAATTCCACGGTTATCGATTGCATACATTTCTCATTATATTCGTCATATCGCTTTTCAGGGGGCGATGTTTGCACGAAACTAAGAAGCAATGGCTTCCAAAATGTCTACTTCAACCACGCCTTCCCACCCCTACCCTCCCCCTGGGGCTTCACAATGACGAACCGTTGTTTCCAACTCATGTATTCGTCGGGCAGTGCAACTGACACAATAGTCAATTCCTGTGTCCAAACGTGAGCACATGTCATGACTTGTTATAACAATTTTATAAGTACGTTAAAGAACCCGCTGTCGTACATTCCCCAAATAAACCACTCGACGCTATCGCGTCCGGTGCTTTATTTTGGCGAATGCACTCCAGCTCGCTCTTTACACAAGTACTTAAAGAATTGTGTGACGTCACGCCTTTGTCTTACGTGTTCATTATCTAGAAGAATGCATCGGAAAACAGACCTAGCCGTGCTTTATTAACGCAACTGTGCGTTATTTAAATAAAGAACGACAAAACAAAAGTGCATTATCTTGATAGTGAACAGTTATTGTTAATATTGACTCACAAGTGTCACGGTGTAATCAGTCGAGCCGAGCTGAGCTGAATTGAGGTTGCAAATTTCATGACACACAATGGAATGCATAAGTCAACGTGAGGCCCTACGGGGGGTGGGGTGTATTAGGTCGGAACGTTTAAAATGCATGAATATTCGACCGTTATCGATTGCATATATTTCGCGTGCCACCTATAAACGGGGGACTGTCTGACATTGGTCATGGCATTTCTACTGAAGGCGTCACATGTTGAATGATGCAGAATAAATTTTATTACAAATGACATGACATATATGAATGATCTATTTTATGAGTAGAAGCGTTAAATGCCTAATATTGCCTTAGGAAAGTTAGACGGGATGACTTGACCCTTGTGTGGGGATTTAGAAAACAAGACTTTTAAAATGTTTTCTTCTCCAATGCATTCCCAACCCCACCCTCCCCCCTGGGGCTTCAAATTGCCTGGCGCATTAGTTGATCGGTCGTTTTGTCATTTTAGGGCCAAACCGTTGTTTCCCTAATGCTCACTATTAGTCCTGCAATGCATTTGATACAATAGTCGATTTCCTGTGCCCAAACATGCAAAATGAACCACGCAAATCATGGGCAGAACCAATGCCTTGTTATAACAATTTTATAAGTATGTTAAAGAACTCGCTGTCGTACATTCCCCAAATAAACCACTCGACGCTATCGCGTCTCGTGCTTTATTTTACTTAAAGAGTCGCTCTGTTTGGTATCCCCAAGTCAGTATTCCATAGTTCAGGTGTGATAATACGAGGGAATTGTATATGGTTTCCAAAATGTTCTGCGGTGAGGAATATTTTAGCTTCTTTAAAATATCAACTATCTTAGAGCTTTTGCTTACTATTATTCACATGTGTATGCCATTTTAGATGTTTATCAATAACAATGCCTAGCATATGGAAATGTTCTACGCACTCCAGTGGTTTGTGATCAATAAAGAAGCTAGGGATCTGTACTTTCTTTTGTGGTGTGTGTAATTTCATAAACTTATAGATTTATAGTTTTGTCTGCATTTAATCTCATTTTGTTGGCATACAACCATTTGCTTATACTACCTAGTTCCCTGTGTTCCCACATGTCGTGGCTGTGTTCTCTCATGTCGTGGATGTGTCGCCACATGTCGTGGCTGTGTTCCGACATGTCGTGGATGTGTTTTCCATGTCGTGGATGTGTTGCCACATGTCGCGGCAGTGTTGCCACATGTCGCGGCAGTGTTGCCACATGTCGTGACTGTGTCGCCACATGTCGTGGATGTGTTGCCCTTATCGTGGCTGTATTCTCACATGTCGTGGCAGTGTTCCCACATGTCGTGGCTGTGCTCACACATGTCGTGGCTGTGCTCTCACATGTCGTGGCAGTGTTCCCATATGTCGTGGCA
Source organism: Arenicola marina (assembly GCA_964019135.1). Taxonomy (NCBI): domain Eukaryota; kingdom Metazoa; phylum Annelida; class Polychaeta; family Arenicolidae; genus Arenicola; species Arenicola marina. The sequence continues at coordinate 19,991,315 of OZ025253.1, forward strand.
GTGTTCTCACATGTCGTGGCAGTGTTCCCACATGTCGTGGCTGTGTTTCCATATGTCATAGCAGTGCTGACACATGTCGTGGCAGTGTTCTCACATGTCGTGGCTGTGTTCCCACATGTCGTGCAGTGCTCACACATGTCGTGGCAGTGTTCTCACATGTCGTGGCAGTGTTCTCACATGTCGTGGCTGTGTTTCCATATGTCATAGCAGTGCTGACACATGTCGTGGCAGTGTTCTCACATGTCGTAGCAGTGCTCATACATGTCGTGGCTGTGTTCTCACATGTCGTGGCAGTGTTCTCACATGTCGTGGCTGTGTTCCCACATGTCGTAGCAGTGCTCATACATGTCGTGGCAGTGTTCCCACATGTCGTGGCAGTGTTCTCACATGTCGTGGCTGTGTTCCCACATGTCGTGCAGTGCTCACACATGTCGTGGCAGTGTTCTCACATGTCGTGGCTGTGTTCCCATATGTCGTGGCTGTGTTCACACATGTCGTGGCAGTGTTCACACATGTCGTGGCAGTGTTCTCACATGTCGTGGCAGTGTTCCCATATGTCGTGGCTGTGTTCCCACATGTCGTGGCAGTGTTCTCACATGTCGTGGCAGTGTTCCCATATGTCGTGGCTGTGTTCACACATGTCGTGGCAGTGCTCACACATGTCGTGGCAGTGTTCTCACATGTCGTGGCTGTGTTCCCATATGTCGTGGCTGCGTTCTCACATGTCGTGGCAGTGTTCACACATGTCGTGGCTGTATTCCCACATGTCGTGGCAGTGCTCACACATGTCGTGGCAGTGTTCTCACATGTCGTGGCTGTGTTCACACATGTCGTGGCCGTGTTCCCGCATGTCGCGGCGTGTTCCCACATGTCGTGGCTGTGTTGCCATAGTCGTGGCTGAGTTTTCACATGCCGTGGTTGTGTTCCCACATGTCGTGGCTGTGTTCCCATATGTCGTGGCTGTGTCGCATAGCTGTCTAGTTGCATGAGTGCCAGTGTGACGGGATTTAATGTGTTTAATAAAGTTGTATCATCTGCATATATTATAAATTTGCTTACTAGCTTACTAGCTGATACAATATTATTCCTATATATATAATAGCAGAGGACCAACAATGGATCCGTGATGAAGCCCACATAGACTAGAACAGGTATTATCAATATTTACGTATTACTTGCTGTTACAAAAATAACTCTTCAGGAGGTCTAGGGATAGTCCTCTTATTCCATAATGCTGCATTTTATGAAATAAGATACTGTGATTTGTAGTGTCAAAAGCTTTGGACAGGTTAATAAAGATGGTGACCGGAATTTCGTTTTTATCCATTGATTCTAATGTTCTGCCAATTATTTCAAACACAGTTAATTCGGTGGAATGTTTGGCTCTGAACCCATATTGGCTAATACTGAGCAGATTATTTCCAAGGAAATATTCATATATTTGGTTGGCAATATTTTTTTCAAAGACCTTTGAGAATACTGGTAATACCGAAATGTGACTGACCAATAAAATACGACGATAGCGGGTAGCCATGACTACATGATAACAATTATAGAGTCACCTAGTGGGGGAATGAAACTATGGAATGCCAATAAATGAAGTAGTTACTGGTTATAATATTATGCGTTAGGTTATGACAGGGAGAGGGGGGGCGGTGGGTGCTCGGTGAACCCGAGTTTAACAGTGTATGTTCACGTTCACGTAACCCCCCCCCCCCCAGATCCGCCCCTGACACACTGCCCCCCCCCCCCTCCCTGTTCGAACCTACTTCATAACATCACACTCATGGAACGTGTTTTTGCACTGTGGTGGCTTGCTCAGCCCCAAACTCATCAAACGCATTCAAATAACTCGTACGTCACTCACGCGGTGGAACCACCGCTGACCCAGAGGATCTGAAATTGCTTGTAGCTTGTAGAATCTGAGAATTGGAGACAAGCAACATACCGACCCGATTGTCTAAACCAGAAAAATACACGTTTGATTAATAAAATCAGACCATTTCATCGAATGTGTTCTTAAACCGAATAATTTAATGCCGTTAGTGAGGGGGGGGGGGGGGTGGGCGGGTTCTCTGCTGTCTCGAAAACTGGCGATGTTGTTGATGACCGATGGTGTGCACCAAGTTTCTTACAACGGGGGGGGGGGCACAGCTCAGGTGGCCTTGCTTTTGCATGGGAAACGACGACCTTAATTCTTAACGTTCTCTTGATTGAGGGCGGGGCTTTGTACCCACCCCCCTTGGATCCTCCACTTGGTTGCGTCTACAAAATGTTACTTATTTATCACTTTACGTGGAAAATCTTTATACTTTGCATGCTGAAGTTCCCAAAGGGGAGTAAGGGTTATAACCTCCCTAAACACCCGCCCTTGCATATATAGTTTTCATTCCATTTGAACAAAATTGAACAAGTTATGCAGCTTATTCGTTCACCAGCATTCTGGTGGGAGTCACATGGTCATGACATAGCCACTAAATGGAACATCAAGGGTTTTCTCTTATATTGATAAGAAAGCGACCTGTGGTAAATGTATACTGAAGGACAAATCTCATCCCGTTGCAGCGAGAGACCGTGGCCAGGTACATCTCCCAACCCGTTGTAACGAGAGACCGCGCCCAGTTACATATCACATCCCGTTGTAACGAGAGACCGCGCCCAGCTACATACCACATCCCGTTGTAACGAGAGACCGCGCCCAGGTACATATCACATCCCTTTGTAACGAGAGACCGCGCCCAGGTACATATCACATCCCGTTGCAACGAGAGACCGCGCCCAGGTACATATCACATCCCGTTGTAACGAGAGACCGCGCCCAGGTACATATCACATCCCATTGTAACGAGAGACCGCGCCCAGGTACATATCACATCCCTTTGTAACGAGAGACCGCGCCCAGGTACATATCACATCCCTTTGTAACGAGTGACCACGCCCAGGTACATATCACATCCCTTTGTAACGATAGACCGCGCCCAGGTACATATCACATCCCATTGTCACGAGAGACCGAGCCCAGTTACATATCACATCCCTCTGTAACGAGAGACCGCGCCCAGGTACATATCACATCCCTTTGTAACGAGAGACCGCGCCCAGTTACATATCACATCCCTTTGTAACGACAGACCGCGCCCAGGTACATATCACATCCCATTGTAACGAGAGACCGAGCCCAGTTACATATCACATCCCTCTGTAACGAGAGACCGAGCCCAGGTACATATCACATCCCTTTGTATCGAGAGACCGCGCCCAGTTACATATCACATCCCTTTGTAACGACAGACCGCGCCCAGGTACATATCACATCCATTTGTAACGAGAGACCACGCCCAGCTACATATCACATCCCTTTGTAACGAGAGACCACGCCCAGGTACATATCACCTCCCTTTGTAACGAGAGACCGCGCCCAGTTACATATCACATCTCTTTGTAACGACAGACCGCGCCCAGGTACATATCACATCCCTTTGTAACGAGAGACCACGCCCAGTTACCTATCACACCCTTTGTAACGAGAGACCGCGCCCAGTTACATATCACATCCCTTTGTAACGACAGACCACGCCCAGGTACATATCACATCCCTTTGTAACGATAGACCGCGCCCAGGTACATATCACATCCCTTTGTAACGAGAGACCACGCCCAGTTGCATATCACATCCCTTTGTAACGAGAGACCGCGCCCAGGTACATATCACATCCCGTTGTAACGACAGACCACGCCCAGGTACATATCACATCCCTTTGTAACGACAGACCGCGCCCAGGTACATATCACATTCCTTTGTAACGAGAGACCACGCCCAGTCACACATCACATCCCTTTGTAACGAGAGACCGCGCCTAGGTACATATCACATCCCTTTGTAACGAGAGACCGCGCCCAGGTACATATCACATCCCTTTGTAACGAGAGACCACGCCCAGCTACATATCACATCCCTTTGTAACGAGAGACCACACCCAGGTACATATCACCTCCCTTTGTAACGAGAGACCGCGCCCAGTTACATATCACATCCCTTTGTAACGACAGACCGCGCCCAGGTACATATCACATCCCTTTGTAACGAGAGACCACGCCCAGTTACCTATCACACCCTTTGTAACGACAGACCACGCCCAGGTACATATCACATCCCTTTGTAACGAGAGACCACGCCCAGTTGCATATCACATCCCTTTGTAACGAGAGACCGCGCCCAGGTACATATCACATCCCTTTGTAACGAGAGACCACGCCCAGTTGCATATCACATCCCTTTGTAACGAGAGACCGCGCCCAGGTACATATCACATCCCGTTGTAACGCGAGACCGCGCCCAGTTACATATCACATCCCTTTGTAACGACAGACCACGCCCAGGTACATATCACATCCCTTTGTAACGACAGACCGCGCCCAGGTACATATCACATTCCTTTGTAACGAGAGACCACGCCCAGTTACACATCACATCCCTTTGTAACGAGAGACCGCGCCTAGGTACATATCACATCCCTTTGTAACGAGAGACCGCGCCCAGGTACATATCACATCCCTTTGTAACGAGAGACCACGCCCAGTTACATATCAGATGTAAGATAACAAAACAGGTTAAGTACTTCTTCATGTATAATGGTTCTCGCATTTCCATGTTGGAAACCTCAGAAAATAAATTAAAAAATTTGCAAATCACACCCATACACATCCCGTGGTAACGAGTTGCGACCTCCTGTTTCGAATACACGGCTGATCCAGTGAAGAGTGAACACTCAAGCAGAACCTTAAGTTAGTTATATAGTTGTTTCTCTTCAGTCGGTGACTACAACTCCTAGATGGAGGAGGCCATGAAGATCGCGATGGCAGAGGCCGGGAAGATTGATACGGAAGAATCCGGATTTCCGCACATTCCAGTAACTGGATCGAAGTCACCTCAATTCGAAGGAATGCCAGAAACTACAGGAGATCGAAGGTAGGTTCCAGAATATCTATAGTCTGGGCTTAAGAGTCTCTCGCCGCAATTCTCGATGTAACAATATGACTTTGTTGGAGACGCCTCCACTGGTCGTGGGCTGCTGTTCTCGCAAGAACGCTTTGCCAACACCCGGGAATCACTCGACGGAATTATAGCGAGCGAAGCGAGCTTCTATAGCAACACACATGTATATAAAAAGAAAAAAAAAAAAAAAATGAAATTTTTTATGTGTCCATGCGATTGAAAAACCGTGAACACATGAGCGATAATACCGGGCCCTCACAGATGAGCAATAATACCGGGCTCTCACAGATGAGCAATAATACCGGTCCCTCGGGCCGATTTTTAGGACTGTGCCGGACCCGATGATTGGCTTAAATTTAACCTGAATTAAACACTCTCGCAGGTAGGCGGCGCGTCAATTCAAACTGCCGGGTGGGACGTAGCGCTTCGTCCGCACAATTATGACACTTCGAATCCGATTTAGATCACTGAGAAACAACCGATTGGGCAAATGTTTCAACGACTACGTGATTAAACCATATCATCTTCGGAAAACTGTCTAAGATACGAATAGCACAAAAGTCTTCTTCAACGAGAGGTACCGTCCGCTTTTCGATTGGCATCGAGGGGTATTATCGCCCACCTTGCAGTGACACTGACACTGACAGTATGTTTTGAAATTTTGTGAACAAAGTTCCGTGCTTTTTGTCCAAACTTCCCCAGGTTTTCCGAACTTAATTGTCCTTGACAAATTAACTGCTGGTTTAATTACCAGGCTTTGTATATTTACATTGTCTGGTCCGTCTAGCATGAGTAGCTTTTTTTCGGATTGAACAATTGAATTGTCAGTCAACAGCGAAAACAGGCTAAGTTTTACTGACACTTCGAGTGTTTAAATTGGCCTAACGAATGATGGATACGGCTTTAGCTCCAAAGGCGAAATAGGTAGGTTAACATTAAATAACAGATTATTTTTCACTGGTACCTTTTGACAGTCATCGCAGCACACATCCCTGTTAGTGTTACACAAGCACCAGATGATAGATCTGCCAAGGTACAACTCACTGTCAATGTTCTAAGCTTCAAGTATGGAAAGCCTCCACCCCTGAAATATTTAATTTGAAAAGTTTCGTTGAGACAAATTAAACAGGAGTTTAAACCAAAAATGTAAATATTTCAAGAATATTTTATTATATATTGTTCACATAAGACTTACTATTTCCTATTTTTGACACACTTGGCCTACTTTTGACACCTCAGGATAATTCAGATTTATTCACAATCATATCACTCATCTATGATTTGAAAAAATAGTTGGTTTCCAGTGCTATTTTTGTTAAGTTTCAGATGATTTTAATCTGTATAACTTATTTAAATTAATGCCATTATTACGATTTTTAATCAAATGCAGAATGTATATATTTTATTCATCTTAAACAAACATTTTAATTTTAATATTGTCCCAATATAATAATTTTGTATGTAAAATGTCATTAACTGGTTTTCCCTGCCAGACAAATATAGATCTAGATTACCAGTGCAAAACAATACAGGACCTACAAGTGTTTTCATATTCAGTCTATTTGGGCATAGAAATTAAACATATAACCAGCTATTCTATTACAAAAATAGCTAGGATGTCAAAAATTCAACAAATACTGAATTAAATCTCTTTTCCCTAAACTCAACAACCTGTCTTAAAATGTCTGGCTTTGAAGATATTTACAAACAAAAATGATGGGAGTTTGTATTGTCAACATCGCCTTGCTGACCAAACATTACAACGTAATCAAAAAGGCAACCATATAGAAAACAGTTTCATTAGCTCATATCATAACCAACACAAATATGACACCATTTGGAGAAGCTGCATACTGTCCGGACCACTATACATGTACTACGTTCAAATATAGGTATACTGGGTATACATAATAAACAGGGGTTTAACATGTGAAAGTGGTTAAATAGGCAACTAACATATATAAGCAGTTACTCCATATTTTTTATCTTTATTTTAACTGCATTTCTTGAACATCATACCAGTGCTTACATTGGTAGCGAATTGCATAGCAGAAGGACCTAAATTAACTGATAAAACTAATACTTCTGACAAGGTGTAATTGTTCAAGAAGCTTACTCATGGTATCTATAGCAACAGGACTGGTCACAACAGGCCCCGAAAATATGTTCTTCATGAACAAGGATTTACCCCAGAATAATTTCAATTGAAATGATACAAGTAGTCCTTCTAATGGAACAAGAAATATTAATAGGCATGTTGTCAAAAAAATCATTTTAGCCAGATTAAGGCATTTTCTGTGGAAGGGTGATGAACAAAATCATCAATATTGAGCATTATTGTAGATTTCACCTTTTAACTTATATCTGCTACATGGATATTATAAACTATGCATTATTGTAGATTTCACCTTTTAACTTATATCTGCTACACAGATATTATAAACTATGCATTCAACCGCAAGAGTGTTAATACTAGAAAGATCATACTATAACTGATACTACCAGTATGTTTAGTAAATTGCATGCATTTAATGGGTGGAAAATTGCTATAAATCAATGACCAGCTTTAACCTTGGCTTAAATTATCTCATTAACCTATTTATAATAAGTAAAAAACAAAAACTAACAGAAAAATAAAATAAGGAATAATTATCATAAAATAATATCCAAAACGAGTAACAGAAAAATAAATAAAGAATAATTATCATAAAATAATATCATGATTTATTAGCCCAATTAATTACTTATTCTTATATTTCTCTGTGTATGATCCTAAGACCATATATTAATGCTAAACAACTAAGCCATCCATCTTATTTAAGTAAAACACATATATATAAAAATATTATTTCTGTAGACAGATAAGATATTTCAGTATAATTAAGAGGCTTTAAGAATATAAACTAGAGCCACTTAAGCTGATACAGCAGCTATAATTAAGGCTATCACAACTGCTGCAATTGACATGGCAGCTTCAAGAACTACATTATTATTCAATTTCTTTTATTTATTTATTTTTGTTGTCAGCCATATTTTTGTACACTTGAATTTAAATAAATGATATTTGACTTGACTGGCTTGACTTGGGTGAGCTCGCAACTTAGGCAATGCCTATTCATATTAGTAACTTTAAACTCAGTATAAAATATACCATAGCATAGGCATAAATGCATTCCTTCCTGATATATATATTATGTAATATTAAAAATATTTTCTCACATCTGATGATCTCACTTCGCTCGCAATTTAGGTGACACCTATACATATTGTTTTGCAAGGGAATATAGCAAGTGTCATGATTATACCCAGTTATCCTGGAAAACTGGGTGAGTCACAACACAAATTTGATTCGATGCGCCAGACTCCTTCATTATCGCTCACGCGCCTACTGACAAACAACGCTGAACAGACTGAGACTGTCACTGTCAATAGTAGTTGTGTCAGTGACACTGACAGTGTTGTGGCAGGCTGTGAAACCGGGTTCAGCGCCTGATAGTCGGAGAGGATAGTCAGTAACAGTGGTTGTGATGAGCGCCCATTAATATTGCTATTAACTGTAAACAATAAATCGTAGTGACACTGTCACTGACACAAATGACAGCCACTCTGAGACTGACACACTGACCAGCTGATCTGCTGGTGTGATAGTGATACCGACAGCCTCTGTCTCAGCCTCTGTCGCAACCTCACAGTCACTGTCACAGTCACTGACACATTGACACTGACAGCCTCAATCATCTCACGGTCACTTACACTCGTACATTGATAGTGACCAAGTGACAATAAAATTTTAATTGGCACTATACCATGTCTAGTATAGATGATCTACTGACAGGATTTAGTTTCACAGTATTATTTCTTAGAAAGTATATTAAAACCCATAGCCTGCAGTGTAGGCCCTAATACGCTGTAAATGCTGGCACTTGCGCCAAGGTTAACCTGTGTCGTGTGGACGTGTAGCTGTAACATCTTGTTTTCTGGCTGCAGCACTGGAGGTGTAAGGCAGCGCTTGGTGGGACTTTCATTATTATTTTTCCATATGCAATATCTATGAAATCCTTTTGTACAGCCATAGACATAAGAAGGGTAGTGAATTAACAGTTTTATTGGGATAGCTGCTAAGCTACAACTAGCCCTGGAGTCAAGATAAATTCAAGCGTCGCTTCATATCAGCCAAGGATAGCAAGGCCTTGGTTCTTCCGGGCTAGGTTAAAACCTGAAAATCAGGAGCAGGAGATTTATCTGAAGAAAATGCTGGGGTTGCATTGGCAAGCGCTAGGCATGCTGTTTTTGGACTATATCCTCCTACATATATAAAAAATACTGGATAAGCCTCTATTGGTTAGCTAGCGCTATATCTGCTATAACCTGCTCAATGGTAATGGTATTATGACCAAATAATAAGTGATACTGGAATACTAAATTGAGAAATTTGATCAACCCCAGAAATAAAGTTGTCTGTGCTAAAATTTATATTTTGTGGACTTTGCAGAATATGACATTACTCCATACATTATTCTACTTTGGTTATTATTACTACATTTAATGTTACATTTTTATGCAACTATGCATGAGGATAAAAATTACTAGGTGTACTTTAGTTTAGCTATATGAATGCTGATCACTAGAAATTCACATTTTAACCATATGTGATGCACAATTCAGGCAAAACTATTCTGGTGTTTAATATTATATAGGGTATTATTATTGTACTTTGAAGAAATACTTGCATTTATTTACTAATGAGTAAAAATACATTATTTCAATCTAAAATATTTTGTGAGGCATTCTTGTTGTGTAAGAAGTAAAAGAATTATATGCCCACCCTAATTTCAAAGACATTTGTTAAAATCTATTAGTATTTCACCATTCAGGAGATTCTGACCATATAATTATTAAGTTGATCTCCCTCTCTTCAATGTAAAATATTTTGAATCTATGGGAAACAACTATTAATTTTATTAGTATGATAATACATCTGATATACCTGTAGATATTATTTCATTTATTTGAAACTGAGACATTCAAACAATCAATTTAAAATAATTTATGAGTTAGCAGCTTGCATATTGGTTGGCAAAAATCCTCCATATCACTTTTCTAGCTCACAAGTCTGTGTTACCTGTATGCTCCTGTTACAGACTATATATTTTGTGAAATATATTCTGTTAATAATTGCATTAATTAAATCTGGTTCTATAAATGTTCATAACACCCCACAATATTTTAGAAAAAAAAATGGTTCCACTATTGTAGAATGTTATATCCATAACCGTGTATCTTTCCATATCTCTTGATATCATATTTCCTACCCTGGTACATACATCAGTATTGTACACAATTGTGTAGATATTGAGAAAAAATGAAAAAATGTGTTTGATATGTTTTCCAATTCAGCAGAATGTTGATAAAGAGGCAAAACTTAGATCTAAGCTAAATCCTGGGACCCATTTGGCTATTATTAAGTCAGTTCACATTTTAATAATGCAATGGATACTCTATTTATAATTTTGCATAGATAGATCTACTTCCTAAATCTGCAATTAATGCGGTGCCTCGCACTCATGGTAAATGTTGATTTTGCTGACATTTTCTGTTGTAGAATTCAATCTAATATTAATATCCGGTGTCAAAGACATATTTAAAGTTACAAGATTCAATGTGTTTATAAAGATATACCGGTAATCTGGTTGAGTTGCTGCTTGCGCATCCTTAAATGTGGCTTGTGTGCTTGTGCATAAATTCTGCCTATCAACCCCCACGACAATGTATATGGACTGAACCTGTAAACAGGCATAGATCTAGATGTAATCGTTTGTTCAACATGGTATTTCTTGACTCAATACTTTTGACAGTGAGGCTGATGCAGCGCTTTCTTGTTATTCCAAGATCCGTTATGAGTCATTAAGAAATTTTCTTGTGTGCTGAAAGAATATTTAAACTCGATACGTCAGTGTTGATCAAATCCATTCACTTCGCATGCGTTCGTGACTCACCAGTCATGATTTATAGGCACCTAGCGCGTTATGACAGACTGTACCATATTTCTATACCCAATTTAAACATTTAATTCTCCATACATATCGAATATAAATTATAATTTACAAGATCATTACATGTTGAAAACTTAGAATAAATTCGTTTGTATTGAGCAAAAACTGTATGGGCAGAGTTTGCTTGTGTGCCAGATACACCATGAAAGTAGACTGACAGTCGTTTATTCATTTAAATAACTTTTGACTAATCTTCAGGGTATTATGCATTTACAGAAATTTTATCGTGAGTAAAAAACATTCGAGTTGTTTTGGTATTACGTACCAAATACAGACATTGCAGCGGACTATTAACGGCCTTAACCTATTCTGGACATATCGCGTTTTGTGGGTGAAGGAAAGGTAGAGCGGAGCCATGTCTCCGGGGTAACCCCCTACTCTTTGCGAAGGACATGGGATCGTTATACTGCGACCACACAGACATGACCACAGCGGGGCTCGAACCACCGATCCACGTGCCGTTAGGCTCTCAGACGGCCAGAGCACTCAATGCGAGCGCTCTAGCTCTAGCCCACTGAGCTATCGGGCCGGCCCCTCAAACACAGGGAGAGAAATACATAGACGTCAGACCAATGGTTGCCCAGGGATCAGTGAATAATGATCAGGAAACAAATTCTTCATTTTTCAGAAAAAACATAAAAGGTTAATAGGGAGCTTATAACCACGGGGCGCGAACCACCGATAAACGTGTCGTTAGACATGGAATCTTTATGCTGCGACCACACAGACATGGACACAGCGGGGCTCGAACTACCGATCTACGTGCCGTTAGACATGGAATCTTTATCCTGCGACGTCGTTAGGATTATGTCAAGAAGAACCAGAGAGAAGTGTAGTGTAAGAGAATGAGAACGATTCTAGAAACTAGATTTTTTTTTCTGATATGCTTACATTTAGAAAGCTCGGAAAATGGTTTATCATTTAAACATCAGCAAAAAGGTTCACATATTTACTGCCCGGTCAAATGCACAATGGCCAAACAGATTATGCTATGCAAAAGGTCAATTATTGATGGGTCTGACACGATCGTTGTTTATATTCTTCTAACAGACTTCACAAGAGGGCGCCACAAGATGGGATTCGCAGTCAATTACCAGTTGTATCAAAGAGGTAAGTAAGAACTCGCTGCATTTCTACAATAAGAAATAATCAGAACCCAGAGACCCGGATAGTGAGCACGCACAAACGTAAGAGTCAGTATATAGAGCGCGTGATTGACGGCAAAAAGTGTTATCATTGCAATGGTGCCCTCTGGCCTAATTGGTCATGCTGGGAAAAACACCTGTCCGAACCGCCATTTATCGACCACAACTTCAGTAGTTGGCGCTTTTCGAAGCTTCAATAATTTCGCACGGAACGATATATATCTATAATGTGATCACTGGCATAAAATTGTACGAGAACGTTACTTTCATGACATGAAATACGATCACACCTACTTACAGTCGGCGATTGGGTGACAGTGATCTCCAGGCCTCCACTTCCAAGTAACTGTGGTTAAAGCGTCCTGAATATACAACCAACCCAGTAAGTGTGGAACGATTTAGAAAGTGTGCAGAAATGTTAAGAGCTTAGGAAAATCTTTACGCTTATCTTAGTTACAGACGACATTGACATTGCAGCGGACTATTCCAATTTCGATGGGAGCGAGCCTGCCTGTCAGAAATTTAACAGACAGTTAGTAAAACAACAATCCGCCATTTTGAAAAGGGCAGGAACACCTAGGCTCTTCCACAGCCTCACTTCTAATCGGAATGAGCTTCTAACATAACTTATGTTTGAAGTGTGAGATAGCCACAGAAGCAGTTCTGTCATAACTGCTCCTATCTATGGCTTCTTCTTGGAGTATTCCCCACAATGATGGCAATGACCCACCTTTGTTATACATGAGGGTTCATGATAAGTTGATACTTAAACCATTTATGTGACCCCCTGCCCGTCAACCACATCTATGATATATTATTGTGGTCCAGTACAAAATTTTAGATCTTAGATAGCGTACAGAACCATTAAAGCATAGCATCCTAGCTATAGACTAGGATTGGGCTGCCTGATATACGGCAGTATATAAGTATTGTTTTATTTAAAAACAAGCATAATATAGGTATTGCCAGCTAGTGTGCTCCTCCGTAACGGTGACGTAAACGTAAAATTCAAATAAAACCTCTGCCGCTTCCTACGAGCTCTTCCGAACTACTTACAAGTTGATTAACGACGTCATCATCATCGGGTGAGATATATCCGCTGAGAGAAATAGTTCTATTCTGGCTAAGAACACATTCGGTGAAATGCAGGTCAGATTTTATTAATCAAACGAGTAGTTTTGTGATTAAGACAAGCTGGTCGCTTGCTAATATAGCCGGTCGCTTGCTCATCAGTCTCACCCGGTCTGGTGATAGACTAGCCCAGTAGCAATTACTCCTGCGAACAGCATGGTGTCCTGCCATCATGAGGAATGTAAGCACACCAGGATGCTTGTCGTGAGCATCGGCTGTACGTAGATGTACGCTGACAGGCTGATCCCAGATGGATCAAAATATAGCAGCATGTCCTGGAGGGATTTGAGACAAAATTTACAGTTGCCTATTCAATCGGCTTTGATGAAGCGACGTGGAATATCAACCATCTCCATATAAGTCAGTTCTGCTCTCCTTCTCCTCAGTATCAAGGAAATTTGAAGAACACATCTGCCATCTGCCATACAACCGGAGGGCGTTGAAAGTGTTTACTTCAATCTTCTCAGATCCCGATGAGTTTTTATGTTAGAAATATCTCTTGTGTACCTTAAAAAACCAAGTTGAATTGCCCCGAAAAAGTGGAAAAAGAGAAAAAAATTCAATTCTTTTTTTTAAATGTCCCCCCCCACATAGATATGTTTAGATTTTTTTCCGTTCTACTAGGGCATGGGTAGATACTATCCCCGCAACAAAAATGTTGCAATTGGTTCCTGGTCCACCCCATGTGGTGAAAGACCGGACTATAAGGCACTTAAAACTTACAGTAAATCTACAAATTCCTCACGAAATCGATGGTTAACATTGTTAAGATATGCACAATTTTCAAATACAAATTTAAAAATGTTCTCGGCACCTAGATTTCTTTAGATTTTTTTTCTGTTGTACTAGGTCATGTGTAGATACTATCTCTACAACAAGAAATTCTGTTGCAATATGTTCCTGCTCCATGACTTGAGGTGTCACGGCGAAAAAAACATTTACAGAGTGATTTTGGATACAAACCTTTAAAGCTTGTCTCCCTAAGCTTCCATTAACATTAAAGATGACAAAAGCCCCATTTTCGCCATATGGCGTCACGATGACGTCACTTCCGGCACATTGAAAAATATCGCCCAAAATCGCCAAATGGCAAATGGGAATCCCACGTTAGTCTGGAACATAAAAAACATGTTCCTATCTTAATTCTGGTTCAAGAGCGGCTGGAAATTCTCCATGTTAAATTAAAAGTTAAATTAAACTAAAATGTTAAGATACGGAAGTTTGATCCTAGCAGGGCCCTACTGGGGTCCTATTCAAGCCATCTCTCTATGCTTGCAGTTGTGGATGGATATTACTGAGATGAGCCACCAACTGTGAACATGGTGACATAACCTTATTAATTTTCGGTACATCGTTGAAAACTTCCTATGGAGAAATTCACTTCCTTCAGTATGACGTACTCCCGTTGGGCGATTTCACTTTCCTACCCCGTGGTGGGAGATGTTGACGAGTACAAGAGACTAAGGGCACGTACACGGCGAAAAACAAGAGCTAGAGCTCAAATCTTTGCAATCTCTGTTTCATGACAAAAGAACTAAGCCCAATGATAAAGTATACTGATTCTACCTAAATTAAAAAATCGTTAAAAATCAGAAAAGCAAGCGAGGGCTGTGATCTTTGCATTGCAGAGTATGACTAAACCGTCTCGGAAAACTGCTGTGCTCTGAATTGACATAGGGCTTTTAATATGGACACCAGGTCTTTACATAAAGCGGTACACCCATCGCTTGGTCACCCATGCTAATTAAGTCAATGGAGCAATCGACTCGCAGCATTAATTATAATTCAACAGAAACTGAGATTGGTTCGAGAGTATGTAGCCCAATCTGATTTATCTCCGCTTTAAGTCAAACAAAATAAAATTGAATTATTTCGAAGTTTACTTACTGATTTTGATAAAAATGTTTATCACCGAAATATCGCACACAAGTGGCTTTGTTTTGCCTGTTGCTCATTTTTCCGTTGTGTTTATAGTAATCACTCCTTGAGTTACCTCAGTGCCTAGACTACCTCTGCCCAACCAACCACGCAAGCAAACAACCTTATTTACCGCCGCCCTCCCCGCCCCAGTCCTGCTAGCCAAATTTGTTGCCTTCTTTAAAGTCCGTGTGGATGTGTTGTACAGCTCATCAATTATAAATAAAAAAAAATTTGGTCAGAGCTGCAAAGCAACCTAATTCGTCTAATACGCTTTGCAAATGAAAAAAATTCAGACAGAGCTAAGGCTGAATATTGCTGTTAGTTTACATGTATTCTTCTTTTTTTCATGGAGAAATGCCTCAAATAGTTAATTTGTTCCCGCTAAGGTCAACATCTGCAGCAGGCTCGATCCCCCAGGACCTCACCCCGGCTACCACAACCGGCCAGACAGTCACATCAGGCACAAGGATCCCCCAGGACCTCACCCCGGCTACCACAACCGGCCAGACAGTCACATCAGGCACAAGGATCCCCCAGGACCTCATCCCGGCTACCACCACCGGCCAGACAGTCACATCAGGCACAAGGACCTCACTCCGGCTACCACCACCGGCCAGACAGTCACATCAGGCACAAGGACCCCCCAGGACCTCACCCTGGCTACCACCACCGGCCAGACAGTCACATCAGGCACAAGGAGCCCCCAGGACCTCACCCCGGCTACCACCACTGGCCAGACAGTCACATCAGGCACAAGGACCCCCCAGGACCTCACCCTGGCTACCACCACTGACCAGACAGTCACATCAGGCACAAGGACCCCCCAGGACCTCACCCCGGCTACCACCACTGGCCAGACAGTCACATCAGGCACAAGGACCCCCCAGGACCTCACCCCGGCTACCACCACCGGCCAGACAGTCACATCAGGCACAAGGACCCCCCAGGACATCACCCCGGCTACCACCACTGGCCAAACAGTCACATCAGGCACAAGGACCCCCCAGGACCTCACCCCGGCTACCACCACCGGCCAGACAGTCACATCAGGCACAAGGACCCCCCAGGACCTCACCCCGGCTACCACCACCGGCCAGACAGTCACATCAGGCACAAGGACCCCCCAGGACATCACCCCGGCTACCACCACTGGCCAAACAGTCACATCAGGCACAAGGACCCCCCAGGACCTCACCCCGGCTACCACCACCGGCCAGACAGTCACATCAGGCACAAGGACCCCCCAGAACCTCTCCCTGGCTACCACCACCGGCCAGACAGTCACATCAGGCACAAGGACCCCCCAGGACATCACGCCGGCTACCACCACCGGCCAGACAGTCACATCAGGCACAAGGAACCCCCAGGACCTCACCCCGGCTACCACCACCGGCCAGACAGTCACATCAGGCACAAGGATCCCCCAGGACATCCCCCGGCTACCACCACCGGCCAGACAGTCACATCAGGCACAAGGACCCCCCAGGACCTCACCCCGGCTACCACCACCGGCCAGACAGTCACATCAGGCACAAGGACCCCCCATGACCTCACCCCGGCTACCACCACCGGCCAGACAGTCACATCAGGCACAAGGACCCCCGAGGACCGCACCCCCGGCTACCACCACCGGCCAGACAGTCACATCAGGCACAAGGTCCCCCCAGGACATCACCCCGGCTACCACCACCGGCCAGACAGTCACATCAGGCACAAGGATCCCCCAGGACCTCACTACCACCACCGGCCAGACAGTCACATCAGGCACAAGGACCCCCCAGGACCTCACCCCGGCTACCACCACCGGCCAGACAGTCACATCAGGCACAAGGACCTCCCAGGACCTCACCCCGGCTACCACCACCGGCGGGACAGTCACATCAGGCACATGGACCCCCCAGGACTTCACCCCCGGCCCAACAACCCCTCAGACCATCACCTGGCGAGTAAAGCTGCAAAGAGAGTACCCCCCCATCCCAGGACGCCAAGGTCCACAATCCGCGGTGTCGGTTGGAGCACCGACACACCAGCACCGCTGGCGGAGGAGGCGGCCATGCTGGAGGAGGGGACCTATGACTGGGGTGACCCGTCCATGTTGGCCGCCATGAGGAGCTTGAGGTATGTCCGTGATCTGATTAAGGATGTGGGGAGGAGAGACCCCCTGTTCGCCGGAGCCAAATGCACGCTGGTCGGTAGTCATGGCGACGAGTCAGATGTTAGACTTCAGGCTAACGAATTAGATATTTTAGTTAGTATGACGTTGGAGGGGGTGAGAGAGGAGGGGAAGTGGAGTGTGCGGGTGAGAGGTGGGGCAGTGAAATCACGTGTCGTGCAGGTGGAAGAGTGTGAGGTGGTCCATTGGGCATTCAGGTGTGAAGACCCGACCCGTATGGCCCGGGAGATGTTAGACAGTCGCACTCCCCCCCCCCACTCCACCCCGCCGTCAGAAAGGCTGTGGGGGTGCCCCCCAACTTGAATTTACATGAAACCAAAACCGCTTTGCCGAACTGACTTCGAAATAAGACGAACCGAAACAGGTTTGCTCTAAACCGTGAAACAAACACAGAAAGCGTTTATTAACACATCTTGTCTCCAATACCACCTAACAGATAGACAATTCTGTAAATGAAATATGGGCCCAGTTAGCCATAAGCTGGTAGGTTATAACTTTACCGGCTATTATTAAACGAACATGTTACACAAACACTAGCCTCGATGTTGTGACGTTGGTTTCGAGAAAAAGTTATCAGGCTGTGAGGGAATCACGACTGGAATGTTGTTAAAACTGTCACATAACAGGGCAAACACCTAATCTTCCTTGTCATTTTAACAGAACACTAGACAACAAATCCATATTTAATCGACTAAATATTGGATACAAAATCCTCAAACTATTCAGAACTTTAAAATTTATAGGGGAGGGGGGGGGCACCTTATGGAACGCTCTGATACTATGCGGCCGAAAAGATATAGGTAATTAATTTATGCCGGGTTTAATCAATCATAAACTAACAGAGATACGGTCAGCACAGAAGTAAGCTGATAAACAGTTTGATTTACCGAAACTTATAGAGATCTAATAACTTTTAGATAGAGCCGTTTACTTCAAAATATTACTGCATATTGGCTTTGTTCTTGTCTTTTGTGCATTGACAAATGTCGTAAATACATTCTGTTTTTTTCAGCCCCGACAGTACCGTGACTGGCGTGAAGCTGCCGGGAGTCTGGCGCCCCCTGAACGCCAAGGTCCGCAGCGCCCGATCACTGGTGGAGGGCCGAACCCCCGGCACCCTGACGGAGGAGGCCGCCAGGCTAGAAGGGGGGACCTATAACCGGGGTCACCCGAACACTGTGGCCCTGAGAGAAGCAGTATGGATGTTTGTTTGTGACCTGGTTGAGAAGGTGGGGAGGAGGGACCCCCTGTTCGCCGGCGTCTATTGCAAGCTGGTAGGTAGTCATGGCGACGGAACAGATGTCAGACCCCAGGCTAACGAGTTCGATGTTTTAATTAGTGTGACGTTGGAGGGTGTTAGGGTGGTGAGGGAGGAGGTGTGGCACGAGGAGTATCAGAAAGAAGTAGAATGGAGTGTGTGGGTGAGAGGTAAGGCCTTGGCCGCCTACCGGGAGGAGGTGGAGCAGTTTAAGTTGGACCCCGAGGCCTTCCACCAGCGCTGGGTGGGCGGGCTGGATGCCGTGTTTCCCACCGTCACGCTCCCCGAGGGTCTGAACCACGGCGGCCTCCTCTTCCCCAGGTACACCGGGGTGAATTTTAGCATTACAACTGCCACCCTGTCTCTGGTGTGGCAGGGGGAGACCCGGCTGACCTGTGACCTCACCCCCGCCTTCCCTGTCCCCCGGGACGCCCTGAAGGGTGACACCCAGGAGGCGATATGCCGCCTCGAGAGGGTGGCGGGGCTGGAGCGGTCCTCACACCCCGTTCACCTGGTGCCGGGGGAGTCAAAGTGGTTACCGACGACGTGTGTGGTGGAGACACACGCGCTGGCCGCCCTCGGCCCCAGCTCAACCCAAGTCACCCTCATCCGGGGCCTCAAGCTCCTGGCGCGGCACTACCTCCAGTGGCGCCCCCTGGATGAGATTTAGCGTGTGATGAGTGACGCTAGAGACACCCTATTGGACCTTCAGGGTGGGCATGAGAGCTGCAGGGGGTGTATTGGGGGTTTGGTAGACGTGGAGGGAATCTCTGAGTGTGTCAGGGGGTCGCTGGATACTGGGAGGGTGAGGCTACCTGAGATGAGGGAGGGGGAGGAGAAAGTGGTGCGGCCTGGGGTGAACGAGTGGGGGAGTGGGAGGTTGGTTTACTTGAGCAGGGTCGCGCTGGTTGTATCCGCCACCCACACAGCGCACTGGGCGGCTCGGGGGGCTGGGGGGTGTCAGGGTGAGTGTAGTCTGTGTGAGGACCTGACCCGTGAGGCCCGGGCGCTGTCAGACAAGGACGATGTCTGCCAACGCCACGCCGCCCTCCTCCACCCCGCCGTGGGGGAGGCTGTGGGGGTGCCACCCTCACCCCAACTTGAGATCCGTTCCGCCTTTCTCAAATACCTCGTCCTGTGGGACTTGTTGCAGGGTGAGAAGGGAGGGAGTGAGGAGTTGGCGCGGAGGGGGCTGGACTCATACATGAAGGACCTGGCGAATGAGTTGGAGAGATCGAGAAAGTGTATACTACCAAGATGCAAGGGTGTCCCCCACCCCCTGCTGCACAGTGAGGGGGTCGGGTACATCCATCCGCGGTGTGAACGGGGAGACACGCTGAGTAATCCACAGATAAGTGCCGGATTGATGCAGTATCCTGTCTGGAATTTGCTTCCTCTCTCTCTCCGTGACTGCCACTCGGAGGTCTGTCGTCAGCTCTGTGACGTCACACAGGTTAGAAAGTAGTTTTGAGATTAATGAAGTTTTGTTGACATTATAAATGGTTAGGTGGTGATGGTGCAGGTGAGATGAGAGCTAGTGGCGGGGGTGGGGAGGGGGGGGGGGGGCTTTGAACTCGTTAGTCTTCGACTGACTCTGACCGCTGACTTTGACTATCGACTGCCTTTTCCTTCCTCTAAAGTCACATAAGTTGACAAGAAATTTGGTTTAATATATCTAAATTGATCCCTAGTCAGATCTCTATGCGCTCAGACACCTACAACGCCTTCTAGCCAGGTCACAAGTCTCCTTGGATCTTGGAAATTTTAGGGAAAAGGCTTTTAGGGACTTCAGATATTCGTTCTGGTAATAATTAGGGTGACAGAATGACAAAAAAGGGAAGAAATTGTGTTACTGTCCAAGAGATAAGAAGAAAGTAGACACCGCTCTTTTTGGCAAAAATCAGATAGCACACAACTTTGTGAAAACAAATGGAAGCCTGAATGGGGAGACGATATTCATTCGCACACGGTAATAATAACGCATGGGGGTTTCGATAGTGATTAGAAAATAACTTGCTTTTGAGCTGCATTCGTTCATCGCTGATCCAAATGTGATATATGCATGCTTAATTTAACCATAAGAGAAATCAGGATGAAGTTATGGGCCAAACGTTATGGGCCAAAAGCGAAGACATCCCCGATTTGTTCGTAGACTTCTTTAATATTCTAGATGACAACTTATTATCAGAAAATCGGATAGTCAAATATTAAAGCTCGACAACGCAACCAACACAGATATGAAGGAGATTGGTTGACAGTAAAAGAGAGTTTACTTATTATACATGTTATCTTGAATTAATGTTCTCACGCCTAGATTTCTTTCGGATGTCTTATAACTTGATTGAATTTCTGGTATCAATGGTACTTTCTCGTGTGGTCTCTGAAAGGGGAAAAGGTTTTGGAAATTAACTCCCCGCTTCTACAAGATAAGGATTACTTCCAATTGGTAAAGGAAACTTTGTGCGATACAATAACTATAGAGCAAGAGGCTGATGATATGCTCTTGTGTGATACTATTAAAAATAATGAAAAGGTAGTTACTTTTCGGTATTCGTCACGGAAGAAACAAAATACATTGTCGGCCTTGGAAAAGAGACTTAAAAGATTAGAACAAAAGGTGATAGACGGAATGAAAGAAGTACAGGGTGACACTCGTTAAGGATGACCTGAACAATACACTGGAGGTTAGAACGAAAGTAGCTATTATAATAAGAATGACTTTATGATAAAATATGTAGCAGTGTCATCAATAATGGATGGACAACAAACTGTTTAAACTGTCTTGAGGTCTGCGTCATGGTTGTCCACTATCACTCTATCTGTTTATTCTTGCAGTAGAAATATTTGCATTCAAAATCCGGTTGAATCTAGAAGTTAAAAGTATCGTCAATGAAAATACTTAAGTTTAAGTTAGTAATGTATGCAGACGCCTTCGGCCTACCATTGATGTGTTGGGAAGATGTACCTGGGAAGGTTATTGGCCCAGTAACTACAAAAGGGGTCCAAATAGATGCAACTAAAGGTAATTTACCGCAGGAAAACTATGACGGGATACGGTAAATGATGGCTGGGCTTCTTATTATATGGAAACAAATAAAAGGAATCTCACTCTGTTTGGTAGAGTTAACACAGTAACTCTCATCTCCTTGTCGGGAGATGAGAGTTACTGTGTCCCAATATCGCATTTTTATAATCAAGTACAAGCGTATAAGCTTCGGCTTCAGCTTTTGTCCTATTTTGCATCATGTACTTTTGCCGCTACAGTGTGTCATGTAACCTCTTTATATGACAATAAACATATTATTATTATTAATTGTGAAAACGTATGCTGTGTCACAACTGGTCTACATGGTGTCGGTTTTTACCAGATTTGATGTTGACCAAGAATATACATATTGATATATTTTAATTTTAAGCATTCCCAATATTGAAGTTAAAAATAAGTCTCTTAAGATCGTATGGGTGCAGTGTATATTTTAGCAATGATTCTTGTAAAGTTTGTGTACACGGTCACTTCGAGACGCTGGGCTCATTATTTTGGCAATGCAGCCTAACTGATATAGACTTAACAAGGATACCATTATATTATTTCTTTTCTTGACGAGTTCCATATTTTAATGAAATATGCCCATTGTATGACAATATCCGCAACAATTATTTTCCTACAAGATATTTAACGATAAATGATATTAAGAGTGTTTTATGTATTATGACATCCGAGGAAGAAACCTGTCTAATTTCCTTGGCAAGGTTTATACAAAAACATTCACTATGTATGATAAAAGGTTTAGCCTAATTCTCTAATTAACTAAGTTTGTCTTGGTCGGTTGCATGTTATTTTTGTCTTCTGTCATTGTACGAGGGGCCTGGTGCCTGAAGTTACCAATAAACTATTCTATTAACGAATCAGAAGCGCTTTTATTCGGGAAATCACAGAGCCTGGTGTGAATTTCACTTCCACTCAATGGATGATATCTAAGGCTAAGGTCCCAGTCAAAACGTAACCGAAATTTTAAACATATCAAAAAATAAAGGGCAAACAAAGTAAGATTCATTTCAACAATATTTTTTCGAACAAAGGTTTGAGGGTTAAGTCACCTAAGATTAATTTTGCCTTTATATTTTTCTGACACAGGTCTAATATAAAGCCGGCTTCGGTAGCGCTACCGCGCGACGGAAAGTCTGTCTAAATGTTGGATTAGCCGACCAATCACAGGGCCGTATTTCCAACAATTCCAACATTCTAGACCAATAGCACAACTGAAATGTTGGAATGTTGGAAGGTGGCGCCCTCCAGCGGACAGAAGACGCGGGCGGAAGCGGCGTCCGCCATTGCTTGTTTACCTTTTTTATTTCACCGGGCAGGAGGTTCGATGCATGTTTTCTTGTGTTACGCAAGCGTTTCTTCACCGATTGATGCGTAGTTAATAGGAAAAAGAGGTACGTGATGTATGCTTCTTTATGCCGTATAGATTTATCCAGTTATAAACAGTTTAAGGGCGTTTTCGGGACTTGACACGGTGTTTATGAAAAGTTAACACAGACCTGAGTGAGTGAATGTTCAGACGGTACAGTCTTGACACTTGTTCTTGTGACTGTTACAGTAAGCATTAGCCTGAAAGTTCAGACGTTACAGTCCTGACACTTGTTCTTGTGACTGTACCATCACAAGAACAAGTGTCAGGACTGTAACGTCTGAACTTTCAGGCTAAGTAAGCATCAGACTGTCAAACTGTAACGTCAGGACCCCCCTCGGCCTTGCCGTAGGGGTCAAAAACGCTTGTTGTCGCTCATTTATGCATCATAAAACGATAATAGAATCACAGCCTTTATCTTATTATCAGGCATAAAATATATTTACATTTGGCAAAGTTGTGAAGTGTGAATAGACTGAATATAAGTTAAGTAAGGTTGTTGCAAGGCATATATATGGCTATGCAAATATATTTCTAGCGTAAGTATGGAAATTTGATTTTTAACTGACTATTTCACTGTTGCGAGTTATATATAAGTATATTTATAGCATACATATGTTTGGAAAGTTAATGTGAAGTGAATATCATATTGTTTCGGGTCATATACAAATATATTCATAGCGTACATATGGAAAGTTAATTTTTAAGTGAATATTTTACTGTTGCGAGGTATATATAAATATATTTATAGCATACATATGTTTGGCAAGTTATTGTGAAGTGAATATCATATTGTTTCGAGTCATATACAAATATATTCATAGTGTACGTATGGAAAGTTACGTTGTAAGTTCTCGAGGCATATATAAATATATTTATAACGTAAGTATTGAAAGTTACTTTGTAAGTTCTCGAGGCATATCTAAATATATTTATAGCGTAAGTATGGAAAGTAAATTTTTAAGTGAATATTTCACTGTTGCCATGCATATGCGAATGTATTTGTAGGCGTATATATAGAAAGTGAATTTTTAAATGACTATTTTACTGTTGCGAGGCATATATAACTATATTTATAGCATGCCTATGTTTAGCAAGTTAAATTGAGGGGATTTTTAGTTGTTGCGAGTCATATACAAATATATTTATAGCTTATGTATAGAAAGTTACTTTTTAAGCGACTATTTTACTATTGCGAAGCATATACAAATATGTTTATAGCGTACATAGGTTTACTGCCACAACTTATTCGATTAAAGAGCTAGGCGATAGAAAGATTAGTCCTTCAGCTATGGCTTGGCGAAATGGCCAAAAATTGCATTAGTTTATCATTGCGGCGAGACGGAGACCGACGACAAGAACAAAGAACACTGCGGGCAAAGTGATACAGCAACTAATCAGTTTCTTTAACTAGTTCCATGAAGATCAATGTTCCCTACCATTTGGTGCAAAGATCAGAGCCCTGGCATGTTTTTGGAGGCACTTGCGAAATACGGGACAACAACATTTTTCCAAGCCTAAAGATCCAGCGCTTTAACATGGGCAGTCCCATGGAGAAATGAACTCAATTCATATTTCTATGACATATTTGAGCATCATAGCGATAGCTTGATGGCAAATGTGCCAAAAAGCGAAAAAAATGACAGAGGTCATTTAGTGCGATCTCCGCAAAACATATGACCTCGTTTTATTCGAACATGAGTGTTGCGCATCAAAAAGTGAACATACCCGAAGACTGCGCCTAAAAGAGTGGCACATTTTAAAATTAATCCGAGATCTCTAGCTTATATATTAACTGAGATATAAGCGTTTGTAGTTATTTTATCAAAAAATCGAAGTTTGAACTTTAAATTGACAAGAAAAGCGGGGTTTTGGCGTCAAGTCGTGGCCCCGAAATTAGATCAGTAGCAGGGGTGAAATCCGCTATTACTAATGTCCCTCTCTGTTTGATTACACGTACTTTTGAACTCATAGTGATGGTAGCGGTGGCCTAAGTAGGTGAAAATGAAGCAACTGCACTATTTGCTGCAGTCACGTTAACAATCTCGACGTTTTTCCCAGCATGAGCGATGAAGGTGTTTAAACATGAGAGGGCCCATAGGGAAATGCCCTTGCCCCTAGAACCGGCAGTAAGATAGGAACATCATGTTGTTAGTCTCCAGTCATACGAGGGACCCTTTTCCCTACAATATAAAACCACTTTCGCATTTTTATCATTATTTTGCGATTTTTGACAATTTATTTCATGTACCAAAACTTGACATCGTGACGTCACCTGATGCATTGAAAGAATGAAAGATTCCACGGAAGTAATCTGAATTCATATTTATATGAGCTGTTAGAGCGTCGTAGCGATAGGTTGATGTTCAATATGTTAAAAAGCGAAAACAATGGCAGAGATCATATAGTGCGTTTTCCGCAAAAAATATGAACTCATTTTGCTGGAAACTGAGTATTACGTATTAAAAAATGGACTTGACTTTGGCCTTTTTGACCTTCGTGATTGCGAATTGATGTATAGAACCGTTATTACGCAAAGAGACTTGTAATGCTCATATAGTAATAGACACAGATAAATCATATAGTAAAAAACTTTCAAAACCAGTAAGAGCATACAATATGTGTATCTGCTTAACACTCCGCACTGTTCCAGTAATCTATTATGAATCTGTAGTGTATTAATTATTTTCGTGTGAAACAAAATAAAAGAAAGCGTTGCGTGTCTATCAGTTACATTTATCAAGTTTATTACGGCTAACACATTTAGTCGACAATGTAAATTATTCGTACACGCCCGGACTTGTTCCAAAGCAAGGGACTGTCTGGCGCCCACCATGTTGACTTGCATACCAACTCAGAAATTTCTTTCCCACAGCTCAACCCGAGAGTAAGTTTTGCTTTGTAAGTTTTGTTACTTTACTGAATTTCGGACAATATAATTTAGTGTCGCGGTAGTGCAACAATACATAACTAGGGGTGTATGAACACTGCGCGAAAGAGATGGTTGACTTAACCGATGAGAGGCTTCCTTTTGCTAATAGTAAATTTAAGCCTTGCCACCAGGTAATAAGGATAAGGTCATAGCAGTCCGTGGCGTCTCATGGTACGGGTGCCCAAATGGGGTTCCCTTTCTGCAGAGCCGTAACGTACACCTTGGTATGCGTATAATAGCGCGGGGACCTGATGACTTTCGTAGCGGTATGTGTTGCACAACACACACATGCATGGTCGTAGCAGTGCGCGTGTTACACGGTACGGCAGACGCTGTTAAGCGCGGTATCCGGATGACTGTTGTAGCGGTCCGTGACGGTGTCTTTCCAGCTACGGCTTACACTGTTCATCGATCGGCACATGACCGATGTTGTTGAGTGGGTGGATGTGGTAACCGGCGTTCCAAACATGGACGATTGGAGGTTGTCGCCCAACCATGGGCGATTAGAGGTTCACCGGCGCTGCAACCATGGACAATCGCAGGGTGTTACCGGTACTCCAACCATGAGCGATTGGAGTTATGGCCTGATGTGGAGTTCTCGTTGATTAACTCCTTGATAGTTCGTCGTCCCACGTCTATGTGTGCACTATTGATTAATTGTATGATCGATTCATATTATTTAAAACATGAATGCAACATGTATACGTAAATGTCATCACCATGTCCGCGAGAAGTGCCCGATATGGACACAGTAGTCAGATGTCGAACTTCTCGGCCATCCATGCTCCAGCGGCCATCAGCGCTTAACGGGGATCCAGTGGCGGTCAACAGTGAGCGGAAGCAGACGCAGGCTGCGAATTAAGCGGCCGCCAGCGCTGAACCGGACGCAGGGCATATTCCAGCGGCGGTCAGCTTTGAAGGTGACCCAACGCAGACTGCGAATTCAGCGGCCGCCAGCAGTGCGCACGACCCGGCGCAGGCTCCAGAGGCGGTCTGGTGTGACCGGGACCAGACGCAGGCGGTCGGCGATCAGCAGTGCGCAGGACTCACGCATGGTCCAACGGCGGTCAGTGGTGAGCCGGAACCGACGCAGGCTTCAGCGGTGGTCAGCTGTCGGCAGGATCCGGCGCAGGTTCCAACGGCGGTCTGCGGGATCCGCCGCAAATTTCAGCGGTAGCCAGCAGCGAGAGTGACATGGTGCAGGCTTCAGCGGCGGCATGCGGCCGGAGGACCCTGGCGCAGGTTACAGCGGCGGCCAGCGGCGGCCAGCGGCCAGAGAGACCCGGCGCAGGCTTCGGCGCCGGCTAGCGGCTAGAGGGGCCTGGCGCAGGCTACAGCGGCGGCCAGCGGCCAGAGAGACCCGGCGCAGGCTTCGGCGGCGGCTAGCGGCTAGAGGGGCCTGGCGCAGGCTACAGCGGCGGCCAGCGGCAAGAGGGACCCGGCGCAGGCTTTGGCGGCGGCTAGCGGCTAGAGGGGCCTGGGGCAGGCTACAGCGGCGGCCAGCGGCCAGAGAGACCCGGCGCAGGCTTCGGCGGGGGCTGGCGGCTGGAGGGGCCTGGAGCAGGCTACAGCGGCGGCCAGCGGCAAAAGGGACCCGGCGCAGGCTTCGGCGCCGGCTAGCGGCTAGAGGGGCCTGGGGCAAGCTACAACGGCGGCCAGCGGCCAGAGAGACCCGGCGCAGGCTTCGGCGGCGGCTAGCGGCTAGAGGGGCCTGGCGCAGGCTACAGCGGCAGCCAGCGGCCAGAGAGACCTGGCGCAGGCTTCGGCGGCGGCTAGTGGCTAGAGGGGCCTGGCGCAGGCTACAGCGGCGGTCATCGGCCAGAGAGACCCGGCGCAGGCTACAGCGGCGGCCAGCGGCGGCCAGCGGCCAGAGAGACCCGGCGCAGGCTTCGGCGTCGGCTAGTGGCTAGAGGGGCCTGGCGAAGGCTACAGCGGCGGCCAGCGGCTAGAGGGGCCTGGCGCAGGCTACAGCGGCGGCCAGCGGCTAGAGGGGCCTGGCGCAGACTACAGCGGCGGCCAGCGGCTAGAGGGGCCTGGCGCAGGCTACAGCGGCGGCCAAACTATCCAGTCCGAGAAACTGGGTGACCCCGGGAAGGGCACGCTTTTCGCGATTGCCAGGCAGAAATACTGTGGCCCCCTCTCCACCTACGATACAAGAACGCTAGTGTCTGTTTACAATTTTAACGTTTGGGGTGTAGGAGCAAGCTGGAAGCAACAAACCCGGTACAGCGAGCAATTCCAAACCACTCTATGTATCAAATGTTTTCGGCGAGATGATGTTTAATGACATCTTTAAACACTTAAAAGAAAGCCATATGTTAACTGCACGTCAGTCCGGTGTCATACCGGGTGACTGCACTCGATAGCGGGCACGAACTGCAATTCATATTTATTGACTGGAGCAAAGCTGTCCACGAGTGAGTCACACTGGCCAACTGTTTTATCTTCACGGATAGGGAATAAGTCTAAAAACTCTTTCCTTGTTGAATAGCTGTTTGTCTAACAGACTTGAAATGGTTGTGAAGCGTGTGAGGTATGTTGAAGTCGGTGTTTCCCAGGGTTGGGCTCTCGGGCCTTTACTAGTTGTATACAAATAGGTGGAAGTTCATCGTCTTTTGTAGACGGACGGATGCCAACCGACATTACGGAGAGTGTAGAAAGCGACACATTTCTTTCCCGGCGACGATGTTTCAGTATGTGAACGGCACTAACGGCACTTGGGTGTTGCATGTTCAAACAATTACTAAAGGCATCCGCAACATTAAACTGGCCTAAACGGTCAAAGTACAAAGGCGGTCAAATAATTTTAGGAACGTGTTATTTGTTTCTAAGGCCATATTTAAAATACTGCAGTCTTGTTTTTTTTAATTGTGATGCGTGATCAGCCATGGTATTGAAAACACTCAATGCAAAGCCATCCGAGTTTTGTAATTAAAATAAGTACCTGTGCGCTAGATAGTGCATTGAATGTCCGAACTGTACATGCGGAAACGTTGTGGAGACAATTGTGCAATGTTGTCCTACAAAGGTACATATGTGAAAGAGAGCGTTTACTTAAGATATTTGCTAGGAGAAGAAATATCGTTTATAGCAAATAGCTTGTTCAATTATCATGATATAGTCTCGATAACAGAATGTTTATTGAAGCGGCTTCCACTATTTTGTCAATTTTGCTCTTCAAACCTTGTGTTTGTATTGATCCATAACAGCCCACATTATATTGTAAAATGTTTCCCAAAATCGGTATATGTTAAGGAGGCTCGATGTTATCAACAATGCTATTTGGGGCTCATTAATAAATAAACCTATACCAAATGTCATCGTCAAATGTTGTAAAGCATAAATATGTAAATTACAAAATACGTAAGTATCTTGAAGAAATGGCAGTGAATCGTACACATCTTCGCAACATGTTGGGCACCGAAGGTGGCCGTAAATTGAGCAATTGTTAAATAGCATCGCCAAGTGTCATTGTACATCGTTAAGCGTTTTAGATTGTAATGACATTGTGTTTCAACAAATGTTTTTAATGGCAACTCGCTCCACTTTAGTTGCCTAACTGTTGATTAGTTATGGCGTTGGATTGAATCCTATTGTGCATGACATAAATAGAAGATATAAATATGAACGGATTGTCGTCAATGTTTGTAAATCGTAAAGGTCAAGGACAATGTTCTTAAATACTATAGCAAAGCGTTGCACATGGGAAAACAGTGTGGATTGTATTACCATTGTAACATATTTTAAATAGTAAATATAACACCCTTGAACGAAGTAAGTCAATAACATCGTTGTGACCAATGATTTTAGCTGTCGGTACGTACATGGCTGCATTGGGGGGTGCATATTTTAGTGCCAAACGAACACTGTTTAATTCTTTCGCCATTTGAAATTGATTTAATGCATAAATAACTGAACACTGATCGGAACGTGGTTATCAATTCATTGTCACCCGTTACGTCATTATTATGTACATACTAGAAATGCGTGTATGCTTATATAAACGATTGAGGGTCGGACTGGTAACGCATGGCAATCACTTCAATGGTTCATTGGACGAAATTACTTTTAAGAAACAATTAATGCTAGCACATCTCTTTACTTAGTAGTAGTCGTTATGAAAGTGGCATCATGGTTAGAGTAGTAGACATCGTGCACATACACAGCGGCGTTGGTATCTCTGTTGTAGTAGATGTGGTCGATCAGTGTGCCATCATCAGTCGTGGGTTCCGTGACGAACTGCTTGAATCCACTTTTGTCCATTGTTGAGGTTAAGAGTGAATTTGATTGGTCAGCCAAATTGTCGTTGAAATCACCAAGGATCATTGTTGGGACATTCAGCGGGAGTGAGGCTAGCAAGGCTTGGAGCAGTGGTAAGAAGGTGGCCATGGCAAGTCGTGGAGGACGGTAGATGACGCAAACGATGAGCCTAGATGTTTGTGTTTCCATTGCAACTACTTTGGATTCTAGTCCTGGCACCGACGCGAAAGTAATTTCTTTTGGCTTGAGGGTTGCGGACGCGCAAATCATGACACCGTGTTTGCCTCCATGATTTTCTGCATTTGGAACGTCTTCTCTGAATTCTACGTATTCGTGTGTGTCTAGATAGCGTTGAATGGAATGATTCGGGGTCAAATAGGTTTCCGTGAAACACATGACTTGTGCGTTCTGCGAAATCTTGTCGTTTTGTACATCTTTCATCTTATCTAGAAAGTACGGTGCATTGAGATGACCAATAGTGATTTTTTGGCCGTCATTCTCGGGAAACATTACTGGCACGGCTTCGTCTGCGATCGTGTTCCGGCGCATTGCTTCCATTTCTGACGTAACTCTGTGGTTCGTTTTGAAGCCGCTGGGATCAAAGTCGGTGATATGGAGAGCATTCAAGGTCCTGACACGACTAAATGCGACGTATGCTTGGCCGGAGCCGAATCGTTTGGCACCCTTCATGCTGGCAACAACTTCATCCAGTGTGAGACCTTGGCATTTGTGGATGGTCACAGCCCATACAAGAGTCAGGGGGAACTGGCGACGCGTTATCTGTGCACCTTTGGATCTACATTTCTCATATTGAACGTCATGACGTTGAACTGGAACAGCACGAGGGAAATCTGTTTTCCAATGACTTGCTGCAAGGGCGCTCTGTCCTACTTTGACGTTGTCAAATTTTACGAGGATAGTAGTGACTGTGTCTGCATTGTTTTTGATGATGGCTTGAACTTCCCCAAGTACACCATTGACTAGGCCATCCGCCGTGTCAACGTTTGATGTCATCATCACTCTAGCTCCAACAGCGAGCATGAGAACACTGTGCATTCCTCCCGTTTGCGAGCGTTTTGATGGTGGAGGTAGTGATGTCATGTCCAACGTGCCAGTGCTATCTGACTTGCCATCTACTGCAACAATGCGGACTTGTTGTTCGTTTGAAGCCAGGCTGTTTAGCTTGGTGGTGTTATGAGCGCCTACGTCGACATTTCGTGAAAACGAATGTAGTGCGTCGTGTGGGTACTGTGGACTGTCCGGAGCGATTTCTCTTGATTTAAGGACGGAAATGTCATTTGCTGAAGTGTCTCCAATTCTCAGTCGACATAATAGTTCTGCAAAGGCTGTATCAACTTTCTGTCTCATGCTTTCATCTAATTCGTGCAACACAAACTCGTCTGACCACAGTGCCCCGTAGTGTAAACTAGCCATTGGGTCGCTGAAGGGGTCAAAGATGTATGGCTGACCTACAGGTGGGAGCTGGTACAAATCTCCAACAGCAAGAACCGAGACATTGCCAAACCAGACATCATCGCTGGTGATACCTTTGATTTCGTTCAATCTCTTGTGAATAGTCAATAGCATGTTGGACCCAACCATCGACACTTCATCTATGATGATCAGTTGTACTGAGTCCAACTTTGATCGAGGTGTGTTGAGTTTCTCGAAGGAAAGTGGTTCACATGAGTTCCCATACTTTGAGACTCTGAGCAGAAGCGCTGAATGTATTGTCATGCCACCAATGTTAAAAGCTGCTACACCAGTGGGAGCCATCAATAGCGTTGTCAGATCGGTGGGTGCGAACTTTTGCGATAGTGTCAACAGCTTCTTCGTGTCTGATTGGATCAGGCGTATCATGTGACTTTTTCCGACACCACCGGGACCACTCAAGAAGATCCTGTACGGTTTGACGGGTTTGTTTTGTTTCATCGCAATGACAGCTTTCTTGCACCATTTTCGATGGTAGTACACAATCTGGCGTTGTTTGTCATTCAGCTGGCGCATCATATCTCTGTATTGTCCTGATGTCAGAATCTCACTATTTGCTTGAGCTTCGTATCGTGCAACTAGCTCCGTCCTGCTATCAGCAGTTGGGCCTGTCATCATTGCTGCGTTGGCATCGAGATCCTCTTGTTCAATATTTGTTTCGACATCAAAACCTTCGGCATCATCTTGCAACCTTTGATGTTCTGCCTCCGGAGCTAGGTTTGCCCATGCGTGAACGGGGGGACCGTTTACGGCATTTTCTAACATTGCTCGATCAATCAGGTCGATATTTTGCGTGAATCGGGTCTCGACTGCACGAATTTGTTCCTCCACATGTGCGTAGTGTTCAGCAAAATTCCGATAGTCACCCAGCAAGTCAGTGTCTTCGTTGCGCCATGGGTAGAACAACATGAGCTTCGCACGGAAGAATTCATTTGCGTCTTTCTCGTGATTGAACCGACGGAATCGAATGACCGCTTCGCGTTTGCGTTTGTGCATTTTACCAAGACCATTTTTCAACTGTATCTGTTTTTGCCGAGTAGTGTTTTCGTCTTCATCGACATTGTCATTCAAGACTTGAGGCATGATGTCCTGTCTTTCTGTGTCATTTTCAGTGTATCTGACAACGTAGTTGGACGCAAATTCCGCCAGGCTAAGTTGTTCTAATGCATCAGGTCTTGCTGCGTATCTGTCAGTCATGTTTGTTTGGAAGATATCTTCATCGTCATCGTCCTTTTCTGCCAGTTCTGCACCTGATTTTAAAACACCTGCTCGATCGGACTTTCGGTCAGTGTTTACGAATAACACTTGTCTGCTGAATCGTTTCAAAGGCATTGACAGTATTCGATAAACTGCCTCTTGGGCGCTGACCTCGCGGTGGTTGAGAAACACAGAGCCAAGCTTTCGTAGCTGCGTTGTGATGTCTTTGTCTTTGATTTCTTTCAATGTTTGTTTGAGAAGTTCTCCCATGTTCTTTTCGCTTTTCGTCATGTATGCAGCAAGGTACATTACGCACGCGTAAGCATCCAGTACGTATTGTATGTCCATGTTTGCCTGCCATGCTCTCAAAATCGTGGGATTGAATGGATTGATGCATTGTTCTGAGGGCGTTCTGCGTAGGACAACCGTGTTTCCTTTCTGTGATACGTGAAATGCTTCGGTATACTGCTCAGAGGTAACACCTGATTTGTCGAGTAGTTCATCCAGAGTAACGTTTGGATCAGTTCGTTCGTCTTCCAGCACCGAGCGAACAGATTTCAGTGTTTCAGTCGTACGTCTGATCAACTCGACTTTGTCATCGTCATCCGTGGGTTCTGTAGCAAGCAAGGTCTTTGGACTTGGTTGGCGTGGATAGTGAAAACGACAGGAGCCCTTTTTGCGACAATATGCCGAGTGGTTGTGTTTTTGAGTTTCACAAGTATGTTCCCGAAATGTTTGGTCATTTTGTGGCAGACTGCAGGACACATGTTTGTCAATGAACTGGCAGATGTCGTCATCCGTGTGAACACCGATTTGTGGAGCGTCTTTTACCCACACAAGAATATGTGCATGAGGAGAACCTCTAGCTTGAAACTCGATTCGGAGGGCGTAATCGATGACTTCGCCGATTGGTTGACTCTTTGATTTGATGACATCTGTGAACAACAACTCTAGCCTGTATTCAAAGTGACGGGCTGCGGTAACTGGATTGGTCCTCAGCCACGTATGTCTGTCTTTCAAGGGCATGTTTTTTACATCCTCATCTGTCAAGATGGTGCCGTACTGTCTGGCAATCGTATGAATCATATCAGGCTATTTCATATCGGCTGCCGTTAGTGTCATGAACCAAGTTGGTATTCCCAGGTGGCGAACCATCGCAAGAACATCGTAGAATACCGTTTGGAAGTATGCTGGCGACCCTCGCACTTGCTTCAGAATTTTGTATGCGTGATTTGACTGAATCAACTGTTTGATTTTCTCTGTATCTTTCGCAAAGCTGGCATTGATTTTCTTTCCGCGATACTCTGTTTTTGTCATTCGACGGAAAATGAAGTGATTTATGTCACTGTGTACTTGTTTGCTTTCGACTGCATATTGGGCACTCAAGAGATACTCGATCGACTTTGCGAATCTGCCATCGACATCCAAGAGACGCTGATTGAAGTATTTTCTTGGCGGGATTGGTTGAGATCGTGCAGTTGTCAAGGCGTTCTTTCCATCAGGGTATTTTTCAGGATTCGCCAGTTGTTCAAAATTGTCATCAGTGAGGAGCGGTTTCGGTTTTTCATGTTCTGCCGGCGCAATGCTAATCTCTTTGTCAACGATGTTTGTGTCTTCGTGAAGCAAGCTTGTTTCGTACGGTAAACCACTGGTTTTTCGTGTGTTGTCAAATGCATCGTTCTCTTCTGCGATCATTTCATCATCCGAGCCTGGATTATCGCATCCATTTGACAGGGTGTTCGGGTTATCCCTTTGAGATTTCGTACGCTCGTCTGGTTTGGGCATGAGGGCGACGTAGTGAAACTGCTGAATGAGGCCAACGTGATATTGGTCATGACCAGGACCCTTTATTGGATGAATGGCTTCCATATCGGGATTGTTTGATGCGATGACGTGAATGGTGACGTCGAGCATGTCAGCTAAAGCTTGCACCGCTAAATGTTCGCCCCACTGAGTTCCATCGGCAAGTTCATCAAGATATCTCAGCCAACGAATTTCTTGTCGGGTATCGACATCATCGATCGTTGCTATGGCGTAATCTTCACAGGTTGGTTGTTCGGTGTCATCGTTCATCTGATTCTCGTTTTCCAGAGGTTGGGCCAGGAAGTCGCGGTAGTACAGTCCATTTGCACACATTGGATTTTCTCCCATGAAGTCTGACAAGCGTCGGCGTAATTGTCTTGGCGACAGATTGCTCGGACCAGTTTTGTTGATATGTAGGCATATGGCTGCAAACAGACAATGTCCATCTCTCGCTACATCGACCACTTTCAAGTTGATGTCGTTGGCCATACGTTCAACAGCTTTCATTCCGGTATCGAAGGCAGTAGGCATTGATGCTAGCGGCATGTCAGTGTCGATAGTGGCGATGTTTTGGTTGACCGTAGTTTATGGCTCATCTCTAAAGCTCTGCGTATGGTCTGGTACATTGTCATCACCGGTTGTCATTCAGTGCCATAGCGCTGCATCGTCTCTTTTACAATCATTTGACCAATTGTCGTTGATATGGATGTTCGCATACAGTGGATTGTTCAGTTTGAGCCATCGCAACGCAGCAAGCACTTTGGTTGGTCGTACATAGTCGTACATATAGTGTGACTTGTATTTCATGGCCCGCTTCAATTTCAGTGGTACCAGTTGGCATTCAGACGGAAGTCGGGGGAACTGTTCACAGACGAAATCTAGTTTCGACGGCGCGTTCACAGCTGGACCATGTATAGCTTGTTGCTTTCCACGAGGAAGTCCGACCATTTTCATGAAAGGGATTCGTTGTGAGATTAAGCGCAACTCCAGACAGTTCAAATCCTTCAATTCAGGAGGTGGTGGTGCCAAAGTTAGCTTGTTGCATATTGCTTGGGCAGGCATTTTTCCCCGTTTCAAAGTCAAGTGACAGGTTCGGCAAATCCATTCTTTTCCATTGACAGACTTCAATCGAAGCTGAAGCACTGCATTGGTGAGGTCTTTTGATGCTTTGGCGTAATTATTCTCTTTGAGTAGTGAAACTGTTCTGCGGTACATGAGACGATGACAGGAGCAACAAACATAGTCTGCCGCATCTTTCACTTTTTTCAGAAAGTCAGAGACAACTTTTGAAAGGGAAGGGACCTCAGTTCGTCGCTTGCCTCGTAGACAGGATATCGATTGTCGTATTGTGATTAGTCTCGCCTGAGTTTCTCGTAGAGTTTCTTTTGAGCGTGACGATGCCATACCCTGTCTCACTTTTGCAAGTCGTTCGCTACGTTTCTCAGAAGGCTCATTAGCACGTCGAGATTGCGCGGTTTTTAGAAGTTTTCCAAGTCGTTCGCTACGTTTCTCAGAAGACTCATTGGCACGTCGAGATTGCGCGGTTTTTAGAAGTTTTCCAAGTCGTTCGCCACGTTTTTCAGAAGGCTCGTTGACACGTCGAGATTGCGCGGTCTTTCTAAGTTTTCCGAGTCGTTCCCTACGTTTCTCAGAAGGCTCATTGGCACGACGAGATTGCGCGGTCTTTCTGAGTTTCGCAAGTCGTTCGGCACGCTCCTCTGGAGCTTTTGTATCACATTGGGTATCAACCCTTTCAATCAGTTTCAATGGTTCGTCACTTCGGACGCGCTTTGGTATACGTTTTGTTATCAAGTTGGGTACGAACCCGTTCAATGAAATCAGTTGTTGGTCCTTTAACGTTTTGGAGGCACTCAGGGCAGTCTTGTAACTCTGAAAAGGTGGTCTTGAGAGCCGCGACTCGGAATGGGAGTGTTCAAGTACGCGTACTCAACACTCAACCGTTCAACGACCCGCAAAGATCTCAAGCTTGCCTTTGAGTTTAAGACCTTCGATATATATTCTCGGGGCCGACGGAAGGAGCCTTAAGTCCAGTACAATGGAACAGTTTGAAAAGGCTCCCTCGTGTCTTGCGTTCAGTTCCTTTGCAGTCTTGTAACTCTGAAAAGGTCACCTAGAAAGCCGCGACTCGGAATGGGAGCGTTTGGCGAATGTGCGTCCTCCAACACCAAACGACAGCGTTTGAGTAAACACACTGAACACTCAACCGTTCAACGACCCGCTAAGATCTCAAGCTTGCCTTTGAGTGTAAGACGTTCGATAGATATCCTCGGGACGACAGAAGGAACCTTCAGTCCTGTATAAAAGACGAATATAAGAAGGTCCCCCGCTGTCTAAGATTTGGTCTCAATATATGCCTATATAATATAATATACACGTCCAGGGACCAGCACAACGGGATCTGAAAATAGAAAAACAAAAATGCGATGGTTGGTAAAACGTGGCATAAATGATGATTGTACAGAAGAGGTTGAAAAAAAGATGCGTGACAGTTTGCAAATTAGTAGTGAAACAAGCTACTGGTCAGACAATTTGATGTAATATGTATGGGATATTGGTTAATGTGTGGTAGATCATATAAAAGCCATTCACACCATACACCACAGCAGGCCTGCGATTGACCCATCACGAAAAAATTGGGAGAAAGTAGGTCTAGTTGTGCCAAAGAAGTAGACAGGTAGAGACTCCAGGAAAAAAAATTAAGGCATTCTGATGAAAACTAGATACGCCTTTTCTGCATAGTGCTACCATTACCACATGATGAATCAATTATTACCGGTACTTTGAGACCAGGCCAGACAACATGTATTCCATAACCACAGAGTAGATCTTATACAGTATAACGCCTACTCGGTGCCAGTCTCCATTATCAAAGGTCATCAGACACCTGTGGCGTGACAATCCGATACCTGTGGCGATTTCCTTCAAACAATGGGTGCCTTTGATGTCATGTGGTCAAATCATAGAAATGTCAAACAAAATAGTAAAAAAAGTAGGGACAAAATAAAAAAGTAGTGAAAAAAAGTAGCGTATTAGGGAGAATCTAAAAAAAGTAGTGAACAAGTAGGAAAGTATGGATCAATCACAAGCCTGCGATAGCCAATTATATGTAGGCCAGATATGCCAAAATTAATCTTAAGATTGTATGGTAAAACAGGTAAGACAGACTAAAGCAAATGGCATTGGGGTACCCAAATAGTCTTGTTACAGCGAACAAGCGTAGCTGGCCATGGCTAGTGCATGGCAATACGATAGAATTATAAATTAAGTACCGGTACAACTGTTCACCGTTCAAGACACGTTTCTCCAAGTATGAAGACTAGCCCATGATACGAAAGATATGCTTACGAACGATATAAAACTTTCACAAGAAGTTTCAAGGGCCACTCACTGATTGTAATAATTCTAATGTGAAATAAAACTCATGATTAAGCGGCCAGACTCTGCTATTGTGATTTCCGGATTGCAAGAAATCCATATAATATTCTAATTAATTTAGTCTACCAGCAACTCTTGTTTAGTATTGCAAACAATAATGTGTTTTACAGAAGTTGCCTAATTTATTATACAAGAACTAAGTGGTTACAGCTTTACTATGTTTGACATACACACTAATCAATACCCTACTTGATGGTTGGCCTAATGAATGATTGTGTTATAATCACTACATCAGGGACGCCCCTTTCTGGTAAAATAGATTGCAGAATGTAGATGGATGAATAATGTTGCTCATATTGTCGCAAATTAAACTGACGGAACAGGCCACAATGATATATTACCGTTATCTGCGTGTGGTTTGGTACGCAAAACAAATGTAACGTTTATCGAATTTAGCTAATTTATGATTTTTTTTTGGGGGGGGGGGGGAATAATTACTTTTTTAGGTTTTATGTATTAGGACACCCCAAGAAAATGCATATTTTTTTCGTGTCCCATGTTTCCTTTGTTAATTTTTCGTCTGACATGTGCATAAAGTCAGTCGGTATTAAGGAAGGAAGCTACACAAGCACGACAAACCGGTAGATAGCAATAACGTCTCTTGTCTTAAAACATGAAGAGATAATACATGCTAAACATATATGAGAATATATATAACTACCGGCACATATAATTGTACCGATATGATGACTAATACATGTAATCATAGATCAATGATCGAAGTAAAAGTGATATGGTTTGATTGCAGGGTTATACTTACAACAAATAACCAGAATGCAAGAAATCAGCTTCGTTCGTACCTAAAAAAATAAACAAACATAGTCAGATTAAGTTTTTACATGGATCTAGTCTTAACTGTGCTAGCGATAGCATGCAGTCAGGGTTCCTTTCTGGTCCACTGTGCGAGCTGGTGGTTTTTCATCTGATACAATATACACTATGATGGGTTAATGTTACTTAATTTTTTCATTTGATTATTTGATTGGTTGCTTAAAGTATGATGTGTGGCATTCAAACCACGTACCGGCGGAATTGACTGGCCTAGCAGAGCCCACTAGTCAATGCCTGAACTCGTTGCTTACTAGGCCACAGGGTTACCCCTAATCGATCGATTTGAGCTTGGCAACGTTTACTTAAAGGAGTCCGGACCACGTACCTGCTATGGTAAAATATTATTTGAATTGAGGAACATTTATTTGTAGTTTTTATTGAATAATCCGTTTGTCATCTAACGGCATTTTCTTTTTGCACGAAATTGCATAGACACGGTTTGCCGACCTGAAGAGGAATACATTGTTCAATGTGTGTACAGTTTCAACATCGTTATTGCATGCTAAGATACATTGCAGACATTTCTTGACAGATATTTTTTTTATACTTACTGAAATAACGAAGAACTCAGTACGTCAATGGAGTCTCTGAAATAATCAGTTTATTAAAATCAATGAAACATATCAGGGTAATAAAGTAATAGCTGACAAATTTCTATAAACGAATACTATACATCTTAAGATCTCATTCGGTAGATAAAGGAAGTGATATATACCGTACATTGCATGCTTTAAACATGCTTCAAACTGTTTAACAAGACAGTTGAACTTGAATAAAGTGTAAATTGTTTAGTGTTCTAAAATCACAAACCTGAGTAGAATGTGCAGTAAATGCATGTGAAACAGATCTGTAAA
This sequence comes from Arenicola marina, assembly GCA_964019135.1. Taxonomy (NCBI): domain Eukaryota; kingdom Metazoa; phylum Annelida; class Polychaeta; family Arenicolidae; genus Arenicola; species Arenicola marina. Next base: position 20,031,230 of record OZ025253.1, read on the forward strand.
AAGAAACATGAATAGTACGGTAAATAGATAAATAGTAAATCAGTGGCTAGGGATACATGTCAAAGATTAAAACAAAAGCATGCTGCAATCATTAATAATTTGCTTGACTGTTGGAATTCACAACTGGATAAGTACAATAGTCTTGCACCCTGAACTAGCTGTGGTTCGGCTATAGGCTTGGATAGCTAACATTTTGGTTGCAAAAACTTTGGTGCTTTCGCACCTTTCGGATGGGAATATGAATGATCAAGGTATTTTGATAGTGCCACGGCACATATTTTGAAATACATAACAAGCAAAGTATCCTTTAGTCCAGAAACATGGTTCTTGAGCCAACTGTGACATTTAATATGAGGTGTAATAACCAGAAATCTTCATATCATGCAATTAGGTTTCCTGAACTATAGAATATTCATTATGAATGAATGGAATGATTTAGATTGGTTTTAGCCTACTTTGTGCACACATGGGCTAAAGAAACCGAGCCAAGGAATCTAGTGACAAAGAGATGAAAAGATAAAGGGCCCCAACAACAAAGGTTTTTTTTTCATGGAAACGACAAAGCATGAAGACAGAAACTACCATACCTCTATTGCAGATGGGGGTCAGGTGTAAGATGGGTCTTAAATTTTCATAATGTTGCACATGGACCTACTAGTGGGTTACACCAATCATTTACAAAAGCAGTTCTCTTGCATATTTTTAGGCAATAATCGTGATAACGAATAGGCAGGTTCTGAAACCCAATACTTGTTTCGAATAACATCTGGGAGGGTGTGAGTGGCAAATAAATTTTACAAGCAACTGTAATAAATATGTGGTTATCAGGGTTACTATAATACCATTTGTCATACAAATGCAGACTAATATTTAATCAACATAGAATGCATCAATTACCAATTAAACAATTGTAAAACATAAGGACAGTCATTATGTTAGTGACAAATCCAGTTTTTACGAATGGGCAGGTTCTGAAACCCAATACTTGTTTCGAATAAGATCTGGGAGGGTGTCAGTGGCAAATAAAGTTTTACAAGCAGCTGTAATAACCATGTGGTTATCAGGGTAACTATAATACCACTTGTCATACAAATGCAGACTAATATTTAATTAACATAGAACGCATCAATTACCAGTTAAACAATTTTAAAACATAAGGAGTCATTACGTGAGTGGCAAATCAAGTTTTACAAGGAGCTGTAAGAAACGTGTGGTCATCAGGGTTACTAATATATCACTATCTATTGTGTACCCTTTGCCACATCAAAGTTATAATACTTCCCATATGGTATTTAATTATTATTGTTTAATTATACTGAAGTCTATATGAGAATAATCTGCATTTGTATGACTGACGTGGGTGTGTGATGATAGGATGTTGAAAAGTTAGTAACTAATATACTACATTTAACATTACTTGATAGTATTAAAATTTGGGTTGGAAAGGTCACCTATGTAAAAGCGCTTTGTCAAAGTCTTAGTTTCTTACTTGATAACCTGAACAATATTGCTACCTAATCAAGGAATATGAGTTTAATTAGTGTGACAGATAAGAAAAACAAAAATAATAATAAAATAAGTACCATTTATATTTTGGAGAAGGAATTTTAGCTACATATACAATGGTACAAACCACATTATAATTAGTAGTGATTATTATTAATTTTCAAACATATTAAGACAAGCCTGGTACAACTATTACTTCACTTTGAACCACAAGATACTTGATGGCCAATATAACAAGTCATTCAACAAAATGATATTTTTTAAATCAGCAGGAAAGTGAGAAAGACAAAGAGTATTTTTTAAGGATGCAAGGTGGTGGAGCTTACACAGTTGCGGTGAAGCCCATTGGTGCGTAGCATTACATTATTTGTGGTATTGTCAGTGTATATATGTTTATTACAATTAAGTCGAATATTAGTTAAAACTAGATGCCAAGCAAAGTACTTTTAGTTTCTGATGAAACCTTAACATTGTACCCTTGGAATGTTAAGCAGCTTGAATTATTGAACGTTTAAATAAGTATGAAATAGGAAATAAGGATACAATACTATCTGTTTACCATAATTTCTGGCATATAAGTCGAACTGAGTTTAAGAAATATTTTGACTTGAGCCATGTATGTCATACCGGTGAATAAGTTTCAACTTTGGTGTGAGATTTGTAGAGCGTTAAAGCACTGTATGCATGACATGGTTGAAATAGATTTAAGTTAGCTTACAAGATTTTCACTTTCCGCAAGGTATGTTGATATCATGAAGAGGTAAACACATTCTGAAAGTGAATTGACAGAATCTCTATTTATATTACCATGTGTATCACTGTTCACTATTGCCCGTAATTACACTTAACTCATAACGGATCTGTATTTCTTTCACGATATAAAGTGGTGATATAAAGCACAGCTTCAGCAACACCAGCTTAACACCCCATAGGTAACAGTTGACAAAAAAAAATGCGAGTTTATAACTCATTGTTTAGAACTCATTGTTTATAAAAGGTGGTTGATATGTTGCATGGTCAGTGAAGCTGCTTTACATTTGTAGGGAGGGAGTAGAGTGAGTAGAGTGAGGTGTCACTTGACAAACCTGCTGCATTAGACTAAGTAGGCCATACAAAAAGGATATGGAATTACAGATAATAATGCTGTTTTCTATCTCGAACAAATTATCGCTCAAAGCCAAGTTCAAGCATTATGATAAGGATATAAAGGGGTCTGCAATTTATATCAAACCATTTTACCATACTGACTTTTCAATGCGAAAAGAACTGAAGCAGAAGTCTTGTCAGCGCACACCGAGTCCCCCCCACCCATGCATACACCTCGCACCCCGGATAGCGGCTATAGGCGTGAGATTTCAATGCGCTGACAAGACTTCCGCAGGCCGCAACTGGTGATATTGGTCATTTGAATAACAGCCCTCGCCAGAATTAGATATAAACTTATCTCGGTCAAATGGATACTAATTAAGTTGGATTTTCATGTACGGCTTTCAAACAAGTAAGTCTTTCAGTTCACATCAATTATATATGTGTACCTGCCACCATCTTTGCCACAGAAATTCTTTTCTGAGACTTCCTCAAACTTCCGCAGATACTTCAGTGTTATATTGCATGTATTGGGTAAGTTACCATAGATCTACACTAAACTTACAGAACACATGCAACATTCGAGAATTTTGTAAATTGACACCGGATATTTTTTAATGTGTATTTGTAGACAGACTGCAACTTGGATATAAGTTTACACCACACAGTAAATCGACGGATACAGAGGGTGGGGGGGGGGGGGGGGGGGCATCGTAAAAAGAGGAGACATCCGGATCAGTTCAATGGACGATTACTGAAGAAATAATCGTCAAGACAATAATATACAGAACCCTCATCCATCGAAGTACTTCATTTTCAAATTTTGACATAAAACTGCAGCACAGAATGACAGATTAAACGCGATAAATTTCGCGCAAATATGAATGGCATCCCTCACCATCTCAGGCAAAACCGGATGTTGTGCTCCTGCCTATAACAGTTGCTAATTGCCGAAAACTCTTGTGAATGTTGAAGATGTGTTTAGTCCCTTGTGTGTGTGTGGGGGGGGGGGGGGGGGCGGGGGCTCGCGCTTGCCAGGCATATACTCCGCGCGGACGGGCGGCTGGGGAAGAGACTAAAGATGTGTTACGACACTAGAATAACAACAGCGTTTCTACTGTTTGGTTAAAGCAGCCGAATATACATGACATGAAACACGATCCACGGGGAAGGAAGCGGGGCTACGTGTAATCCCATGTCAGTGACATGATCTGATTATTACAAATGCGTGCACTTGCCCCTCGGCTATTATAACATATGGATATCTGTGTGTCGTCTGTGGTGTATTTAGTTCGCAGATGCACAAGTTGGACATGGATAAATTCAATTACGTTACTTTGATATACTTGTCTCGTATTGCCGGATATATCGTTTACATCACCGAGATCGAGCGGTGAAATACTTGCCTGCACTCAAAGTATGATAATTTTTCATATCTTAGTAAATAACTGCACAACTAGAAATATACTGATTTCTTTGATAAGCTGTGCATGTAAGAGACATTGCGTCTGGCATATATGTCATATACGCACCTATATACTGGGTAGCTTGAGGCGCACCAAGAGATGAGGACGCTTGAAGTTGTACTTTGTTGGCGGCGATCTGCAGTGCATATCCTAACAGCCTGTCGCCTATTTATATGCCCAGAGTTGTATCGTACCGTCGTCACTGCTCATTGATTATAGGACTAAACAAAGTCACCCCTCTGAAGTGATCAGGCGTGTATCGATGATGCCTTGGGTTGTCCTCCACAAGTGGCGGTCCGCAGGGTCTTCGAATAGGGATGCGGGAGCTCTAATCAGGATTCGTGAGACCAATAGGGATCTGATGGGTCGATTAGGGTTGCGTGGGACAAATCAAGATGTGCAGGGTCGAATTCGACGGTTCGAAGCGGGATCCGTGGGACACATTGGTATACGACGGGTCAAAGCTGGTTTCGTGGGGTCCGATCTGGATTAGCAATGTTCAATCAGGATCACCAGGGTCGAATCGGGATCTGAAGGTCACATAGGGATGCGACGGCTCAATCTACATCCTAGATGTCAAATCTCTATCTGGCGGATTCCATCAGGTTCTGAAGGAGTCAATAAGAATCATATGAGTCCAATCTGGATCCGACAGATTAAATCTGGGTCTGACGGGTCTAGTGGGAATGCCAGATGACTACTCGGGATCTGAGAGGGCAAATGTGGATGTCCAGGTCGAATGGGGATCTGAGGGGTCAGTCTGGATCTGAGAGGCAAAATAGGCGTCTGGGAATGAAATCTGGATCTGAGGGATCGATCTGGATCTGAGAGGTCAAATCCGGGTCTGAGCTGTTAATCTTGATCTGAGAGGTCAAATCTGGATCTGAAGGGTCAGTCTGGATCTGAGAGGTCAAATCTGGATCTGAGAGATCAAATCTGGATATGAGAGGTCAAATCTAGATCTAAGAGTTCAATCTGGATGTGAGAGGTCAATTCTGGATCTGAGAGGTCAATCTGGATCTAAGAGGTCAAATCTGGATCTAAGAGGTCAAATCTGGATCTGAAGGATCAAATCCGGATCTGAGCTGTCAATCTGGATCTGAGGAGTCAATCTGGGTCTGAGCGGTGTGCAAAATAGAGGTTTCTGTTGGCAAAATAAATAATATTTTGTGAGCTACGTAGAGCTCTCAGCGGGCAATTTGAGCTAAATATCCCACATAACTGGCCATGTGGGCTAAATTGCGCTTGTAGCGGGTAATTGTTGGTTAAAAAGCGCGTGTAACGCTCAATTTATGCTAAATAGCGAATATAACGGGCGATTTGAGCTGAACAGCGCATATAGGGGGCAATTTTGGATAAACAGCGCGTATACGGGACAATTCGGGCTAAACAGCGCGTATAACGGGAAATTTGAGCCAAATAGCTCATTCATCCGACAACGTGCGCACCGCAGGCTCTATTTTGAGCAGTGTGCAATGAGCAATAAACCGATATTAACGGAATTACAGGTAAAGCCGTCGTTTGTGCCGATGACGTGAGGATCGCGTCATGTGACGCATCTTCCGCCGGCGAATTTCATGCCATATTAAGAGTTTAAGTGAACATGAAATTTTGTTCTCAAGAGCGATTGCTTGACTCATTATGAATGGCGCTACGAATTTTACTTTTTATCTAATAATACGTCATCGTGACGCAACATGACGTCATTTGACGTTTGCGACAATGCGTAAGATGGCTTCTATTTCTTTAATATACCTACATATCAACTCGGGCTATGACAGCTATTGCCAAAGTGGCTGAAAATAAAGCAAACCCAACATGTCGTAGGAGCACGTTAGCTATGACGTCATTTTTGACGCATACTGATCCCCTGCGCCAAAAAAGTTACACAGGGCATAAACTGTCCCTGAACACGGCCTGCAACGTCAAGTAACCCGAAAGTCGCCATACCTTGTAATAGCTGAGTAATAGCCTACGTAAGATATGTGACGTCATGACGTCAGGGTGACGTTATGACGTGACGCACGACAACGTCCAAGCGGCAATATGCCAAGCTTTACTGCCACAACTTATTCGATTAAAGAGCTAGGCGATAGTAAGATTAGTCCTTCAGCTATGGCTTGGCGAAATGGTCAAAAATTGCATTAGCTTATCATTGCGGAAACACGGAGACCGACGACAAGAACAAAGAACACTGTAAGCCAAGTGATATAGCAACTAATTTGTTTCTTTTACTATTTTTCTGACCATCAATGTTCCCTACCATCTGACGCAAACATCACAGATCTAGCTTGTTTTTCTGATTTTTGACGATTTTTTCAAGATGGACACAATCTCCATTCACTCATCATTGGCGGCCCCGCAAAGGTGTCGTCCCAGTTTGGAGCGCTCTAGCACCATAACTAGACAACCTCCGCCTAACTAAAGCACTGAATGATCTGAAGATGCATATTGGCAATTAGTTAGCGAAAAGATTGCAATTTTAGCATTTGTATCTGTTTTTTGACGATTTTTCTTTAAATGGCCACAATCTGTATGTTTATCATTAGGCCAGTGGCTTCGTTGCCATGGAAACAAAAAATAGTACAGAGATCACCGTGTTTTTCTTATATCTTGCTTTAAAGTGATATTACCTCACTGTGTGGCGAAGGAGACTGAAATAGCTTGAGCGGAAGTAGGTCATATTCGATCAAGTTCATTTTTCCCCATAGGATCCCATGTTAAACGATTTCGACTATATACCGAAAAGTAATGTGGCTATGGAACCATATTGACAGATTATGATTCAGCTTAGTATTATCCATCCACAGCAGCAAGCATTGAGCGATGGCTTGAATAGGACGCCCGCGGGAGCCGCTGCTAGTGCCAAAAAGCCGTATCTTTCACCATTGGCCAAATTTCGAAAAAATCCTGTGACGTAACTTTTTCCTCCAATTGCATATGATAAGCACTGTTGCTACTAGGTATCATGTTTAACTAAGACAAAAATCCCGGTGTTGTTTGCTGGAGGCACTTACGACATACGCGACAAAACATTTTTTCCCAGCCTAAAGATACAGCCCTTTTAACATGGGAAGTCCCATAGAGAAATTCCCCCGGCCCTGGAACCGGAAGTAAGATAGGAACGTATTGTTTTTAGTTTGTAGCTATACGAGGAACTACTTTTTCTACAATATAATGCTACTCGCGCATTTATGTGATTTTTTTCTGATTTTTGATGATTTTTTGTAAGTACCAAAAGTGATGTCATGGTGACGTCACGTGACGTATCAGAAAACTCTAAGATTCAACACAAGTCATCACAATTCATATTTCTATGACATATTTGAACATCATAGCAATAGCTCGAGGACAAATGTGCCAAAAAGCGAAAAAACTGACAGAGGTCATTTAGTGCGTTTTCCGCAAAACCTATGACCTCGTTTTCCTCGAAAATGAGTATTACGCATCAAAAAGTGAACAATACCCGAAACATGCACCTGAAAGAGGGGCACATTCTGAAACTAATTAGAGATCTCTAGCTTTAATATTAACGGAGATATAAGCGTTTTTAGTTATTTTTTCAAAAAATCGCTGTGACCTTGACCTTTGACCTTTCGACCTGCGTGACGAGAATGTTGTAGCCCTATTAGCTAGCTATGAGATGTGCAGATGGCGAAACGATACATGCAGCAGCTAGGCCACAAAGAGACTTCCCGTTTTCGAGTGGGACAGACATACATACATACATACATAGATACATACAAACAAGAAGTCAGTGAGGACACTGATGATGACGAAAATCGACTCTAGGTCGAAGAGCGTGTCTATCTGAACATGTTGATCGGAACCGCGACCGCCCACGATGATTATTAAGGGAATGAGGGCCATTTCTAGATTACGATTTGAGCTGAACAGCGCATATAGGGGGCAATTTTGGATAAACAGCGCGTATACGGGACAATTCGGGCTAAACAGCGCGTACAACGGGAAACTTAAGCCAAATAGCGCATTCATCCGACAACGTGCGCACCGCAGGCTCTATTTGGAGCAGTGTGCAATGAGCAATTAACCGATATTAACGGAATTACAGGTAAAACCGTCGCTTGTGCCGATGACGTAACAATCGCGTCATGTGACGAATCTTCCGCCCAAGAATTTAATGCTATATTAGAGTTTAAGTGAACATGAAATTTTCTCAAGAGCGATTGCTTAACTCATTATGAATGGCGCTACGAATTTTACTTGTTATCTAATAATACGTCATCGTGACGCGACATGACGTCGTTTGACGTTTGCAAAAATGCTTAAGATGGCTTCTATTTCTTTAATATACCTACGTATCAACTCGTTCTATGACAGCTATTGCCAAAGTGGCTGAAAATAAAGCAAACCCAACATGTCGTAGGAGCACGTTAGCTATGACGTCATTTTTGACGCATACTTATCCCCTGCGCCAAACAAGTTACACACGGCACAAAATGTCCCTGAACACGACCTGCAACGTCAAGCAACCCGAAAGTCGCCATACCTTGTAATAGCTGAGTAATAGCCTACTTAAGATATATGACGTCATGGTGACGTTATGACGTGACGCACGACAACGTCCAAGCGGCAATATGCCAAGCTTTACTGCCACAACTTATTCGATTAAAGAGCTAGCCGATAGTAAGATTAGTCCTTCAGCTATGGCTTGGCGAAATGGTCAAAAATTGCATTAGCTTATCATTGCGGAAACACGGAGACCGACGACAAGAACAAAGAACACTGTAAGCGAAGTGATATAGCAACTAATTTGTTTCTTTCACTATTTTTCTGACAATCAATGTTCCCTACCATTTGACGCAAACGTCACAGCTCTAGCTTGTTTTTCTGATTTTTGACGATTTTTTCAAGATGGACACAATCTCCATTCACTCATCATTGGCGGCCCCGCAAAGGTGTCGTCCCACTTCGGAGCGCTCTAGCACCATAACTAGACAACCTCCGCCTAATTAAAGCACTAAGTGATCTGAAGATGCTAGTTGGCGAAAAGAATGCAATTTTAGCATTTGTGTTTGATTTCTGACGATTTTTCTTTAAATGGCCAGAATCTGTATGTTTATCATTAGGCCAGTGGCTTCGTTGCCATGGAAACAAAAGGTAATACAGAGATCGCCGTGTTTTTCTTATAAATTGCTTTAAGGTGATATTACCTCACTGTGTGGCGAAGGAGATTGAAATAGCTTGAGCGGAAGTAGGTCATATTCGACCAAGTTCATTTTTCCCCATAGGATCCAATGTTAAACGATTTCGACTATATACCGAAAAGTAATAATGCTATGTCACCATGTTCACAGATTATGACTCAGCTTAGCATTATCCATCCACAGCTGCAAGTATTGAGCGATGGCTTGAATAGGACGCCCGTGGGAGCCGCTGCCAGTGCCAAAAAGCCGTATCTTTCACCATTGGCCAAATTTCGAAAAAATCCTGTGACGTCACTTTCATCTCCAATTGCATATGATAAGCACTGTTGCTACTAGGTATCATGTTTAACTAAGACAAAAATCCCCGTGTTGTTTGCTGGAGGCACTTGCGACATACGCGACAAAACATTCTTTCCCAGCCTGAAGATACAGCCCTTTTAACATGGGAAGTCCCATAGAGAAATTCCCCCGGCCCTGGAACCGGAAGTAAGATAGGAAGGTATTGTTTTTAGTTTGTAGCAATACGAGGAACTACTTTTCCTACAATATAATGCTACTCTCGCATTTTTGTGATTTTTTTCAGATTTTTGATGATTTTTTGTAAGTACCGAAAGTGACGTCATCGTGACGTCACGTGACGTATGAGAAAACTCTAAGATTCAAGACAAGTCATCACAATTCATATTTCTATGACATATTTAAACATAATAGCGATAGCTTGATGGCAAATGTGCCAAAAAGCGAAAAAACTGACAGAGGTCATTTAGTGCGTTTTCCGCAAAACCTATGATCTCGTTTTCCTCGAAAATGAGTATTACGCATCAAAAAGTGAACAATATCCAAAAACTGCACCTAAAAGAGGGGCACATTCTGAAACTAATTCGAGATCTCTAGCTTTAATATTAACGGAGATATAAGCGTTTTTAGTTATTTTTTCAAAAAATCGCTGTGACCTTGACCTTTGACCTTTCGACCTGCATGACGAGAATGTTGTAGCCCTCTTAGCTGCCTATAAGATGTTAAAGATTGCGAAACGATACATGTAGCAGTTAGGCCACAAAGAGATTTCCCGTTTTCGAGTGGGACAGACATACATACATACATACATACACACAAACACGACCAACCGACATATTCCGAAAATTGAAAATTTCAATTTTCGTCATAACAAGAAGTCAGTGAGGACACTGATGATGACGAAAATCGACTCTAGGTCGAAGAGCATGTCTATCTGAACATGTTGATCGAAACCGCGACCGCCCACGATGATTATTAAGGGAATGAGGGCCATTTCTAGATTGCGATTTGAGCTGAACAGCGCATATAGGGGACAATTTTGGATAAACAGCGCGTATACGGGACAATTCGGGCTAAACAGCGCGTACAACGGGAAATTTAAGCCAAATAGCGCATTCATCCGACAACGTGCGCACCGCAGGCTCTATTTTGAGCAGTGTGCAATGAGCAATTAACCGATATTAACGGAATTACAGGTAAAACCGTCGCTTGTGCCGATGACGTGACAATCGCGTCATGTGACGAATCTTCCGCCCAAGAATTTAATGCCATATTAGAGTTTAAGTGAACATGAAATTTTCTCAAGAGCGATTGCTTAACTCATTATGAATGGCGCTACGAATTTTACTTGTTATCTAATAATACGTCATCGTGACGCGACATGACGTCGTTTGACGTTTGCAAAAATGCTTAAGATGGCTTCTATTTCTTTAATATACCTACGTATCAACTCGTTCTATGACAGCTATTGCCAAAGTGGCTGAAAATAAAGCAAACCCAACATGTCGTAGGAGCACGTTAGCTATGACGTCATTTTTGACGCATACTTATCCCCTTGCGCCAAACAAGTTACACACGGCACAAACTGTCCCTGAACACGACCTGCAACGTCAAGCAACCCGAAAAACGCCATACCCTGTAATAGCTGAGTAATAGCCTACTTAAGATATGTGACGTCATGACGTCATGGTGACGTTATGACGTGACGCACGACAACGTCCAAGCGGCAATATGCCAAGCTTTACTGCCACAACTTATTCGATTAAAGAGCTAGCCGATAGTAAGATTAGTCCTTCAGCTATGGCTTGGCGAAATGGTCAAAAATTGCATTAGCTTATCATTGCGGAAACACGGAGACCGACGACAAGAACAAAGAACACTGTAAGCGAAGTGATATAGCAACTAATTTGTTTCTTTCACTATTTTTCTGACCATCAATGTTCCCTACCATTTGACGCAAACGTCACAGCTCTAGCTTGTTTTTCTGATTGTTGACGATTTTTTCAAGATGGACACAATCTCCATTCACTCATCATTGGCGGCCCCGCAAAGGTGTCGTCCCACTTCGGAGCGCTCTAGCACCATAACTAGACAACCTCCGCCTAATTAAAGCACTAAGTGATCTGAAGATGCTTATTGGCAACTAGTTGGCGAAAAGAATGAAATTTTAGCATTTGTATTTGATATCTGACGATTTTTCTTTAAATGGTCAGAATCTGTATGTTTATCATTAGGCCAGTGGCTTCGTTGCCATGGAAACAAAAAGTAATACAGAGATCGCCGGGTTTTTCTTATCAATTGCTTTAAGGTGATATTGCCTCACTGTGTGGCGAAGGAGACTGAAATAGCTTGAGCGGAAGTAGGTCATATTCGACCAAGTTCATTTTTCCCCATAGGATCCAATGTTAAACGATTTCGACTATATACCGAAAAGTAATAATGCTATGTCACCATGTTCACAGATTATGACTCAGCTTAGCATTATCCATCCACAGCTGCAAGTATTGAGCGATGGCTTGAATAGGACGCCCGTGGGAGCCGCTGCCAGTGCCAAAAAGCCGTATCTTTCACCATTGGCCAAATTTCGAAAAAATCCTGTGACGTCACTATTTGCTCTAATTGCATATGGTAAGCACTGTGGCTACTAGCCGACATGTTCAACTAACGAAAAAATCCCGGTGTTGTTTGATGGAGGCACTTGCGACATACGTGGCAAAACATTTTTTCCCAGCCTAAAGATACAGCCCTTTTAACATGGGAAGTCCCATAGAGAAATTCCCCCGGCCCTGGAACCGGAAGTAAGATAGGAACATATTGTTTTTAGTTTGTAGCTATACGAGGAACTACTTTTCCTACAATATAATGCTAATCTCGCATTTTTGTGATTTTTTTCAGATTTTTGATGATTTTTTGTAAGTACCGAAAGTGACGTCATCGTGACGTCACGTGACGTATTAGAAAATTCTAAGATTCAATACAAGTCATCACAATTCATATTTCTATGACATATTTGAACATCATAGCGATAGCTTGAGGGCAAATGTACCAAAAAGCGAAAAAGCTGACAGAGGTCATTTAGTGCGTTTTCCGCAAAACCTATGACCTCGTTTTCCTCGAAAATGAGTATTACGCATCAAAAAGTGAACAATAGCCGAAAACTGCACATGAAAGAGGGGCACATTCTGAAACTAATTCCAGATCTCTAGCTTTAATATTAACGGAGATATAAGCGTTTTCAGTATTTTTTTCAAAAAATCGCTGTGACCTTGACCTTTGACCTTTCGACCTGCGTGACGAGAATGTTGTAGCCCTATTAGCTAGCTATAAGATGTTAAAGATTACGAAACGATACATGCAGCAGTTAGGCCACAAAGAGACTTCCCGTTTTCGAGTGGGACATACATACATACATACATACATACATACATACATACACACAAACACGACCAACCGACATATTCCGAAAATTGAAAATTTCAATTTTCGTCATAACAAGAAGTCAGTGAGGACACTGATGATGACGAAAATCGACTCTAGGTCGAAGAGCGTGTCTATCTGAACATGTTGATCGGAACCGCGACCGCCCACGATGATTATTAAGGGAATGAGGGCCATTTCTAGATTACGATTTGAGCTGAACAGTTAAGGTTCACCCACGGTTTTGACCATTCGACGCATTTTGGCTATTGGCTAGCCACGCGTACCTAAATTATTTGTGTGGGGTTCCCGTCATCCCATAGTCTGAGGCTCCGATCCAATAACGGACGGTATTTACCTGGTAAGTAAATAATACGCCTCGCCTTCCATATTATCGCTACTTCGTCTGTAGTCGGTCCTTTGTTGACCGAGCGACTGCATTCAGTTTGAATTATGAGTTGGCCCACCCGCCCCATCCCAGCTTGTACATAACCATCGTTTTAGGCCTTATTCCTCACCGCGACCACTCCTTGGTTTGGCCTTCTCATTCTATGCTCACATTTTGGCTCTGAATTACTCGTTTGCAGTTTTAGTTTTGCGTGCACAGAACACACGGTGGGTCGGTATAAAAGGCAGTAGCCTTCTTGGCGACTTCACTCGATTCCTCTGCCACGCCAGGTAACCAAGACTCTATAGGTTCACTGAACTAGGTATGATTTTCTATACCGTTTCAGTATTTTCACCAAGCCTATTGCTATCAGAGTCTGGTAGATCGCTGTTGGGCCATTTCGCCGCCATGCTAGCTGATCGGGGCCGCCTTCTCGACTGGGGTTTGTTAGGAATCCTATGTTGTGGGGCGACGACTCGGTCGGCTAGTTTGGTGTGCGATCAGAAACAGCGATGAGACGTGAACGGCCCCTGATGAAGACACGTCTTATTCGGTCCCCTGAAACCTTGGTTTCAGTGTTCATCTCATATTTACCCTCACGGGGTCTCCATTTTCATTCATAAGTGTGCAATGTGGCAATTGTTCACGATTGTTCACTGTTGTTTTGGCCTATTTTTGGTCTATTCTCGTTTTGGCTTGTTTTGATCCATTTCATTTTCCCCAGACCTGTTTTCATCTGTTATATGTTTTCCCCAGATCTGTTTTTGGCCTGTTTTTATCTATTATATTGTTATCCTGGACTTACCTACAGCTTGTGGTTTACCCTGTGCCCGTGCGTTTCTTTTTTACACACTCACATACATACACACAAACACGACCAACCGACATATTCCGAAAATTGAAAATTTCAATTTTCGTCATAACAAGAAGTCAGTGAGGACACTGATGATGACGAAAATCGACTCTAGGTCGAAGAGCGTGTCTATCTGAACATGTTGATCGGAACCGCGACCGCCCACGATGATTATTAAGGGAATGAGGGCCATTTCTAGATTACGATTTGAGCTGAACAGCGCATATAGGGGGCAATTTTGGATAAACAGCGCGTATACGGGACAATTCGGGCTAAACAGCGCGTACAACGGGAAACTTAAGCCAAATAGCGCATTCATCCGACAACGTGCGCACCGCAGGCTCTATTTGGAGCAGTGTGCAATGAGCAATTAACCGATATTAACGGAATTACAGGTAAAACCGTCGCTTGTGCCGATGACGTGACAATCGCGTCATGTGACGAATCTTCCGCCCAAGAATTTAATGCCATATTAGAGTTTAAGTGAACATGAAATTTTCTCAAGAGCGATTGCTTAACTCATTATGAATGGCGCTACGAATTTTACTTGTTATCTAATAATACGTCATCGTGACGCGACATGACGTCATTTGACGTCTGCAAAAATGCTTAAGATGGCTTCTATTTCTTTAATATACCTACGTATCAACTCGTTCTTTGACCGCTATTGCCAAAGTGGCTGAAAATAAAGCAAACCCAACATGTCGTAGGAGCACGTTAGCTATGACGTCATTTTTGACGCATACTTATCCCCTGCGCCAAACAAGTTACACACGGCACAAAATGTCCCTGAACACGACCCGCAACGTCAAGCAACCCGAAAGTCGCCATACCTTGTAATAGCTGAGTAATAGCCTACTTAAGATATGTGACGTCATGACGTCATGGTGACGTTATGACGTGACGCACGACAACGTCCAAGCGGCAATATGCCAAGCTTTACTGCCACAACTTATTCGATTAAAGAGCTAGCCGATAGTAAGATTAGTCCTTCAGCTATGGCTTGGCGAAATGGTCAAAAATTGCATTAGCTTATCATTGCGGAAACACGGAGACCGACGACAAGAACAAAGAACACTGTAAGCGAAGTGATATAGCAACTAATTTGTTTCTTTCACTATTTTTCTGACAATCAATGTTCCCTACCATTTGACGCAAACGTCACAGCTCTAGCTTGTTTTTCTGATTTTTGACGATTTTTTCAAGATGGACACAATCTCCATTCACTCATCATTGGCGGCCCCGCAAAGGTGTCGTCCCACTTCGGAGCGCTCTAGCACCATAACTAGACAATCTCCGCCTAATTAAAGCACTAAGTGATCTGAAGATGCTTATTGGCAACTAGTTGGCAAAAAGAATGCAATTTTAGCATTTGTATTTGATTTCTGACGATTTTTCTTTAAATGGCCAGAATCTGTATGTTTATCATTAGGCCAGTGGCTTCGTTGCCATGGAAACAAAAAGTAATACAGAGATCGCCGTGTTTTTCTTATAAATTGCTTTAAGGTGATATTACCTCACTGTGTGGCGAAGGAGATTGAAATAGCTTGAGCGGAAGTAGGTCATATTCGACCAAGTTAATTTTTCCCCATAGGATCCAATGTTAAACGATTTCGACTATATACCGAAAAGTAATGTGGCTATGTCACCATGTTCACAGATTATGACTCAGCTTAGCATTATCCATCCACAGCTGCAAGTATTGAGCGATGGCTTGAATAGGACGCCCGTGGGAGCCGCTGCCAGTGCCAAAAAGCCGTATCTTTCACCATTGGCCAAATTTCGAAAAAATCCTGTGACGTCACTTTCATCTCCAATTGCATATGATAAGCACTGTTGCTACTAGGTATCATGTTTAACTAAGACAAAAATCCCCGTGTTGTTTGCTGGAGGCACTTGCGACATACGCGACAAAACACATTTTCCCAGCCTAAAGATACAGCCCTTTTAACATGGGAAGTCCCATAGAGAAATTCCCCCGGCCCTGGAACCGGAAGTAAGATAGGAAGGTATTGTTTTTAGTTTGTAGCAATACGAGGAACTACTTTTCCTACAATATAATGCTACTCTCGCATTTTTGTGATTTTTTTCAGATTTTTGATGATTTTTTGTAAGTACCGAAAGTGTCGTCATCGTGACGTCACGTGACGTATCAGAAAACTCTAAGATTCAACACAAGTCATCACAATTCATATTTCTATGACATATTTAAACATAATAGCGATAACTTGATGGCAAATGTGCCAAAAAGCGAAAAAACTGACAGAGGTCATTTAGTGCGTTTTCCGCAAAACCTATGATCTCGTTTTCCTCGAAAATGAGTATTACGCATCAAAAAGTGAACAATATCCAAAAACTGCACCTAAAAGAGGGGCACATTCTGAAACTAATTCGCGATCTCTAGCTTTAATATTAACGGAGATATAAGCTTTTTTAGTTATTTTTTCAAAAAATCGCTGTGACCTTGACCTTTGACCTTTCGACCTGCGTGACGAGAATGTTGTAGCCCTATTAGCTGCCTATAAGATGTTAGAGATTGCGAAACGATACATGTAGCAGTTAGGCCACAAAGAGACTTCCCGTTTTCGAATGGGACAGACATACATACATACATACATACACACAAACACGACCAACCGACATATTCCGAAAATTGAAAATTTCAATTTTCGTCATAACAAACACGACCGACCGACATATGACGAAAATTGAAAATTTTCGTCATAACAAACACGACCAACCGACATATGCCGAAAATTGAAATTTTCAATTTTCGTCATAACAAACACGACCAACCGACATATTCCGAAAATTGAAAATTTCAATTTTCGTAATAACAAAAAACAGACAGACAGACAGACAGACAGGGCATATCACCCTGGTGGCTGAGATTTTATGGCTCAAATGGACGTCTGATGACGCATGCGCATGACTGATGCATGGATGTCGTCTCGCTGCACATTATAAATCGAACCCGGACCTTCTGGGAGAACAGAATTAATTTCTAAGAGAATTACAGCGTTTCGTAGCTTTCCATGCTGATGCAATCGCTGTCACCTCGACGTCAGTTGGGGCCCGCGCGGGGGTGGGGGAGGGGGGGCGGAGGAAGTCGGCTCTCGATTCACGGTAAGAAAACCATGCAGCAAGCAGCAGAACGGCAGCGGACCGGCTAGCATTACACAGGGCAGGGGTGTAAGGTAGGGGGTGGGTGTGGATAAGGGCAGGAGTGTGCGCCAGTGAAGCGCATTAAAGCCAGAATGCGTGTGTGTATTGTCGGGCATGGAGAAGGCCGGGGTGGGGGCGGCGCGGGGGTGGTCGCGTTAGGCGAACGGAAACGCCGTTTAGTTTACCATTGCAATGTTATTTTAGTTGATTTACGCAACAGTGTTAACAAGTCGAATTTTAACCATATTTTTCCCGGACGGGCAATACAATTCCTCAGTGTCCTATACCATTTTCAAGTTTGTACGGTCAATATTGAGGGCACCGTGAATTTTGTTAAGTTTAAATTAAAATGACCCGTTACGTCATAACCGCTAGACTGGGCGCTCTGATTTTTGACATACGGTACCTCAGCTATACTCTTAATGTCACTGCAAACTTTCGTAACGATCGGAACACCGTATCTGTACGTGAATTTTGTGACGTCAATGTTGTCATTGTGATATGACACAGCTCGCAAACTATTGGTCCCACGTCAAATTTCAGGCAGTAACGAAAAAGACATTTAGGACCTGAGTATGATGGCACTAACTCCGCGTGTTTAGCTATACCATTAAGCGATTTATGCCTAAAAATTTGTTTTGGATGTATGACGTTGCTGTGACGTCGACGTCCGACCGATTTCACCCGGCAACGAACTTGACCTGAGATTAGACTTCTGGCATCTATTGGCGAAGTTCGACAACGATAGCTGCAAGTGTTCGACAGTTATCGCGTGCACAGACAGACAGACAGACAGACACACACACACACACAGAACTGACCGACATGATGGCAATTTTCGCCATAACAAACGGAACACACAATTTTCGTCTTAACGAGACCAAGTGAGATGATGGCACTTTTCGCCATAACAAACTCGACTGACTGATAATTATGAAAAAACAACTCGTCACCTGGGGCGTTTTCGATTTACATGAAACCAAAACCGGTTTGCCGAACTGACTGTTTGATTGGTTGGTTGGTTTTTCAGGACGCTCTAACCACTTTTGGCCATATCGCCTCAATGAGAGAAGGAAGAGAGAGTGGAGCCATGTCCGCGGGGGAAACCCCCTACTCCAGCACTAATTCGTAGAAATGCGCGACGCATTTTTCCTATCAATTTGCGCAGCGCCGCGCTGGCGAGCCAGTATGTAAATGCATTGAGGAAGTAGGCGACAAAAAAAATAAAATAAAACCCTAAAATAAATGGCAGAGAGTGCGTCACTTACTGCAGACGTGACAGAAAAGAAATGCACCACCTCACCCGGCCACGTGATATTCCCGTACACCCCCTCTACCCTCTCTCTTTTTTTTGTAGAAAACTCCGCGCCAGCCAGACATAACAAGCTGAGCCAAACCAGCCACGCATATTTGGTGTCATCTGCACCCCTCAGATGCTGGGTTGGAAGGGTTTCGCGGTAAAAACTACGATGGCATTTATGTGCCATTTGCGAAGCGAGATCGAGAATGCGCGACAGGGGGTCGATAAAGCGCTAGGCGAGAATAAGAATGTGCGAGGCGAGAACGCAAGAACGTTTCTCCCGACTATTTTCCGTAGTTGAGTTCGGATGTGCTACCAGAGTAATCGGCGAAGATATCTGGAGCATGCGCACTCATACGCGGATCAAGACAAACTGAACGCGTTCCGCGTGAATGTTGCACTTGATGAACTGCACAAATCATGAAGTAATCGGTACCATAAAATAAATCAACGGATACGTGTTTTGTTCATTATTTTCTTCTAAATGTTGTAATATTATTTACACATTTTGTGCAGGTCGAAATACTACTTTATATATGTTGGACCTGGACGCCATGTTGGAAATCCTCGTGATCCTCCTTTGTGTGGGGAGTAAGGTCCGGGAGTAAAATGTACCACGTGACCGCCCTATCTGACCACAATCTTCGCGTTCGGTTATGCGCTCCCCGGAGTCCGACTACTCCGCTCGCATACCCTAAGTCACTCAGACTGACTCGCGCACGCACTCTCTGCCTTCGACTCATTCCGCTAGGGCTCCTTGCGTAGCGCCACCGTGCGGGGAGCTTGTCGCGGACGGTACAAATCTACCGATATTTACCAATCTGTCTATCTATTCACAGATACGAATATTCACAGATATTCACTAGGCTGTACTGATTTATAAATGGGATGACGTCAAAGCAATAGTCATATGTCAAAGTACGTTTGTAGCCGGTGTGATGGGCGTTGGCTGTCAACAGAGACTCGGGTTCAGTCACGCATCAAACGTCCAAGGCAGACCGTTGAGTCCTGGGCCCGTAAGTTCGATAGGGCAAATTGCGGGCAAAACGGGGGCGGGAAATTGTGCCTTGCCTCAGGGCAAGGCCAAGGCGGGGCGTTTTCCGAAAAAACGCCCCGATCCGTAAGTTCGAACGCATTTCGCTTTTGGCCCCGAAAACCATTTCCCGGGGGCGCGTTTCTACCGCGAGATGACTATTTCCTGCAACACATGAGCGGAAGTGCAGACAGTAAACAAGGATATTGCCAGACGAGTGAAGGCAGAATGTTGTTAACAGGCGTCAATGACAATAAACCCATGTATATCGGGCCCTTTTAAGGCTGCTCTTATAACGAAGGACAAACGCGAAGAGGCAAGGCATGGACGTACAAGCTTGATTAGCAGGTAAGTTATGGGCTTGCTCGCAAATTTGCCGTGACAGAGTGTACAACTCGGGCACAGGCACAGACAGTAAATCGACTGACTCAGAGGGGGGTCGGGGGGGGGGGGGGGTCCGCACGGCCTACTAATAAACAAGCTTGTTTATTAGTAGGCCGTGCGGAACCTCTGTGTTAGTTGATTTACTGTGCCTGTGAACTCGGGGAGGGGGTGTGTGTGTGGGGGGTGGAGGGGGGGGGGGGCGGGTTGGAGCGTGTAGAATCGAGCGCGTCGAGGGCAGTGTCAGCACCGGAGCCTCAATGCCAATGGCAGTACATGGCAACACTACAAACCTTTTTTATATGACATATTTGACTTTCATGTTTAACAGCCGCCCCCTCCTCCAACCGCCACATTCACCTACCATTCAGGCTGCTGTAATCACAAGCGTTCACCTCTGTTGATCATAATTAGTACTGTGTCTATCACACATCACACACCATCATCCCCCCCCCATGCCCTTGGCCTGGGGCTGGTGCATGATGGATACTGTATTAATATTATACATAGGGGGCTGGTGTATGGTGGATATATGCTAGACCTAATTGTGATTGACAGAGGTAAGTGAACACTTGTGGCTGTGGTGTAGTTTCACTGACAATGTCCAACCCATATATAACATGAGTGGATGCTAAATGTATTATAATGGCAGTTAGTTCTTTGTGACATTTTCTAGGTTAGAATTTATTTTTTGAATTGATCGACTCAATTGGGGCTATGGATTCTTCACATAATAGATATGTAATGGATCTAATATTAATATGGTATACAGTTGTTGATAATCCAGAATAATAATATGGTATACATAGGCTTATAGCAGGTGAACCAGTAATTAGTTACTTGACTGGAAAAAATGGACTTTCATTATTTTATTCATATAACTTTAAGTGATTTAAATGATATTACCAGACAGATGTCTTCATGTCTATTTTATAACATTCTAAGTGATCTTCAAATCAGTTTTACCATTTGGCCTTAGTGCGCAATCCCTGTTACATGCATATCCCTGGTCTGATTACTATATATGACAGTTATATGTCTCTTTTGTATTGGATCAGTTATAATTACATGTTTATATATCCTGTGGCCATGTGAGTTTTTATTGAAATTCTTTACTTACCTTAAGAAGCCACTTTTTTTTAATTCTATCCTGAGTATGCGATCGATCATTCTGACAATGCCATTCTTTTACATTAGCACTGTACTATTAGTATGGTATAAACAGTTAATGAGTTCTAAATTAAATCAGGTGCATAGACAGAAAATATTTGATTGGTCTCCACAATATGAACTTACAAAATATATGATATGTGGCACATTTCTATGATTTAAGCATGTTATGACAGCTTATGTAATACTTTAACATGCCAGCAAAGAAAATAAAACATTAACCTCCCACACATATTCATTGTTGAATAATATATGAAGCTTTGTTTCAGAGAATGTGATCAATGGTCTGCAGTGTCACTCAACTGAACCTTGGTGAATGATACCAGCAAGTTCACACACATACTGGATTTTGTGTTTATTAATTCTGCGATTGTCATAGGTAAGGTCTTTTGGGGCTTGGCTGATAAAGGTGAATTATTTGTTGATCTCAACTAAGGTAATATTTATTAACTCCAATAATGATTATTAATCACACATTTTCAAGTTTTCTAACACAGCTGGTAAGTGGGCTTGCTGTTAGTGCAATAATGCATTAATTACATATTTGTAGTTACTCTTCAAACCAATCATCTATTATTGGGAAAAAAGCTGGACGACAGAGATCTTAACGCAGAAAATGATTTGTTAATCAATGTTTTATTTCGCACGTGTATACAGTTGCATCAGCTACACGAATGCCGGACCGGCAGTTTAAGCGCAAGACTAGGCACGTCGTGGCAGATACCCAACTGCAAGTGTACCAACAGATGACGGCCACTTATGCTGCGCAGCAGAGACTGGCCGATACCAAAACCCTCTATGTGGAAGCTACACTTCACAGATTGGAGTCCGGTGACTCTTAGCTGTCGTGCTCGGCTAGCGACGCCTTTGTGCTGTACTTGAATAAAGTTGAATAAACGATAGATTATAAGATGCGTTCGTCTTATCATTCATAGTTCAGGCGGGTAGTGGGGGGGGGGGGGGGGGGGGGGCGGGACATAAGTCATGTATACGTGGCCAAGTCGAAGTATTGGTTCGCAACTCCACCTCTGCTTGCTGTCCTCTTCGCCTCGCATTCCAGTTTATTGACCTATATATGTCATCAACAACGAGTAGCAAAAATGTATTTTGATGTCTCATAAGAATTTCAAGTAGTAACAGTGAAAACATTTGAGGAAGTTAAACAGACAATAATAAAGCAATTAACTATGTCCATATTTTTCTCAGTTATTGTGACTAAAGCCGTCACATTTGCAAAGTATCTTACACTTAGGGACTACTGACCAATGGTTGTTTTGTTATAAAAACTTTGGCTCCGTAGTTAGTTTTAAAAACAATCGTGTTTTGCCCTTTGCCAAAAAAAAATCCTCTATTTCCTAAGAAACCCATAATGCCCGAGTAAAAAAGTTTAACCTCCCCATGGCCCAAAACAAAAATGCACCCCTCGTCGCACTCCAAGAAAATGTGTTTGCCTCTACCCAAAAACCATAGCCCCGCACCCGGGATATCGTTCCTTTTGTCTTCCATTTCTAAGGCCATGATGGCATTGACGATCACTACTTTCTGTAACGGAAACATTTTGCAAATATAATATTAATATGAAACAACAGCTTTGTGAGGACGTGAGTGCAATCAATTGCACCAGTTGTACCCGGAAAGCCTTGATAATACCATGGTACAATAAGTTAGCGCCATACATAACGATAACAAGCATATAGCGTTACACAACAAGCAGATAATCAAGAACAAGTAACACAATTTCAGTGTATGAACAATGGATATCCATTAATGACACATTACGTGAGTAGGCCTAGGTTATATATATATATTATCCGTCATATACAAAAAGTGGTAACACGTTTTTTTTAGTGCAAATTTATAATTTATGCAGATAACGCGATATAATTACCCGTAATTTCATAAAAACTCTTGCGTAGCTCTTCATTAGTACTTGGAAATGAAATCAAATCGTCTAAGTTGTCCGCAAAAACACTTGTAAATGCGTGCAGACCTTGCCCCGCTTTTAGCCACCGATCAGGGCCGGCTCAGAAGCTGTCCTTCATTTGGGGCAAAGTAGAGGCAAAGTCGGGGCTAATTTCAGGGAGATTTTTTCGAACTTACCGATTAGGGCGAAAAGTTGGGGGCGAGGCCAAATAGAGGCAAAACGTCACGCGGGGGCAAGATTTTTTGCCCTCGCGGTTTCGAACTTACGGGCCCTGGTCAATCAGGGGCTGTGGGGTTGTGGGGTCGGGGGCTGTGAGGCGGAGGTAGGCGTCACACAGGCGCGTCCTTGTGGCCGGAGACCGCGCAGAGCTACCGCGCAGTATATAAGTATAGGGCTATAAAGTCTCGTTTGATTAGACTTCCGATTTACTCATTTTGGGGACAAACGAACGAAGCACGTGTTCGGAACGAGTTTGGAATCTCTGCGCACACTGGTATCCTGACTATCTGTGACGTAGGCGTGACGTGTATGTTACGCAAAGAAAGAGACTGGGAACCAGACTGCCTGCGCAAAAGCCAGGCGCCGAGGGTGGGTCCATTGCGGAAGGCCTAGCGCTATGATTCAGAATATTTAAGAAATATAGCTTCACAAAACGGATAGATGATATATTTTTTATTCGTATGCGCCATCACAATGACGAATATTTGTTACGACCGGACAATACGACTGAGAAAATAATTTTTTTTTGCATTTCCTACGAAAACGAGGCATTATGATGTCACACGGATTCTCCCCGGTGACAACGTTGGTGCAACGCTTCAAACAGAAAACTTACAAAAATGAAGAAACTTGGTCTTTTCGTGATCCAAAAGTTATACGAAAACATCCAACTGGTCTTATTTCATCTTTACCATGTGGTTTAATGACGCACCCGTGTGTTGTTTCTCCATGCACTGCACATTTTGACAGCAGAATGGTTAAGTCGATCACTTGCTCTCGCCATTTTTGGTACCGCGGAAACTCTGTGACGTCACTCTCTGCTTGGTGAACTTGCGAAAGCCCGGGTGCAGGGCTAAATTTAGAACGTTATTTTTAGCTTTCGAGTGTTTTGAAGACGGATTTTTCCTTGTATATTCCCAATGTTCTGGGCTTCATCGCCTCCAAATATTTTAACGTGTATCTCCCATAGTCATGTTTAGTGAAATGGTACTCATAGTCTTTAGAATAAACCTGGTAAGAAATTGACTTATAGCTGCCTATACTTCAACATGGAGCACGTGTGTTTGTTTGTCCCCAAAACTGAAGTCTCGCCGCCCGATCGCGAGAACTGTATAGCCCTATAAGACGGCAGACCCCAGCTTTCATTTTACAAACAGCTCTCTAGGATACCGGCGGCGGTTGCTCTACAATATCGCAGCTCATTTGAAACCCGCAACGTCAGCCGGACCGGACAGGAGACAGAGCTCTGGCACAGACAGAAGTCAGCCATTTCAAATCGAAAGTCACGTCCCCTTTCACGTCCCCGTACTTTTAACTCATTACTCATTTGATATAGGTGAAAGGAAATATGAAGACATGCCGTTTTCCCATTACCTATTTGAAACAAGTAAAGGAAAATGAGCAAACATTTACTTTTTCCTGTTTCCCATTTGCAATGGAAAATGAATGGCAGGTACATACACGGACCGCGGAGCCCGGCTATTCCGCTCGCATACCCGAACTCACTCAGACTGCTTCGCGCACGGTACGACTCTAGTAAAATTTACCAATCTGTCTATCTATCCATAAAAACAAATCTAGATCTAAGCCGTACTGATTGGTAAATTTGATGAGGTCATAGCTATAGTAATTGGACAAAGCACGTTTGTTTAGCGGGTGTGATGGGTGTGGGCTGGTAACAGAGACTGGGAGTCCGTCACGCATCAAACGTCCAAGGCAGCCAAGGCAGACTGGAAAGTCGGGGGCTGTGGCGCTCTGGGGTCGGGGACTGTGGGGCTGTGGGGTCGAGGGCTGTGGGGCTATGGGACTACGTGGTCGGGGGCTGTGGCGCTCTGGGGTCGGGAGCTGTGGGGCTGTGGGGTCGAGGGCTGTTCGGCTATGGGACTACGTGGTCGGGGGCTGTGGGGCTGTGGGGTGGAGGTAGGCGTTCCACAGGCGCGTCGGTGTGGCTGGAGATCGCGCAGAGCTACCGCGCAGTATATAAGTATAAGACGGCAGACCCCAGCTTTCGTTTTACAAACAGCTCTCTAAGATACCGGCGGCGGTTGCTCTACAATATCGCAGCCAATTTGAAACCCGTAACGTCAGCCTGACCGGACCGGAGACAGAGCTCTGGCACAGACAGAAGTCAGCCATTTCAAATCAGAAGTCACGCCCCTTTTCACTGCAGTCGGTATTCCTGGATCCAGTGGTCATTGCTCGATACGATCTTATTTGAAGCACGCAAACTTATAGCGTGGTAGGATACGTGACCGAACGGGAAAGAGAGATACTTCACTGGAAACCCGCTGGTAAGTCACTAGTTATTAACGGCCAGTGGAACTGCTTTTTTGACGCCAGAGTATTTTTTTGAAAATGCTGTTCTACCTGTCATACCTCTATTTATTTTTGAAAATATTCTGCTATAATGTCCACAAATAAATTCTGAATGAAGCTCTAATCATGCCTTTGCTCTAACCACTCACATTTGCCTTTATTACGAGAAATTTAAGACATATGGTGAGAAGTGCACATCCTTAGAATCACAGCAATATCTCTTAAAACTAACTTAAAGTTATTTGTGTCCCTAATCGTCTGAACTGAAACCGAGGAAACTAATTCAACGTTACTAAACCAATGTTGCTGACTGACAGATGATTTTCTGTAAACATGTGTTCCTGTATGTGAATGGATTTACACACGCCATACGCTGTCGCATTACGTTTATACTTCACAAGCATGTTCTACTGGCGCATACCTACCAGTTATTGAGCTTTATCAGAGTGATCACATCGTATTACCTGGGATTTTCTAATATATTGTGGGTCTTCTTTGCCTTTATTTCGTGGCCACTTCGCACATAGTCTCATATTACTACGCATTTGTTTGCCAGAAATCCGCCAGTCTCTAGCTGATGTACACTTGAACAAAATATAATCAAAACTTGTCTATATTTGATCATTCAATTGACATAAATGGCACATATTTCTTCGAAAAAGCTCACCAACTTCAGGAACAATGAGATGTCGACACCCCAAGTATGTTGTGCTTTAGTTTCGCAGGTTTCTCACAAAATCGGTATACATTTCAGCTAAATCAGACAAAGATCTTAGTAATTTAATGAACACAAATAACGGAGTTGAAGAAATCATTCGATCATGTTTCGGATTGCTGTCAAGTAATATTTCCAACAACGAGGTCGCCGGTGATTGTTTACATGGCAGCGCGTGACGTGCCATAAGGCACCCCACGCGATATTAACCCTTTTGTTACTGAAGTAACGTGCAAGCATTATTTCAATCTCAGCTGCGCCCAGTGGGTTATTGAAATGCATATAACGCCTAAATTAGCTGGTAAATTTTATGTGTCAGTGTAACAATATGCGATCCCAGCGTGAACTCTCCGTACTCTGCTTGACTGTTATCCAGCATGTTCAATGCCTGGAGACAATGAAACCACTGACCGAACTGTAATTCATGTCTGTCTGTATGGGTGTGTGTCACATTCTACATTTAAGTAAATACTGCTTCACCCTGGAACTGTGATAAAAAAAAGCCCGATAATATTATGTTCGTTTTTTTTCTCTAGTACGTGCCATTTATTAGCCGCTGTGGCCTGGATATATATATATGGAACTGACTTTGCACAGTCTTTGTACCCATGCAGGGACCACTTCTAAAGTTTTAAAAAAATCGGTGAAACGTTGATAAGCTATTTCATGGCGATTATGGCCCAAGGCATTGGGCAAATGAATTTATATGTTCCTTATCCCAAGCCAGCATATAATACCATTATCTACTATCGATAAACATACACATCTTAATATCCATGGTGTTTGCTGTCGCAGGCCAATTATTTCGCGTTGTTCGATTGAAGTGACTTCGTTGCACACAGCTGAACGGTGTAACTGTTCTTGGCTTTGATTAATGTTATTGTACAGATATGTATGTGCCAAATATAAATTCTAAAAGAACGGACAGCCCCTATAAGTTCAACATCATACCCAATTTGTCAATGGTATATGACTGGAACATAAAGGGTTAATATGCCATGGAACGGACTACTTTTCGGCGAAGCAGAATTGCAAAATGACGACTGACTTTACAAAAACTTGGGACGACAAGGTAACTTCAAGTCTTAGTTAAGAATCCAATTTAAGTTACATTAACAAAATAAGCCATCTTGGCAACAAACCATTACGTCTACTTTCATTTAGATGATGTTTAGCAAGTTTCCCATTGGCCGCTGAAATGAAATATGTTCGAATGATACAAAATGTCACAAAGATTTGTCCCCTATTTCATGGCCATAGCTTATTTAGCTCTCTCGGGTGCATAGACTGCAATGGTATATCGATTATTAGGGACCCAATAGAATGCAAACATTTTTTTTATTTTTCACACTTGAAACTTTTCAGGGTCAAAATGCCACTTCTACTGGCCCTTAATCTACTTGAATAGGTCTGTGTAATAGACGATTTCCTAGGTGAATACGACATCTGGCGGTGAAAATATTGTTTGGGGGGTTTTAGATCGCTTGGTTGGGACCCACAAACGCATGGGTGATCTTCCATTCTGAATAGCCACGAAGGGCCAAATTAGCAGTCTTTGTGAACTGTCTCAGGTAACAGCTAGTTCCGGACTTTAGCCCCAGTTCTGTGGCTGTAGGACGGGCAAACATTTGACAAGGCCCGTCTACATGTCGACGGGCCCTCCTATCAGATTTTTGCTCGTTCTACAGCCACAGACCTGTAGCTAGTTCCGGACCGACTCTCTGAAAGTACGTCCTTCCAAATTCGGGAAAAGGAGCGACTGGTTGAAGGAGAGGAACATACCGGTTTTATCTAGAACTTAGCATGTGCTATCAACTTGAACCCAATAGAGTATATGCTCCCAAAATACGCTCTCCCGCCATGTCTGTGTGGTCACAGGATAAAAATCCTTTTTTTCGCAAAGAGTAGGGGATTACCCCCGGGGACATGGCTCCACTCTCCTTTCATTCTCCCATTGACGCGATATGACCAAAATGGTTACGGCGTCCTTAGCCCCGAGGGACCCAGGAGTCACAGGCTCCTCTAGGGTCCCGAAGCAGCGCATTGACGCTGCCGCCAAAATCAAACAGATTATTAAAAATAAATAAATTTTAATTACTTTCTGGGAGTATCATGCGTATATCTTAATATTTCCTTATTCTATGCAACTTAATCTATTACTTAACCTTTTAGTTGACGTCTTTACTCATATTATAAAGGTATCCGAGGCGATTTAGTCCGCTGCTTCAACTTTCACGCTGTGCGCAATGATAAACAAATATGGCGGTTAGCTCATGTGCGAATGTACTTGAAGTGGCGCCATCTGGCGTTGAATATTAGCGCTATATTGCGCATACACGCCTCGGTGCTCATTCCTTTCTTACGTTGTGAAACAATCGGTATTTTTGGTGTTATTTTCAAGCGTGTTTATGTCTGCTCACCATGCCGTATCGAATGAGCATTTAAAGGGAATGAGCACCGAGGCGCGTATACGCAATACATGGCGCTAACATTCACCGCCAGATGGCGCCACTTCAAGTACACTTCACTTCAAGTTGTTTATCATTGCGCACAGCGTGAAAGTTGAAGCAGCGGACTAAATCGCCTCGGATACCTTTATAATATGAATAAAGACGTCAACTAAAAGGTTAAGTAATAGATTAAGTTGCATAGAATAAGGAAATATTAAGATATACGCATGATACTCCCAGAAAGTAATTAAAATTTATTAATTTTTAATAATCTGTTTGATTTTGGCGGCAGCGTCAATGCGCTGCTTCGGGACCCTAGGGAGGAGCCTGTGACTCATGGGTCCCTCGGGGCTACAGCGTCCTGAGGGGCCGGCGCGATAGCTCAGTGGGCTAGAGCACTCGCATTGAGTGCTCTGGTCACCTGAGAGCCTAACGGCGCGTGGATCGATGGTTCGAGCCCTGCTGTGGCCATGTCTATGTGGTCGCAGGATAAAGATCCCGTGTCTTTCTTCGTAAAGATTATGGGGTTACCCCCGGAGACATGGCTCCACTCCCCCCTCCTTCTCCCATCGACGCGATATGACCAAAAGTGATCAAAGCGTCCTGAATAACCAACCAACCAGCGTCCTGAATGTACAACCAACCTGACACCCACCCGCTCATGCGCCCCCTCCCCCACCCCCTGCATCCACCCCCTGCATCCACCCATTGTCTCCCCCCTCTTCGGACCTACTTCATAACATCACACGCCACAGCCAAGTTTACTGTCGTTTACCGGGTCAAGTGACACCATTTGATCTTGGCCCAATGAGTTCAAAACAACTCCCTGCCCGTATTTTCCACGTTTTTTTGGCGTCAGGCCAAGAGAAGGATATGCTGAAGGCCTGGGATGCGCCGAGACGAGCTAAATAAGAACAAGTTATACGACTCAACGGCTGCCACGGAACGTCAACGCCCACTTCAACTCCTTGTATTTGCAAAACTAATGGCTGAATCTCGCAATCAGTCACCTACCCGCCTTCTACGAACCTTTGTGAAACTTTTGAAGCATGACCTACCACTATTTAATGTTACAAGGCGACTTTTGGCGCTCGCCACGCACATTTACTAAATTAGCCAGTTTTCGGTGTGGGAATTTCGCAACTCTGGCGCTAGGGGCGCTGTTTCATTGCTCACTCTCCGTCACAGTTGGAGTTGTTGTAGTAAAGTAGTTACTCTTGTGCAACCTCATACACGTGGTGCGAGTAGCTGCATATGAGATATGTTAATAGTGACGATGCAGGTTGTTGAATAATGTGTAGAGTCAAATGTTTAGTGTTGAGTCACAGAAAGACCCATGAGTTAGTATGTTGGAAATGTCACGTGCCAGTCGAAGGAGAGTAGGCCAATGAAAGATTTTGGAACTTAGGTTGCAAGTGGCAGGGGCGTATCCAGTTAGGGGGGGGGGGGACTTAAACATACACTGTAAAAGTCGGGCTTTGCGACGAAATACTTCGGAAAGTAACATCTTTTACATGCAACCCAGAGGCGATTCCAAAAGGGAGGGGGGGGGGTGGTTTAAGGGGATGCAAGGGGGTGTCAAGGACTGGTAAAGTCGAAATGTGTGTGTGGTCTCGGGTATACCTTATATATACATATGTATCTAATGGATACATATATACGGTAAAGACGTGCCCGGTCCCAAAATCGACACCCAAACGAGCTTTGTTTGAAATAAATACCGGTAAAAACCAAACAGTTATGTAAATCTGTGGCAGCATTAAGTAACGTTAGGCTTTGCGACGAAATACATTGGAAAGTGACATTTTGTACATGCAACCCAGAGGCGATTCCAAGAAGGGCGGGGGGGTGTTTAAGGGGATGCAAGGGGGTGTCAAGGACGTGGGTTTAATCAATCCCTCCTGACGGTTCCGCCCCTAGGTTGAATCGGCAAAAAATATGCATTTCGACGGAAAGCCAGACTTTTACAGTGTATTCTCAAGTTCCCAAGGCGATGGTTGCAACTCCCGTAACCCCCCTCTAGATCCGCCCCTGAATCGGCGGAGAATTATAGGGAAGCACTTTGAGCGCGGGACTCAACGAGCATACAGAATAAGCGCCACCTGTACGAAGTTGCGCAAGAGAGTTACAAACCCCACCCCTCACCCCCTATGATGGAGAATGAGCAATGAAACAGCGCCCCTAGCGCCAGAGTTGTGAAGTTCCCACACCGAAAACGGGCTAGTTGAGCAAATGTGCGTGGCGAGGGCCAAATGTCGCCTTGTAACATTAAATAGTGGTAGGTCATGCTTCAAAAGTAGCTTCAAATGTTTCACAAAGGTTCGTAGAAGGCAGGTAGGTGACTAATTTGGAGATCCAGCCATTAGTTTTGCAAATACAAGGAGTTGAAGTGGGTGTTGACGTTCCGTGGCAGCCGTTGAGTCGTATAACCTGTTCTTATTTAGCTCGTCGAGGCGCATCCCAGGCCTTCACCATAGCCTTCTCCTATTGGCCTGACTTTCTGCATTTAATATAGAATCTGAATCGATGTCGAAGGCCTTCATGTGATGCTTGCCAACATCATTAAACCTAAGCTGTGGCCATCCAACTCCTAAATCTTGTTTTCCAACCTGATTAATTGCTGTTAATTATTACCACGAGTAAGTCTGGCCCCGCCATTATTAAAACGAGTTGGCTAGGGAACATTTTCCACCAAGAAATGTCAATCCAGCAGAATCATGATTTTCTAATGCGTATGAGATCTGTTGCAGGCTGATCACGCCAGGTGTGTGTGGCGACACGTAGACAAGACAATGGCGTCCTTTCATGAGAGCGACTTCATCCCGGCCACGTGGTGGTACATCACGTGGTATGTGGTGTACTTCTGGCAGGTTGTGTGGGTGGTGTGCGACGAGTGCTCCAGCCGCCACAGGTGGGCTTGCTGCCCCCCGCTCGCCAACTCCACTCACACCATGTCTTTCCTGTACATCCTCCTGTCCGTCGCCAACTTGTGCACCCTGGCCTGGTTCCACCTCGCAGGACTCGGTCTCCAGCTTCACGCGTTGGCCGCCATCGCCGTCGCGGCGGCCATTCTTCAGGGCGTCGTCTATGTATCTGACCGTCGGCTCTGCTCCGATGTCATTCCTCAACATGAAGCCAGTAGGTGTCCACAGCAGAAGTCTGTACCGGCCGAACGGTGCAATAGGCGGTTACTATGGCACTGCGGCCTCGATCTGTACGCCACATGGGTTGCCATAGTTACGGTGGGCCACGTGGCGGACCTGCTGGTGATGGTTGCCGGATTACGGGTGTCCACGGTTCACTCGGTGGCCCACGGCACCCTCCTGTTTCTCCTGCTCGCCCGCTTCTCTTTCGACTCACTGGTTTTCCCCAAAGTCCCGAGACACAGAGTAACACCATACCTAGTCGTCATGGCAACCATGATGGCTGTGTTGCAGACGAACTGGCACGCGGCGTCTCGCACGTGGGAGTGGTGCGTCCTTACGGTCACGTGTCTGATGGTTGCCATGCAGACGGTGCTGACGTGCGCGCTGCGACATCGGGGCGTCCCATTAGAGCAGATCGCGTGATTAGGTGCTCGATTTGAGACACAAACTGAGCAATGGAAAGCTGTGTATATATGGTTGTATTGGCAAAGGCGCTGGCAATTAGGCTTTGAAATAATGAACAAGAGGTTAAATTACATAAAAGAAGATGCGAAAATCACGTGGCTCCCGGGAAATCGATCTGAGGAGGAGTTCCGCTTTTGCTAGACACTCTGCCCCTCGTCGAATGCAACCGTCAGAATTATCCTTCATACTCAAAAGTTGAAAATGAATCAAACTAAGATATATAAGTTTGGCATCGAAGACACTACTGGTTAGCATTTGCTGGAATACCGGTACCGTATCGGACGAATGTATTAATTTGTATTAATTAGGTCATGTTACAATCGAACTGTTTACGAGTTCGATCGAGGTCAAAGGCGTGACGCGCTTTGAACTTTGAACAACTAATAACCTTGTATGTACTGTACTGCATGCGAACATTAAATGTGAACTATGTCACGCGTGTGTCTGTTGTATTATGTGTGTTGTTACGTATGTTGGAACTTCGGTGTTTATAAGGTCATAGCTCTCTCCACTCTGGGGTGGGGCGGGGGATGGGAATGGGCTTTACATTTCACCGTGAACTGGGAATGAGGAAAATAATTCTTCGTGAACTTGGAATGGGATACTAGCCAACCGTCGTGATGGAGGATATTCATTAATCGTGAACTGTTGAACTTTAATATTAAATAACCGTGAATCGGGAAATGAATAATTTATGTCATGTATCCGCCTCTTGCATTGTATACGGGGACTATTCCTTTTAATTAATCGTGACCTGGGAATAAAGAAATGTATTCTTCGTGACTTGGGAATACGACCCCCCCCCCCTTGCCCCCTACCGTGCCCCCCCCCCACGCGCATTGGGGTGGGAAGAGGGACATCAACCCAGGTTTGGCCGACAACATCAATGATGAAGCGAGTAGTTCATTACATTAATCACCTCTGGTGCCCACAAAACGATTGGTTGTGTTGATGAAATCATACGCATAAGGTTTAGTTATTGAAGATGAAGGGACATCGATGCACAATGCGTGAAATGTTTAAAGTAACATGTAATTATGTTACGATATCGCATAAGTGACCTGAACGAGTGCGTTATGACAGAATGGTAATGATAACTGGGTCAGACGATTTAGGTAGGGTCAAGGGGTCAAGTTTAAAAGGTTACGTCAGAGTAGTGTGACAAAGCAGAATGACAGATGAGCCGGCCGGCGTTGTATACATGTACATGTGAACATAACTTGAGAATAAAGATTATATGGATTGAAAGCAAGTATCAAAACAGTATTTGCAAAGACAAGTAAGCTCTGATTGATGTAGAGATGATAGATGCATACCAACAAATGACGAACTATGAACGAACTGTGAACTAGACAACACATAACTTGTATATAAATAATATAGACGTAAACCGTACTACACATATCATAATTGACATGAACGTTTGATTGAACAAATATCTTTTTTCGACACAAGTGATCTTAATCGTGTTTACATACAATAAAAATCAACCACAAAATAATTGAGTAGTGTGCATAATCAATAGGTTTCGACAATTGGGAAATGAAATGCTAAACTGAAGAGTGAGAGTATTTTTAACAAACTAAAACAGTAACCCAAGTTATTGAATCCTTGTATGCGAATACTATTTTTAGTAGGTTTGCGTGAATTGCGTAACATTCACGCTTTTATGTAACATGTGATTCAACATTTGTGTTTTCATCAACTTGCGTATAAAGAATTTAATATGTGAACGAGATATGTAGCATGAACAACTTTGTGATAGTATGTATTGCAATGCAACGTCGCGTCTGGCAGGAGTAAACTATGCGCTGAATCGTTTGGAACGATTTCTGCACCATTGATCTAGTAACGTTTACCAAATGAAGAACAATAGGAAAGAACAATAGGAGTATGTGTAGATGTGAAGCTTTCTGCGAGTATCATTTCAATCACACGATACATTTACTAAATGTTACGCATAGTTTGATGACGTTGCACATTGTTAGGGTAATAGAAAAGATAATAGGGCTGTACAGTTTCACGGGTTCTATTTCCGGTTTAGGTTTTTTGGGGACCACCAAAAAAAAACACGTGCTCTTAGAACGAGTGCGCATCACGCTGGTGCCTTGCTGCAGCTGCGCGACGCGCAATCATTGTAGTGTTTGGGTGTTTGAAAACGACCGGCTGCGCGGTTTGTGCGTGAAGAATTGAGTGGGTGTAAAACTATTTGGTGTTTGCTTTGGTCCAGGCATTGCTAACTATAAAATCATAATATAGTTAAAGATAAGACAATGATCTCTCCATAATGCATGTGGTCCGTTCGATGAGACCGTTGCAAGCGTTGTAGTTGGAAGCCAATCATCGATGTTTACATTTCTGCGACAAACGGAGCACCATTGTCCTCGCCTGGTCTGTCCATAATAAGGAGCATTGTTACGTAATCCGTAGATATCGCGCGCATACATGCGAGTCATGATGACATGGAAAACCCCGCGAAACACATTAGACCGCCTGACACTGAGAGTCACTCATGAGACAATCACATTCTGGTTTATCAACTTTCTAACCGCTCATATATTACACAAATCCACTGGATGGTTATAATTCTGATATACACAAAACTTCAGTGGTTAGTTGTGCATCCAAGGACAGCCTTTAAGTTAGCAGATATTGTATGTGAAGCGAGTGAAGGCAAACAACCGGAAGGTAGGCAGCACCTACAGGCCGTTGATGCTAGGCATTGACGTAGAGCATAAGTATGCCCGTCTCGTGGGGTCTCGATAATATTCCGTAGTGATGCAATGCAATATATATATAGGTTGTACTTGGGCGCGGTGTCCCTTTACAATGGCGAGATGGAAGCCTAGTGGAGTGAGTCGAGTGCTGAGAGTGAGTTCGTCACGCATGAAACGACTGTGAGGCCGTCTGCATGCACCAAGAGACCGCGCAGAGCGACCGGCCTGTACATACACAAGTAGACAGGTGTAACACAGCATACACCGACTCTTGCTGCACTTGTAAGCAGTGATCTAGGATCCGGCAGTGGTTGTTCAGTCTACGGTATCATACCACGTCTGGAGCCGGCAGCCTTAGCGTGATTAGGAGCTCGGGGACAGAATCTCCTGCGTGGATCCTTGCAGTGTCCATTTTTCCACGTGATCCGACTTCGCTTGAGACCTGAAGTAACGCGGTACGAGTTCAGGAAGGGAGCAAGGGAGAGACCGACAGAGGGAGAGGAAGAGAGGGAGAGAGAGGCACCAAGGCAGAATTGACAGACGTCGGACCTCCGCTTGCGATTCCGACTGGAATCTGATGGGTGCGGTTATTAATTGTTCCGATGGTAAGTCGCGTGTTGTTTACTTGTATTCACTTATACACTAATGGGGGAGTATCGGAATTTCCTTTTCGGTGCCGAATTCCGTGGAAACCGCATGGAACAGTGGTGCCATCTGGTGAAGGAATCACCCATGCGTAACAACGACAACAGTCTGTCCTCCACACGTGGGTGACTGGATGGTTCAGCCAGTAGAGGGCAGCTCTGTACTATGTGGTAGACAGAATTCGGCAACGATTCGAAAATAAGCAAACTTCCCCCATTGTATATCATACTGCGAGTTTCCAGAGACGTGACCATCGGATGAAAGAACGTATTGCAATAGAAATTGTCTAAATAGCATGATCCTGATCAATTCAAACAGGAGTCTTTCAAACAGGATAGAACGATTTGGTGTGGGGAGGGGGTGGGGTCCCAACGGTGTACATCCATGAAGGCCCTCACGCCGCACGATCGCCCCCCCCCCCTTCTTAGATGGGAGTGGAGAGGGCGGGGTGTGGTATGCAGCAGCCGATGGGGGGGGGGGGGGAGGAGGAGGCGCCGACGTGTCGCGTATGTGGGCGAGGTGCGAATTGCGTCTGCAGGAGATTATGCCTGATTGATATCTGAACAGAGTGAGGCTTTGTCCTATTGTTCAGTTGTTACACCAGGATTAGCTCTGATATCAAAACACCCACCTTGGTGGTGGTCTTGATGTCAGACTCAGAGCTACACCAGGATATACTTGATTATGCATGACTTGATTGTTTAAGATGTTGTAAAGGTACTTTAAAGGTTAACTTCCAGACTTTACAGCCAATGATTTACTTGCGTATATGTATTATAAATCTTCTTAGCTAACAGTTCTATCAAACTAGCTCAGACCTCAATCCTCTCACCCCCTGTAATGCCATTCACTCACTGTTGACATATAAAGAAGAAAGTTGTAATTACAGGTTGAATGAGCAATTGAAAACTGCTCTTGATACTGATTTGACAGAACTATATGAGTTGGGGCAGCATATATTACAAATGGTAAAGAAATATTTACTTTTGATCTTACTGTAAATTATCTTAATTCAAGGTTGATATCAAGATAACATGAATAACAGATGACAGGCTGACGTTTCCGTCAAGTATCATTTAAACTTATGTATGACAAGTGTTTAGAACAGCAAGTTTTCTCATGAGAAACCTTTGAATCGTTTTCAAGTGGAAGTGATGTTTATTATTGTGTAGGAATTCTGTGGCTCACAAAGATATCCCCTCGATCCCCGGCAGACAGGCCCAGACCAGACGGGTGAAAACAACGGTCCGAATTTACACGGTACGATCATTCCTTCAATAGTTCGAGGTATCGGCCTGTCAACAGTTCACACGGTCAAATCGGTCGCGTACCAACCGATTTAACACTTTTCACTACCGCCACCTTACAAACCTACCATTAGGTCATCGCACGTCATAGCGCCATGCATACAAGCCACACATACCTCATCATAGTCATAATGCAAACAATAAAGTCAACGTGATCATCTCAACGCTGATTGGCTGAAATGCTTGACGCTGATTGGTTGACAATTCCCAAATCTTGAAGTTGATCCAAACTTTAGAACATGCGCTAAGCTTACGATGCGTGGAAATCAGGCCCTCCAATTGCACAGTTACACGCAATATATTTCTTGCTATAAACTTTACAGTGTATTGCACTGTGTGAACAGGGCATTACTGACTGATATTTGTATATACCATGGGCCGGCTGGCCTTACGTTATCAACAAAATAACAACCTGCTCTGTTCCATTTCAAGCATTTTCCACTCTGATTAATTGCTGTTAATTATTACCACGGGTAAGTCTGGCCCCGCCATTATTAAAACAAGTTGGCCAGGGAACATTTTGTCTCCAAAAAGTGTCAATGCAGCAGAATCGTGATTTTCTAATGGACATGACATCTGTTATAGGCTGATCACGCTGGTGTGTGTGGCGACACGTGGACAAGACAATGGCATCCATTCCTGAGAGCGACTTCACCCCGGCCACGTGGCTGTTCCCCACGTGGTATGTTATGTTCATCGGGCCGGTTGCGTGGACGGTGTACGACCTGTTGGCGCCCTGCCATGGCTGGACCTGCTGCACGCCGCTCGCCACCTCCGACCACACCCTGGCATTCCTCTACGTCATGATTACCGCCGCCAACTTGTGCACCCTGGCCTGGTTCCACCTCGTCGGACTCGGTCTCCAGCTACACGCGTTGGCCGCCATCGCCGTCGCGGCGGCCATTCTTCAGGGCGTCGTCTATGTATCTGACCGTCGGCTCTGCTCCGATGTCATTCCTCAACAAACAGGCAGTAGTTGCCCCCAGCAGAAGTCTGTACTGGCCGAACTGTGCGATAGGCGGTTGCTATGGCACTGCGGCCTCGATATGTACGCCACATGGGTAGCCATGGTAACGGTGGTTCACGTGGCGGGCCTGCTGGTGGTGGTTGCCGCGTTACGGGTGTCCACGGCCCACGCGGTGGCCCACGGCACCCTCCTGTTCCTCCTGCTCGCCCGCTTCTCTCTCGACTCCCTGGTCTTCCCCAAAGCCCCGAGACACAGAGTAACACCATACCTAGTCGTCATGGCAACCGTGATGGCCGTGCTGCAGACGAACTGGCACGCGGCGTCTCGCACGTGGGAGTGGTGCGTCCTCGCGGTCACGTGTCTGATACTTGCCATACAGACGGCGCTGACCTAGGCGCTACGACACCGGGGCGTCCCATTTGAGGAGATCGTGTGATTAGGTGTTCGATTTGAGAAACTAAATTAGGCAATGGAATGATGTGTTTATAGGGTTCGATCGTCGCCACCGGGCAGTCGATCTCCGGAGGAGTTCCATTTTCACTAGTCACTCTGCCCCTCGTCAAATTTAACCGTCAGAATTATCCTTCATATTCAAAAATTGAAAATGAATCAAACTACGATATATTCAAAGTTTGTCATAAAAACATTAAGTAGATAGACCAGAATAAGGTCCTGGTACTTCCGAACTGTTTCGAGTTAAATCGCAAAATCGAACGATCGAGACCAAAGGCGTGAATTGCTTTGAACTTTGAACAAGTGGTAACCTTGTATTCACTGCAAGCGAACAATAAATATGAAACTATGTCACGCGTGTGTCTCTGTTGATGTGTATAATGTTATGTATGTTGGAACTGCGGTGTGTATAAGGTCATAGCTCTCTCAAGGTGGTCACGCAAATTGAGGTGGAAAGAGGAACATCAACCCAGGTTTTGCTGTCAATATCAAATGATTAAGCGTGTAGTTCATTATATTATTCACCACTGGTGTAGTAAGTTACAAGTGTGCCCACAAAACGATTGTGTGTTTTGATGGTAATCAAGTACAAAAGGTTCAATTATTGAAGATGACACATCGATGCACAACGCGTGATATGCTTAAAGTAACATGTAAGTATGTTACGATAGCGCATGAGTGACCTGAACGAGTGCGTTATGACAGAATGGTAATGATAACTGGGTCAGACGATTTAGGTAGGGTCAAGGGGTCAAGTGTGAAAGGTTGAGTCAGAGTAGTGTGACAAGGCAGAATGACAGATGTGTCACAATTGACCTGCACTTTTGATGGAAGAAATATCTTTTTTTTCGACACAAGTGATCTAAATCGGGTTTGCATACAGTTGATCAACCACACAAAAATGAGTAATGTAATAATCGATGTGTTTGGACAATTGGGAAATGAAATATTAAGCTAAGGAGTTCCGATGTATGTTAACACACTGAAAGCACATTCGCAGCTAGTAGTTGTCATGCGGGTTGCTCTTCCACGTGTTACATAGGTGACAACGTCATACGTGGTATTAACTGGGTGACAATGTCATACGTGATATTAACTGGGTGACAATGTCATGCGTGGTATTAACCCGCGTGGTACCTGGGTGACAATGTCATACGTGGTATTAGCCTGTGTGGTACCTGGGTGACAATGTCATACGTGGTATTAACCCGCGTGGTACCTGAATGATAGTGTCAAACGTGGTATTAAGCCGCGTGGTACCTGAGTGACAATGTCATACGTGGTATTAACCCACATGGTACCTGGGTGACAATGTCATACGTGGTATTAACCCGCATGGTACCTGGGTGACAATCCCATACGTGATATTAACTTGGGTGACAATGTCATACGTGTTATATCCCGCGTGGTACCTGAGTGACAGTGTCAAACGTGGTATTAACCCGCGTGGTACCTGGGTGACAATGTCATACGTGGTATTAGCCTGTGTGGTACCTGGGTGACAATGTCATACGTGGTATTAACCCGCGTGGTACCTGGGTGAAAATGTCATGCGTGGTATTAACCCGCGTGGTACCTGGGTAACAATGTCATACGTGCTATTAACCCGTGTGGTACCTTGGTCACAATTTCTTATTACATAATTCACCACACCATGTATATAACATGTATCATTTTTCCTCCCCAGACTGCAAACACATTACATGGACTATGTCTGCGAATAACAAAACTCCGCTAAGTGTAGTGCCAATAGTGTATCATTGATACTCAAGGGATTTTTTTAAAAACTGTTTTAAACGTGTGTCATGTTTTTACCAGTTATATACGTTTGTTTGTCTCCAAACTGCCAGGCCTGAAGTAGAACCCGCGAGAACTTACATGCCCTAATCCGGTGCACTTGAATTTGACGTAACGTTAGTGATTGATAGTCGTAATGCGCACTGTGGGAGAACGGGAACGCCATATAGTTTACAATTGCAATTGTAACGGCGATTTTTAACCATATGTTTCCCTGGCGGGCAATACAATTCCGCATTGTTCTATGCAATTTTGAAGTCTCTACGAGCAATATCGAAGGCACCGTAAATTTCGCAAATGTTAAATTAAATTGACTTATTACGTCATAATAGCTAGTCCGATTCTGCTGAAATTTTACTCATACGGTTCTAATTTATATGGCTGTGACATTGAAAAAAGGCGTGTTCGAATGCGATTGCATTCATCTTGCACAGAATACATGCGGCCAACCCCTTGAAGATATGTACCAAGTAGCGTGAAGCTACATGTATTGCAACTGCACAAAACATGGAGAATAGCAAAACTTGTATCTCTCACAATGGGAGTTTCCGTGGCCTTGGAACCGAATACAGCGCGTGAGATCGCCGTGATTGTGTGTATGCTCCATTTACCCGGCGGGCTTAACGTCCCTGCCAAGCGGCGTTGACATTGCTGTATGGCAAGTCGTCGAAATTGGGACGACACAAACCTCATTTGTCTCATAACAGGGTCTTTCGTCGCCTTGGAAACCGAGAGTATTGATGGGATCGCCATGATTTTTGTTATACGGTTCCTCAGCGGTACCCTTAATTTATTTATTTTTTTTTTATATCAAAAATGCTGATATGCAACAAGTTTGTCAATTCATTTCATCTTTTTGTTCAACTTTAAAGAGTTGAGAGAGGGTCCAATTTCTTTGCAAAGTTGGAGATTTTGGACGTGTACTTTTCTAATTTATAATGATATATAATAGTGTTTTTAATACCGATAAAATTCGGAGCTTTATTCATCCATTTACATCTATATATGTACTTCTTGGTTATTAAAAATACATGATTAATGAGTTGGCTGTATAAGGTCTCACGTTCACCCAATACACATGACTGAAAATCAACTGATAAGGATATATCGCATGACTTATTTAATCATAGTACCAAAAGGGACCACAACGGCGTTATGTGGCGGCAGCTAAACAACAAATGCTCTATAGTTTTTAGTTCGCTTCCGCAAAATCACATCTATCATTGGGATTCAACTTACATTTATAAAGAAAAATATTCGTCACAAGTGCTCGATGTAAGATTAAATACTGGAAGCTCCTCCTACTTTCAATAATGGTACAATGCAATGGTAAAGTATATATTTGACTCAATGTGCCGCTATGTATTTGCTCGTTAAATACTTCTGCCCACTTTTCTTCATTCTTTACATGATAATCCAAGGACACAACCGGTTTTCTAGATATATGTTTGCATAGGTGTTGTGAATTAAAATAGACGCTGTCCAGTTGCAAGATATATGTGGTAGTATTGCAGTGGTATTTCTACACGCCTCTTTCCATTCGCGGTGTATACAATAAATCAAACTATAAAAGCCTACGAAATTTAGATCTACATGGTGTTGCTGTACAAACGTTTCCCAACCAAATAAATCTCCTTGTCATCACCATGATCATTAATAAACATCACGCCACATCTAATAAACTCCTTTTTTCGCTATGGAAAATCATTTTTCACAAAGGACGAGTTTCAAAGTGGATATTCAAACACCGATTGCTCCTCATTTGAGCTCGACCTTTATTTATAGCATCCCATAAAGACTTCGGCCCAGAAAGGATTTGATACCGTTGTACCCTTAATGTCTCTGCTAATTTTGGTAACGATCGGAATACCGTATCTGTGTTTGAATTTTGTGACGTCAATGTTGTCATTTTTGCTATGACGTAGCTCGAAAACTATACGTCATGCGTCAAATTTGATGGCAGTGTCTAGCTGTAATATTAAGCGATATAGACCGAAAAACGTGTCTTGTGCGCCAGGTGCGTGATCGTGATCTGGGAATGGGGTATTAGCCGACCGTTATCGTGAACTGGGAATGGGGTACGGTATCGTGAACTGGGAATGGGATATTAGCCGACCAACATCGTGATCTGGGAATGGGGTCTTAGCCGACCGGCATCGTGATCTGGGAATGGGGTATTAGCCGACCGGCATCGTGATCTGGGAATGGGATATTAGCCGACCGGCATCGTGATCTGGGAATGGGGTATTAGCCGACCGGCATCGTGATCTGGGAATTGGGTATTAGCCGACCGGCATCGTGATCTGGGAATGGGATATTACCCGACCGGCATCGTGAACTGGGAATGGGATATTAGCCGACCGGCATCGTGATCTGGGAATGGGGTATTAGCCGACCGGCATCGTGAACTGGAAATGGGGTATTAGCCGACCCGCATCGTGAACTGGGAATGGGGTATTAGCCGACCGGCATCGTGATCTGGGAATGGGATATTAGCCGACCGGCATCGTGAACTGGGAATGGGATATTAGCCGACCGGCATCGTGAACTGGGAATGGGGTATTAGCCGACCGGCATCGTGAACTGGAAATGGGGTATTAGCCGACCCGCATCGTGAACTGGGAATGGGGTATTAGCCGACCGGCATCGTGATCTGGGAATGGGATATTAGCCGACCGGCATCGTGAACTGGGAATGGGATATTAGCCGACCGGCATCGTGAACTGGGAATGGGGTATTAGCCGACCGGCATCGTGATCTGGGAATGGGGTATTAGCCGACCGGCATCGTGATCTGGGAATGGGATATTAGCCGACCGGCATCGTGATCTGGGAATGGGGTATTAGCCGACCGGCATCGTGAACTGGAAATGGGGTATTAGCCGACCCGCATCGTGAACTGGGAATGGGGTATTAGCCGACCGGCATCGTGATCTGGGAATGGGATATTAGCCGACCGGCATCGTGAACTGGGAATGGGATATTAGCCGACCGGCATCGTGAACTGGGAATGGGGTATTAGCCGACCGGCATCGTGATCTGGGAATGGGGTATTAGCCGACCGGCATCGTGATCTGGGAATGGGATATTAGCCGACCGGCATCGTGATCTGGGAATGGGATATTAGCCGACCGGCATCGTGATCTGGGAATGGGGTATTAGCCGACCGGCATCGTGAACTGGAAATGGGGTATTAGCCGACCGGCATCGTGATCTGGGAATGGGGTATTAGCCGACCGGCATCGTGATCTGGGAA
Source organism: Arenicola marina (assembly GCA_964019135.1). Classification (NCBI taxonomy): domain Eukaryota; kingdom Metazoa; phylum Annelida; class Polychaeta; family Arenicolidae; genus Arenicola; species Arenicola marina. The sequence continues at coordinate 20,074,836 of OZ025253.1, forward strand.
TGGGGTATGAGCCGACCGGCATCGTGATCTGGGAATGGGGTATTAGCCGACCGGCATCGTGATCTGGGAATGGGGTATTAGCCGACCGTTATCGTGAACTGGGAATGGGGTACGGTATCGTGAACTGGGAATGGGATATTAGCCGACCGGCATCGTGAACTGGGAATGGGATATTAGCCGACCGGCATCGTGAACTGGGAATGGGGTATTAGCCGACCGGCATCGTGATCTGGGAATGGGGTATTAGCCGACCGGCATCGTGATCTGGGAATGGGATATTAGCCGACCGGCATCGTGATCTGGGAATGGGATATTAGCCGACCGGCATCGTGATCTGGGAATGGGGTATTAGCCGACCGGCATCGTGAACTGGAAATGGGGTATTAGCCGACCGGCATCGTGATCTGGGAATGGGGTATTAGCCGACCGGCATCGTGATCTGGGAATGGGGTATGAGCCGACCGGCATCGTGATCTGGGAATGGGGTATTAGCCGACCGGCATCGTGATCTGGGAATGGGGTATTAGCCGACCGTTATCGTGAACTGGGAATGGGGTACGGTATCGTGAACTGGGAATGGGATATTAGCCGACCGGCATCGTGAACTGGAAATGGGGTATTAGCCGACCGGCATCGTGAACTGGGAATGGGATATTAGCCGACCGGCATCGTGAACTGGGAATGGGGTATTAGCCGACCGGCATCGTGATCTGGGAGTGGGGTATTAGCCGACCGGCATCGTGATCTGGGAATGGGATATTAGCCGACCGGCATCGTGATCTGGGAATGGGATATTAGCCGACCGGCATCGTGATCTGGGAATGGGGTATTAGCCGACCGGCATCGTGATCTGGGAATGGGATATTAGCCGACCGGCATCGTGATCTGGGAATGGGATATTAGCCGACCGGCATCGTGATCTGGGAATGGGGTATGAGCCGACCGGCATCGGGATCTGGGAATGGGGTATTAGCCGACCGGCATCGTGAACTGGAAATGGGGTATTAGCCGACCGGCATCGTGATCTGGGAATGGGGTATTAGCCGACCGGCATCGTGATCTGGGAATGGGGTATGAGCCGACCGGCATCGTGATCTGGGAATGGGGTATTAGCCGACCGGCATCGTGATCTGGGAATGGGGTATTAGCCGACCGTTATCGTGAACTGGGAATGGGGTACGGTATCGTGAACTGGGAATGGGATATTAGCCGACCGGCATCGTGAACTGGGAATGGGATATTAGCCGACCGGCATCGTGAACTGGGAATGGGGTATTAGCCGACCGGCATCGTGATCTGGGAATGGGGTATTAGCCGACCGGCATCGTGATCTGGGAATGGGATATTAGCCGACCGGCATCGTGATCTGGGAATGGGATATTAGCCGACCGGCATCGTGATCTGGGAATGGGGTATTAGCCGACCGGCATCGTGAACTGGAAATGGGGTATTAGCCGACCGGCATCGTGATCTGGGAATGGGGTATTAGCCGACCGGCATCGTGATCTGGGAATGGGGTATGAGCCGACCGGCATCGTGATCTGGGAATGGGGTATTAGCCGACCGGCATCGTGATCTGGGAATGGGGTATTAGCCGACCGTTATCGTGAACTGGGAATGGGGTACGGTATCGTGAACTGGGAATGGGATATTAGCCGACCGGCATCGTGAACTGGGAATGGGGTATTAGCTGACCGGCATCGTGAACTGGGAATGGGGTATTAGCCGACCGGCATCGTGAACTGGAAATGGGGTATTAGCCGACCGGCATCGTGAACTGGAAATGGAGTATTAGCCGACCGGCATCGGGATCTGGGAATGGGGTATTAGCCGACCGGTATCGTGAACTGGGAAAGGGATATATTAGCCGACCGGCATCGTGAACTGGGAATGGGATATTAGCCGACCGGCATCGTGAACTGGAAATGGGGTATTAGCTGACCGGCATCGTGAACTGGGAATGGGGTATTAGCCGACCGGCATCGTGAACTGGAAATGGGGTATTAGCCGACCGGCATCGGGATCTGGGAATGGGGTATTAGCCGACCGGTATCGTGAACTGGGAAAGGGATATATTAGCCGACCGGCATCGTGAACTGGAAATGGGGTATTTGCCGACCGGCATCGCGAACTGGGAATTTTACTATTAAATAATTGTGATTCGGGAAATCGCTAATTTATATCATGTATCCGCCCTTCTTATATATACTGGGAGTCATCCTTTTAAATTCATCGTGACCTGAGAGTAAAGACATATACTCTTTGTGATGTGGAAACACGACCCCCCTTAGGGGAACTGAGCATCACGGAATGTGGAAACACGATCCCCCTTAGGGGGACTGAGCATCACGGAATGTGGAAACACGACCCCCCTTAGGGGGACTGAGCATCACGGAATGTGGAAACACGACCCCCCTTAGGGGGACTGAGCATCACGGAATGTGGAAACACGACCCCCCTTAGGGGGACTGAGCATCACGGAATGTGGAAACACGACCCCCCTTAGGGGGACTGAGCATCACGGAATGTGGAAACACGACCCCCCTTAGGGGGACTGAGCATCACGGAATGTGGAAACACGACCCCCCTTAGGGGGACTGAGCATCACGGAATGTGGAAACACGACCCCCCTTAGGGGGACTGAGCATCACGGAATGTGGAAACACGACCCCCCTTAGGGGGACTGAGCATCACGGAATGTGGAAACACGACCCCCCTTAGGGGGACTGAGCATCACGGAATGTGGAAACACGACCCCCCTTAGGGGGACTGAGCATCACGGAATGTGGAAACACGACCCCCCTTAGGGGGACTGAGCATCACGGAATGTGGAAACACGACCCCCCTTAGGGGGACTGAGCATCACGGAATGTGGAAACACGACCCCCCTTAGGGGGACTGAGCATCACGGAATGTGGAAACACGACCCCCCTTAGGGGGACTGAGCATCACGGAATGTGGAAACACGACCCCCCTTAGGGGGACTGAGCATCACGGAATGTGGAAACACGACCCCCCTTAGGGGGACTGAGCATCACGGAATGTGGAAACACGACCCCCCTTAGGGGGACTGAGCATCACGGAATGTGGAAACACGACCCCCCTTAGGGGGACTGAGCATCACGGAATGTGGAAACACGACCCCCCTTAGGGGGACTGAGCATCACGGAATGTGGAAACACGACCCCCCTTAGGGGGACTGAGCATCACGGAATGTGGAAACACGACCCCCCTTAGGGGGACTGAGCATCACGGAATAAGTTAACCGTTTATGTTTGTTTTATATGTGTAGGCGCTGTGTACAGAAACTCGTCACGCATGAACCGTCAAACGCAAGCTGTTTGTCGGCGGTTGTGGGGCTGTGGGGTTGGGGGCTGTGGGGCTATGGGGTTGGGGGCTGTGGGGCTGTGGGGTTGGGGGCTGTGGGGCTGTGGGTTTGGGGGCTGTGGGGCTATGGGGTCGGGGGCTGTGAGACGGAGGTACACGTCCCCCGGTCATCGGCGTGGCGTGGCTACATCGGCGTGGCTGTAGACCGCGCTTTCGTTGTGCAACAGCTCTCTAGGATCCGGCGTTACGACATCAAACCAGTAGCTTTAGCGTGACCAGAAAGAGAGCTCAGAGATAGACACTTCAGACAGCACTCCAGATCCAGCCGCCATTTTACTACGGGATTATACCTCATTTGAAAGCCACAGCGTCAGCGGAGTTGGGGACCTGACAGTGAGAAACGGCGAGAGAGAGAGACCTCATTTGAAACCCGCTGGTAAGACGCTAGTTATTTACATGTACTTGAGTATGTACACATGCACTAGACTTAGTCTGTTTGTGACTCACCCTTCGTGTGCCCACGCCTATTGGGTGTCGACTCAATCAATCAGCTGTTTTGGAGAGCTTGCCTAAGTGGAGGGCCTTTTGATATGTTGTAAATCATAGGGGCGTGAGTAGGAATTATTGAAAGGGGAGGCACCATCAATTGTGCCCCAAAGACCTGAAAATGCGTGTACAAGCCTGAGACGTGGGTGACCGTGGTGCACGTTACGTACTCTTTGCATGCTTGATAATCGTTGGTGAGATAAAGGAAGGACATAAACTAGGAAGCTTGACGCATTGTTATAAATAAGACCAGTGGGTACCGCATTTCAAAGGGGGAGGGGGCACATATATATCTTAGAGTCTGAAGGTGGGGGGGGGGGGGGTACGAGCCCACTGTTCCCTCCTCCCCCTCCCTGGACACGCCCATGAATTGCCTGTCACAATCTGTTCATTTTTACACAGACAATACCAGCTGTTTTTTAAATTGTGAGAAGAAATGATTTAACCTTCTTCTTTTGACTTCTTGCTATCGCTGTGGTTAAATGCATGACGAGCTGACTGCCTAAAACAAATCGAGGGCCAATGTTGGACGGATTTATTGCGTGGATGTTTATTTCATTGGGGTGTGCGGCTTGGTCACCTCAACCGCTTTAAATTTTCATTGCGAATGCCGCAATAAAGATTAAGTCATGTACCCACTTCGTTAGCGACCATATTCATATAATAATATATGGCCAACTAAACCACCCACGTTTTTCTATGTTTGAGATCGTTGAGATCCGAAAAATGCGCCGAGGGAAAATACGTTGTCTGACACTACTCTATCATTAATGCGACACATGCAATGTACCATTTAGAAGTTGGCGTTAACAATGAGGCACTTGAAATAAAGCACTCAGAAGGTGGAGAGATGGAATGAAAACGATACCATGTGCAACAGCATCATGAATTGAGAAAGTGATACAACAGAACATACTTCAGCACAACAGACTTTTGGCCCCGATCTCTTTCCATAGCGCTAGGCCTGGGTAACACCACCACCCCACCCCCTCCCTGCCCCTCCCCCCTTCCATAGGGCTAGGCCTGGGAACACGCCCCCCCCGCCCCCTGCACCCTCCCCACTTCCATAGCGCTAGGCCTGGGAACACGACCCCCCCCCCCTGCACCCTCCCCACTTCCATAGCGCTAGGCCTGGGAACACGACCCCCCCCCCCCACCCTGCCCCCTCCCCCCTTCCATAACCGTAGGCCTGGGAAACACGACCCCGCCCCCACCCTGCCCCCTCCCCCCTTCCATAGCGCTAGGCCTGGGAACACGACCCCCCCCCCCTGCCTCCTTCCCCCTTCCATAGCGCTAGGCCTGGGAACACGACCCCCCCCCCACCCTGCCCCCTCCCCCCTTCCATAGCGCTAGGTCTGGGAAACACGACCCCCCCCTGCCCCTTCCCCCCTTCCATAGCACTAGGCCTGGGAAACACGACCCCCCCCCTCCCTCCCCCTTCTATAGCGCTAGGCCTGGGAACACGACCCTCCCCCTCTGCCCCTCCCCCCTTCCATAGCGCTAGGCCTGGGAAACATGACCCCCCCCCCTGCCCCCTCTCCCCTTCCATAGCGCTAGGCCTGTGAACACGCCCCCCCCCCGTGCCCCCTCCCCCCTTCCATAGATTTAGGCCTGGCTCAAGTACCTCCCGCCAGAAGCGGGCTTGTCTGGGGGCAAACAGCCAGGGGTGTGTTTGTTCGTGTCCTATCAACTCTCCAGTCGCCACACAATCAACGACAGTTGAAGAGCGACGCACTTTGCTCCCCATAGTAAACCCGTCACAGGCAGACCTATATATAGAGGAGCTCGTGACGCGTGGAGTCATACCGATCTGACCCGGCAGATATCGCGCAGTTAGGGATCACGCCTTGAAACACGGTACACCACGCGGTGACATACGTTGTCATATATATGTAAGATTTGAGATTTCTGCAGCGTATTAAGAAGGTATGTATGTATACAATTTGTATACGAACATAACTTTATGTTTAGAGATTCTATAGACGCCACAATAATTAAGCCATTGGGCAGTTGTATAGGAATTGTATCGGTTTCTAGAATTAAGAAGAAAGAACAAGTGCGGCAGGATATGTCTGCATCTAGCAAGTAGCGGAGATGGAAAATTCCGAGACGGGACAGGCGGAGGTGGCTGGAACAACTCCAGAAGCTGCAGGGACCACAGTATTCAGAGGGGAACAAAGGTATTTCGAATTACATCGTCCACGCCGAAAGAATATAAACGTGCTCTGTCACGGTACGTTAATTTCATTGTCATAATTTCATTATATATATATATACGTACATTACGTAAAATTTGAGCTGCTGCCATGGCGGATCGATGATTTGAAAGGATGGAGGGGGTGGTTTCGCTTCACAAAAGCGGGGTTCCGCTACAACAAAAGTGGGGTTTGGGGGGAGGTCTACATCGAATATGGAGCAATGTAACTAGTGCTTAAAAACAACCCCTATATATCCCGAAAAAGCCCCCCCCCCAACCCTGCCCTCCCCACTATGATGCTTTCCTTTTTATTCAGGAATTCGGTCCATCAGCCGCTGGTCGTCCAGCTCTCCGAAGACCAGCCCTCCGGAGACCAGCCCTTCGGAGACCAGCCCTCCGGAGACCAGCCCTCCGGACACCAGCCCTCCGGAGATCAGCCCTCCGGACACCAGCCCTCCGGAGACCAGCAACCCGGAGACCAGCCCTCCGGAGACCAGCCATCCGGAGACCAGCCCTCCGGACACCAGCCCTCCGAAGACCAGCCCTCCGGAGACCAGCCCTCCGGAGACCAGCCATCCGGAGACCAGCCATCTGGAGACCAGTCCTTTGGACACCAGCCATCCGGAGACCAGCCCTCCGGACACCAGCCCTCCGGAGACCAGCAACCCGGAGACCAGCCATCCGGAGACCAGCCCTCCGGAGACCAGCCCTCCGGAGACCAGCCCTCCGGAGACCAGTCATCCGGAGACCAGTCATCCGGAGACCAGCCCTCCGGGAACCAGCCCTCCGGAGACCAGCCATCCGGAGACCAGCCCTCCGGAGACCAGCCCTCCGGAGACCAGCCCTCCGGAGACCAGCCCTCCGGAGACCAGCCATCCGGAGACCAGCCCTCCGGGAACCAGCCCTCCGGAGACCAGCCATCCGGAGACCAGCCCTCCGGAGACCAGCCCTCCGGAGACCAGCCCTCCGGAGACCAGCCATCCGAAGACCAGCCCTCCGGAGACCAGCCATCCGGAGACCAGCCATCCGGAGACCAGCCATCCGGAGACCAGCCCTCCGGAGACCAGCCCTTCGGAGACCAGCCCTCCGGAGACCAGCAACCCGGAGACCAGCCCTCCGGAGACCAGCCCTCCGGAGACCAGCCCTCCGGAGACCAGTCATCCGGAGACCAGCAACCCGGAGACCAGCCCTCCGGAGACCAGCCCTCCGGAGACCAGCCATCCGGAGACCAGCCCTCCGGAGACCAGCCCTCCGGGAACCAGCCCTCCGCGGACCAGCAACCCGGAGACCAGCCCTCCGGAGACCAGCCCTCCAGAGATCAGCCCTCCGGACACCAGCCCTCCGAAGACCAGCCCTCCAGAGACCAGCCCTCCGGAGACCAGCCGTCCAGAGACCAGCCCTCCGGAGACCAGCCCTCCGGGGCACAGCCCTCCGGAGACCAGTCCTTCGGACACCAGCCCTCCGGAGACCAGCCCTCCGGACACCAGCCCTCCGGAGACCAACCCTCCGAAGACCAGCCCTCCGGAGACCAGCCCTCCGGAGACCAGCCATCCGGAGACCAGCCATCCGGAGACCAGCCATCCGGAGACCAGCCATCCGGAGACCAGCCATCCGGAGACCAGCCATCCGGAGACCAGTCCTTTGGACACCAGCCATCCGGAGACCAGCCCTCCGGAGACCAGCCCTCCGGAGACCAGCCCTCCGGAGACCAGCCATCCGGAGACCAGCCATCCGGAGACCAGCCATCCGGAGACCAGCCATCCGGAGACCAGCCGTCCAGAGACCAGCCCTCCGGAGACCAGCCCTCCGGGGCACAGCCCTCCGGAGACCAGTCCTTCGGACACCAGCCCTCCGGAGACCAGCCCTCCGGACACCAGCCCTCCGGAGACCAGCCCTCCGAAGACCAGCCCTCCGGACACCAGCCCTCCGGAGACCAGCCCTCCGGAGACCAGCCATCCGGAGACCAGCCATCCGGAGACCAGCCATCCGGAGACCAGCCATCCGGAGACCAGCCATCCGGAGACCAGCCCTCCGAAGACCAGCCCTTCGGAGACCAGCCCTCCGGAGACCAACCCTCCGAAGACCAGCAACCCGGAGACCAGCCATCCGGAGACCAGCCATCCGGAGACCAGCCATCCGGAGACCAGCCCTCCGAAGACCAGCCCTTCGGAGACCAGCCCTCCGGAGACCAGCCCTCCGAAGACCAGCAACCCGGAGACCAGCCCTCCGGAGACCAGTCCTTTGGACACCAGCCATCCGGAGACCAGCCCTCCGGAGACCAGTCCTTTGGACACCAGCCATCCGGAGACCAGCCCTCCGGAGACCAGCCCTCCGGAGACCAGCCCTCCGGAGACCAGCCATCCGGAGACCAGCCATCCGGAGACCAGCCATCCGGAGACCAGCCATCCGGAGACCAGCCATCCGGAGACCAGCCGTCCAGAGACCAGCCCTCCGGAGACCAGCCCTCCGGGGCACAGCCCTCCGGAGACCAGTCCTTCGGACACCAGCCCTCCGGAGACCAGCCCTCCGGACACCAGCCCTCCGGAGACCAGCCCTCCGAAGACCAGCCCTCCGGACACCAGCCCTCCGGAGACCAGCCCTCCGGAGACCAGCCATCCGGAGACCAGCCATCCGGAGACCAGCCATCCGGAGACCAGCCATCCGGAGACCAGCCATCCGGAGACCAGCCATCCGGAGACCAGCCCTCCGAAGACCAGCCCTTCGGAGACCAGCCCTCCGGAGACCAACCCTCCGAAGACCAGCAACCCGGAGACCAGCCATCCGGAGACCAGCCATCCGGAGACCAGCCATCCGGAGACCAGCCATCCGGAGACCAGCCATCCGGAGACCAGCCATCCGGAGACCAGCCCTCCGAAGACCAGCCCTTCGGAGACCAGCCCTCCGGAGACCAGCCCTCCGAAGACCAGCAACCCGGAGACCAGCCCTCCGGAGACCAGTCCTTTGGACACCAGCCATCCGGAGACCAGCCCTCCGGAGACCAGTCCTTTGGACACCAGCCATCCGGAGACCAGCCCTCCGAAGACCAGCCCTCCCGAGGCCAGCCCTCCGGGGACAAGCCCTCCGGAGACCAGCCCTCCGGACACCAGCCATCCGGAGACCAGCCCTCCGGACACCAGCCATCCGGAGACCAGCCCTCCGGAGACCAGCCCTCCGGAGACCAGCCCTCCGGGAACCAGCCCTCCGCGGACCAGCAACCCGGAGACCAGCCCTCCGGAGACCAGCCCTCCAGAGATCAGCCCTCCGGACACCAGCCCTCCGAAGACCAGCCCTCCAGAGACCAGCCCTCCGTAGTCCAGCCCTCCGGAGACCAGCCGTCCAGAGACCAGCCCTCCGGAGACCAGCCCTCCGGGGCACAGCCCTCCGGAGACCAGTCCTTCGGACACCAGCCCTCCGGAGACCAGCCCTCCGGACACCAGCCCTCCCGAGGCCAGCCCTCCGGACACCAGCCCTCCGGAGACCAGCCCTCCGGACACCAGCCCTCCCGAGGCCAGCCCTCCGGAGACCAGCCCTCCGGAGACCAGCCATCCGGAGACCAGCCATCCGGAGACCAGCCATCCGGAGACCAGCCATCCGGAGACCAGCAACCCGGAGACCAGCCCTCCGGAGACCAGCCCTCCAGAGATCAGCCCTCCGGACACCAGCCCTCCGAAGACCAGCCCTCCAGAGACCAGCCCTCCGTAGTCCAGCCCTCCGGAGACCAGCCGTCCAGAGACCAGCCCTCCGGAGACCAGCCCTCCGGGGCACAGCCCTCCGGAGACCAGTCCTTCGGACACCAGCCCTCCGGAGACCAGCCCTCCGGACACCAGCCCTCCCGAGGCCAGCCCTCCGGACACCAGCCCTCCGGAGACCAGCCCTCCGGACACCAGCCCTCCCGAGGCCAGCCCTCCGGAGACCAGCCCTCCGGAGACCAGCCATCCGGAGACCAGCCATCCGGAGACCAGCCATCCGGAGACCAGCCCTCCGCGGACCAGCAACCCGGAGACCAGCCCTCCGGAGACCAGCCCTCCAGAGATCAGCCCTCCGGACACCAGCCCTCCGAAGACCAGCCCTCCAGAGACCAGCCCTCCGTAGTCCAGCCCTCCGGAGACCAGCCGTCCAGAGACCAGCCCTCCGGAGACCAGCCCTCCGGGGCACAGCCCTCCGGAGACCAGTCCTTCGGACACCAGCCCTCCGGAGACCAGCCCTCCGGACACCAGCCCTCCCGAGGCCAGCCCTCCGGACACCAGCCCTCCGGAGACCAGCCCTCCGGACACCAGCCCTCCCGAGGCCAGCCCTCCGGAGACCAGCCCTCCGGAGACCAGCCATCCGGAGACCAGCCATCCGGAGACCAGCCATCCGGAGACCAGCTATCCGGAGACCAGCCATCCGGAGACCAGCCATCCGGAGACCAGCCCTCCGAAGACCAGCCCTTCGGAGACCAGCCCTCCGGAGACCAACCCTCCGAAGACCAGCCCTCCGGAGACCAGTCCTTTGGACACCAGCCATCCGGAGACCAGCCCTCCGGACACCAGCCCTCCCGAGGCCAGCCCTCCGGGGACCAGCCCTCCGGAGACCAGCCCTCCGGAGACCAGCCATCCGGAGACCAGCCATCCGGAGACCAGCCCTCCAGAGACCAGCCCTCCGTAGTCCAGCCCTCCGGAGACCAGCCGTCCAGAGACCAGCCCTCCGGAGACCAGCCCTCCGGGGCACAGCCCTCCGGAGAACAGTCCTTCGGACACCAGCCCTCCGGAGACCAGCCCTCCGGACACCAGCCCTCCGGACACCAGCCCTCCCGAGGCCAGCCCTCCGGACACCAGCCCTCCGGAGACCAGCCCTCCGGACACCAGCCCTCCCGAGGCCAGCCCTCCGGAGACCAGTCCTTCGGACACCAGCCCTCCGGAGACCAGCCCTCCGGACACCAGCCCTCCGGAGACCAGCCCTCCGGAGACCAGCAACCCGGAGACCAGCAACCCGGAGACCAGCCCTCCGGAGACCAGCCCCCCGGACAACGGACAGCTGGAGAGCAAGCGTTGTCCGGAGGATCGGCTACAACCATTGACGCATCGATCAGGTCAGACTTACAACCTTACAGGCTTATCATTAACAATCGAATATTTGTTAACACGTGCCACACGTCCCAATTTTGTGTTCAGGGGAACAGCACATTTGGGCCGTTTAAAAAAAAATCGTCAACATTCTGAAAATAATGCACTAGAATTACAATCTGTCGCTAAGTGATTGACCAGGAACGGGAGTCTGGATATAACCTGCACTCCAATTTAATGTCACATGCCTAGTTTGGGTGCTAGAGCTATTCGAAGTGGGACGACCCCTTTGCTGGGCCACCCAAAATAAGTAATTGAGGATTGTGGCTATTCTGCAAAAGTCTTTTGCAAACATATATCGCATGTTTTTTGTGTCAAATGGAAGGGAAAATTAGTCTTCAGAAACTAATTTGTTCTTTTTTTACTTTCGCCGGCAGTGTTTTTGTATCCGTCTCACTTCAACTGCGGTTATATGTCCAAAATGCTGAAGTAATGCAATTGTTGGCCATTTTCGTCAAACCATAACTGAAGGAATAATTAGCTCTTCAACCACTGAGTTGAGGCAGTATATTTTCGCATTATGCAACTTGGAAATGCCACAAATTGCGTAACAGCTAACGTGAGCCGACGAAATGGTGGATTCAGTCGTTTCATTGTTCACCAACATTTCTAAGAGATATGCTCACCGAATTTCACGATGAGGTAAACTAAAAATGTATAAACCACGTCGTATCAGTTAAACCGAAAAAAGTCATCGAAATATTAATATTGCTTTTAGAGAAACGGCGGAGACGGCGGCGGTGGCTCCGACAGTGGAGACGGCGGCGGTGGCTCCGACAGCGGAGACGGCGGCGGTGGCTCCGACAGCGGAGACGGCGGCGGTGGCTCCGACAGCGGAGACGGCGGCGGTGGCTCCGACAGCGGAGACGGCGGCTGTGGCTCCGACAGCGGAGACGGCGGCGGTGGCTCCGACAGCGGAGACGGCGGCGGTGGCTCCGACAGCGGAGACGGCGGCGGTGGCTCCGACAGCGGAGACGGCGGCGGTGGCTACAACAGTGGAGACGGCGGCGGTGGCTCCGACAGTGGAGACGGCGGCGGTGGCTCCGACAGCGGAGACGGCGGCGGTGGCTCCGACAGCGGAGACGGCGGCTGTGGCTCCGACAGCGGAGACGGCGGCGGTGGCTCCGACAGTGAAGACGGCGGCTGTGGCTCCGACAGCGGAGACGGCGGCGGTGGCTCCGACAGCGGAGACGGCGGCGGTGGCTCCGACAGCGGAGGCGGCGGCGGTGGCTACAACAGTGGAGACGGCGGCGGTGGCTCCGACAGCGGAGACGGCGGCGGTGGCTCCGACAGCGGAGACGGCAGCGGTGGCTCCGACAGCGGAGACGGCGGCGGTGGCTCCGACAGTGGAGACGGCGGCGGTGGCTCCGACCGACGCTAAAAGACGTTCTGCCGTCGGCGAGGGAACGACGTTCTCCGGTGATGCTGCCCTAGACCTGCAGGGGTTGTGCCGCGCTATCACCGAACACAGTGTCGTCATGAGAGAACTGTCAGCAAACGTACGCGAACTCACGCAGACGATGTCAGCCAACATGAACCAGTAAGTAAACTACGGCAGATGTGTTGATGTATCACTCTCGAGAGCCATTTTGTGACGCTTATGTTTTACTGTTCTGCATTAGTGTTTGTGGGGCCACTGCACACTAGGAAGAGGGTGGTATAGCCTTAGTTTAGGTGCCGTAAATATAGTAATATTAAGAGTGGTTTGTTCATAGAAATGGACTTTCGGTCATGCGCACAACACTCGCCAGGCGGCGCACCAAGCGCATGCAAAACCAAACCCGCGTGGTTTAATTATTTCAATGCGTTGCCATCTATTTCTGTCGCTATCGGTCGCCCTAATCTGACGCCGGCCAGAGTGCAAAAAGATAGGAGCATGTAAAATCGTTTCGGTTCAATTTTTAACATTGTTTTGGTCAACTTCAAGAAAACTTGCTTTCCCCAACAAATACCAACAGCATTTCAAGGGGCTACCGCGCAGTAAAGCATAGGCACCGTGCATCTCAAGGGGCTACCGCGCAGTAAAGCACAGGCACCATGCATCTCAAGGGGCTACCGCCCAGTAAAGCACAGGCACCATGCATCTCAAGGGGCTACCGCGCAGTAAAGCACAGGCACCATGCATCTCAAGGGGCTACCGCCCAGTAAAGCACAGGCACCATGCATCTCAAGGTGCTACCACGCAGCAGAGCACAGGCACCATTTATCTCAAGGGGCTGCCACGCAGTAAAGCACAGGCACCATGCATCTCAAGGGGCTACCGCGCAGTAAAGCACAGGCACCATGCATCTCAAGGTGCTACCACGCAGTAAAGCACAGGCACCATGCATCTCAAGGTGCTACCACGCAGCAGAGCACAGGCACCATTTATCTCAAGGGGCTACCGCCCAGTAAAGAACAGGCACCATTTATCTCAAGGGGCTGCCACGCAGTAAAGCACAGGCACCATGCATCTCAAGGGGCTACCGCGCAGTAAAGCACAGGCACCATGCATCTCAAGGTGCTACCACGCAGTAAAGCACAGGCACCATGCATCTCAAGGTGCTACCACGCAGTAAAGCATAGGCACCATGCATCTCAAGGGGCTGCCGCGCAGTAAAGCATAGGCACCATGCATCTCAAGGGGCTACCGCGCAGTAAAGCACAGGCACCATGCATCTCAAGGGGCTACCGCGCAGTAAAACGCAGGCACCATGCATCTCAATTGGGTACCGCGCAGTAAAGCATAGGCACCATGCATCTCAAGGGGCTACCGCGCAGGAAAGCACAGGCACCATGCATCTCTAGGGGCTACCGCGCAGTAAAGCACAGGCACCATGCATCTCAATTGGGTACCGCGCAGGAAAGCATAGGCACCACGCATCTCAAGGGGCTACCGCGCAGGAAAGCACATGCACCATGCATCTCTAGGGGCTACCGCGCAGTAAAGCACAGGCACCATGCATCTCAAGGGGCTACCGCGCAGTAAAGCATAGGCACCATGCATCTCAAGGGGCTACCGCGCAGTAAAGCATAGGCACCATGCATCTCAAGGGGCTACCGCGCAGTAAAGCATAGGCACCATGCATCTCAAGGGGCTGCCGCGCAGTAAAGCATAGGCACCATGCATCTCAAGGGGCTACCGCGCAGTAAAGCACAGGCACCATGCATCTCAAGGGGCTACCGCGCAGTAAAGCACAGGCACCATGCATCTCATGGGGCTACCGCGCAGTACAGCATAGGCACCATGCATCTCAAGGTGCTACCACGCAGTAAAGCATAGGCACCATGCATCTCAAGCGGCTGCCGGGCAGTAAAGCATAGGCACCATGCATCTCAAGGGGCTACCGCGCAGTAAAGCACAGGCACCATGCATCTCAAGGGGCTACCGCGCAGTAAAGCATAGGCACCATGCATCTCAAGGGGCTACCGCGCAGTAAAGCACAGGCACCATGCATCTCAAGGGGCTACCGCGCAGTAAAGCACAGGCACCAAGCATCTCAAGGGGCTCCGCGCAGTAAAGCATAGGCACCATGCATCTCAAGGGGTTACCGCCCAGTAAAGCATAGGCACCATGCATCTCAAGGGGCTACCGCGCAGTAAAGCACAGGCACAATGCATCTCAAAGGGCTACCGCGCAGTAAAGCACAGGCACCATGCATCTCAAGGGGCTACCACGCAGCAAAGCACAGGCGCCATGCATCTCAAGGGGACACCGCGCACTAAAGCACAGGCACCATGCGTCTCAGGGGGGTACCGCGCAGTAAAGCACAGGCACCATGCATCTCAAGGGGCTACCGCGTAGTAAAGCACAGGGATCATGCATCTCAAGGGGCTACCGTGCAGTAATGCAACAGGCACCATGCATCTCAAGGGGCTACCGCGCAGTACAGCATAGGCACCATGCATCTCTAGGGGCTACCGCGCAGTAAAGCACAGGCACCATGCATCTCAAGGGGCCACCGCGCAGTAAAGCACACACACCATGCATCTCAAGGGGCTACCGCGCAGCAAAGCACAGGCACCATGCATCTCAAGGGGCTACCGCGCAGTACAGCATAGGCACCAGGCATCTCAAGGGGCTACCGCGCAGTAAAGCACAGGCACCAGGCATCTCAAGGGGCTACCGCGCTGTATAGCATAGGCACCATGCATCTCAAGGGGCTACCGCGCAGTAAAGCATAGGCACCATGCATCTCAAGGGGCAACCGCGCAGTAAAGCACAGGTACCATGCATCTCAAGGGGCTACCGCGCAGTAAAGCACAGGCACCATGCATCTCAAGGGGCTACCGCGCAGTAAAGCATAGGCACCATGCCTCTCAAGGGGATACCGCGCAATAAAGCATAGGAACCATATATCTCAAAAGGCTACCGCGCAGTAAAGCACTGGCACCATGCATCTCAAGGGGCTACCGCGCAGTAAAGCACACGCACCATGCATCTCAAGGGGCTACCGCGCAGTAAAGCACACACACCATGCATCTCAAGGGGCTACCGCGCAGTAAAGCACAGGCACCATGCATCTCAAGGGGCCACCGCGCAGTAAAGCACAGGCACCATGCATCTCAAAGGGCTACCGCGCAGTAAAGCACACACACCATGCATCTCAAGGGGCTACCGCGCAGTAAAGCACAGGCACCATGCATCTCAAGGGGCCACCGCGCAGTAAAGCACACGCACCATGCATCTCAAGGGGCTACCGCGCAGCAAAGCACAGGCACCATGCATCTCAAGGGGCTACCGCGCAGTACAGCATAGGCACCAGGCATCTCAAGGGGCTACCGCGCAGTAAAGCACAGGCACCAGGCATCTCAAGGGGCTACCGCGCAGTATAGCATAGGCACCATGCATCTCAAGGGGCTACCGCGCAGTAAAGCATAGGCACCATGCATCTCAAGGGGCAACCGCGCAGTAAAGCACAGGTACCATGCATCTCAAGGGGCTACCGCGCAGTAAAGCACAGGCACCATGCATCTCAAGGGGCTACCGCGCAGTAAAGCATAGGCACCATGCCTCTCAAGGGGATACCGCGCAATAAAGCATAGGAACCATATATCTCAAAAGGCTACCGCGCAGTAAAGCACAGGCACCATGCATCTCAAGGGGCTACCGCGCAGTAAAGCACACGCACCATGCATCTCAAGGGGCTACCGCGCAGTAAAGCACACACACCATGCATCTCAAGGGGCTACCGCGCAGTACAGCACAGGCACCATGCATCTCAAGGGGCCACCGCGCAGTAAAGCACAGGCACCATGCATCTCAAAGGGCTACCGCGTAGTAAAGCACACACACCATGCATCTCAAGGGGCTACCGCGCAGTAAAGCACACGCATCATGCATCTCAAGGGGCCACCGCGCAGTAAAGCACAGGCACCATGCATCTCAAGGGGCCACCACGCAACAAAGCACAGGCACCATGCATCTCAAGGGGCTACCGCGCAGTAAAGCACACGCATCATGCATCTCAAGGGGCCACCACGCAACAAAGCACAGGCACCATGCATCTCAAGGGGCTACCGCGCAGTAAGGCACACGCACCATGCATCTCAATGGGCCACCACGCAACAAAGCACAGGCACCATGCATCTCAAGGGGCCACCACGCAACAAAGCACAGGCACCATGCATCTCAAGGGGCTACCGCGCAGTAAGGCACACGCACCATGCATCTCAATGGGCCACCACGCAACAAAGCACAGGCACCATGCATCTCAAGGGGCTACCGCGCAGTAAAGCACACGCACCATGCATCTCAAGGGGCTACCGCGCAGTAAAGCACAGGCACCATGCATCTCAAGGGGCGACTGCGCAGTAAAGCATAGGCACCATGCATCTCAAGGGGCTACCGCGCAGTAAGGCACACGCACCATGCATCTCAATGGGCTACCGCGCAGTAAAGCACACGCACCATGCATCTCAAGGGGCTACCGCGCAGGAAAGCACACGCACCATGCATCTCAAGGGGCTACCGCGCAGTAAAGCACAGGCACCATGCATCTCAAGGGGCCACCGCGCAGTAGAGCACAGGCACCATGCATCTCAAGGGGCTACCGCGCAGTAAAGCTCAGGCACCATGCATCTTAATTGGGTACCGTGCAGTAAAGCAGAGGAACCATGCATCTCAAGGGGCTATCGCGCAGTAAAGCACAGGCACCATGCATCTCAAGGGGCTACCGCGCAGTAAAGCACACGCACCATGCATCTCTAGGGGCTACCGCGCAGTAAAGCATAGGCACCATGCATCTCAAGGGGCTAGCGAGCAGTAAAACACAGGCGCCATGCATCTCAAGGGGCTACCGCGCAGTAAAACACAGGCGCCATGCATCTCAAGGGGCTACCGCGCAGTAAAGCACAGGCACCATGCATCCTAAGGGGCTACCGCGCAGTAAAGCACAGGCACCATGCATCTCTAGGGGCTACCGCGCAGTAAAGCACAGGCGCCATGCATCTCAAGGGGCTACCGCGCAGTAAAGCACAGGCACCATGCATCCTAAGGGGCTACCGCGCAGTAAAGCACAGGCACCATGCATCTCTAGGGGCTACCGCGCAGTAATGCATAGCCACCATGCATCTCTAGGGGCTACCGCGCAGTACGGCATAGGCACCATGCATCTCTAGGGCCTACCGCGCAGTACAGCATAGGCACCATGCATCTCAAGGGGCTACCGCGCAGTACAGCACACGCACCATGCATCTCTAGGGGCTACCGCGCAGTAAAGCACAGGCACCATGCATCTCTAGGGGCTACCGGGCATTAAAGCACAGGCACCATGCATCTCTAGGGGCTACCGCGCAGTACAGCACAGGCACCATGCATCTCTAGGGGCTACCGCGCAGTACAGCATAGGCACCATGCATCTCAAGGGGCTACCGCGCAGTACAGCATAGGCACCATGCATCTCAAGGGGCTAGCGCGTAGTAAAGCACAGGCACCATGCATCTCTAGGGGCTACCGGGCAGTAAAGCACAGGTACCATGCATCTCTAGGGGCTACCGCGCAGTACAGCACAGGCACCATGCATCTCTAGGGGCTACCGCGCAGTACAGCATTGGCACCATGCATCTCAAGGGGCTAGCACGTAGTAAAGCACAGGCACCATGCATCTCCAGGGGCTACCGGGCAGTACAGCACAGGCACCATGCATCTCTAGGGGCTACCGGGCAGTACAGCACAGGCACCATGCATCTCTAGGGGCTACCGCGCAGTACAGCACAGGCACCATGCATCTCCAGGGGCTACCGGGCAGTACAGCACAGGAACCATGCATCTCAAGGGGCTACCGCGCAGTAAGGCACACGCACCATGCATCTCAATGGGCCACCACGCAACAAAGCACAGGCACCATGCATCTCAAGGGGCTACCGCGCGGTACAGCATAGACACCAGGCTACCAAGGAGTTACCGCGCATTAAAAGGCCTGGGCCACACCTACTATAGCTGCGGCAACCAGACGGCAAGCACATAGCAGCTGTGTAACCCGGAGTCAGCAGCAGCGTCTCTCGCGAGCCCTCTGATGCCCCTCTATTTATACCAGCGTGGGCCCTTAGCGTCCCCTAACCGTATTAGTCAACGAGCGATAATGAGGGAAAACAAGGCCAGCATTCATGAAGATGAAGTAACATGCTTCCCTACTTACATAACAGTTCCTCACTAGTTAACACATTTATGTTACAAGTTTATGGACATATGTTGTCATAGCAAGATAGAAATAAAATTAGATGTTTCCCACTAAACGTTGCAATTCTAGAACGATCGCATCAAGTGCTCTGGTCACCTGAGAATCTACCGGCACGTAGATCAATGGTTCGAGCCCCGCTGTTGCCTTGTCTGTGTGGTCGCAGGATAAAGATTCCATGTCCTTCTTCACAAAGAGTAGGGCGTTACCCCCGGGGACATGGCTCCACTGCTCCGTCCGTCGCCCATTGACGCGATAAGACCAAAAGTGGCTAGACGCGTCCTGAATATACATGCAGACATGCAAGTAGCTCCACACACCGAGCTCCATATATCACTGCCATGCAACGCTAGCAACTAGACTCATCTACCGCTATTCGCTAGAGGGCGCTCCCAAACGTGTAAGTTGGAGCGGGAAGTTACAACATGACACGAGGGATGCTCAACCTGTATAAACAATAAAAATAAAGCTTTGGGTGAACAGTTTTACAGTATTGACCTGGCTCAGGTTGGTTGGTTGTATATTCAGGACGATTGAACTACTATATCCGTCGACCATTGAAACATGGCCATAGCGGGGCGCGAACCACCGATCCACGTGCCGTGCCAGAGCACGCAATGCGAGCGCTCTAACCACATGAGCTATGGATAACGTTCAGGGATGCAAAACATGTGGTATACTGTTTACATGGTTAATACATTTTGATGCTATATTATCCTAATAAGGTAATGATGATATGTTTTAAAAGACGTTAACCAAGGAAAGTTATTGATTGGTCGGACATAATCGCTGTTTGCATTACTCTACCAGACTCCACAAGAGGGAGCCACTGAACGATGGGAGCCACACGGTGGGATCACCAGTTCCATCAAAGACGTTAGTATATATTGTCTGCATTTCTTCTTTAATCTCACCACACAAATTTGAGAGTCAGCGCAGACCACGTGACTGACCCATATTTGGAAAAGAAAGCGGTATTAGTTATGTCAACTCTTAAAGTAATTTGATTGATTCGCCAAGAAGCATGATCATCTGAGACCTCAGTAATTGCGTACGGAACGACATATTTGACATAACATCACCGAGAACGAGACTTTCATGACAGAAAATGTGATTTCCTGCTTTCAGCCGGAGATTAAGCGGCGCGGAACCCCAGGCCTCGACTTCCAGGTAAAGGGGAAACGTCTTAGAAAGAGGGGAGAAAAGTGACCAGCGTGGCAATCCCTTTATGTGTATATTAGTTAGTAAGAGGCGACCTGACTGGTACACTGACCACTGTCCGCTATGAGCGGCCTGGCTGGTACACTGACCACTATCCGCCACGGGCGGTCTGACTGGTACACTGAGCACCTTCCGCTATGAGTGGCCTGACTGGTGCACTGACCACTGTCCGCTATGAGTGGCCTGACAGGTACACGGAGCACTGTCCGCTACGAGCGGTCTGACTGGTACAATGACCATTGTCTACTATGAGCGGTCTAACTGGTACACTGACCACTGTCACTAATGAGCGGCCTGACTGGCACACTGACCACTATCCGCTATGAGTGGACAGACTGGTACACTGACCACTGTCTGCTATGAGTGGCCAGACAGGTACACTGACCACTGTCCGCTATAAGTGGCCTGACAGGTACACTGAGCACTGTTCGCTACGAGCGGTCTGACTGGTACACTAACCACTGTCACCAATGAGCGGCCTGACTGGCACACAGACCATTGTCCGTTATGGGCGGCCTGACTGGTACACTAACCACTGTCCCCTATGAGCGGTCTGACTGGTACACTGACCACTGTCCGCTATGAGCGGTCTGACTGGTACACTGACCACTGTCCGCTATGAGCGGCCTGACTGGTACACTGAGCACTGTCCGCTATGAGCGGTCTGACTAGTACACTGAACACTGTCCGCTATGAGCGGTCTGACTGGTATACCGACCACTGCCCGCTATGAGCGGCCTGACTGGTACACTGCCAACTGGCCTCTATGAGCAGACTGATTGCTACATTTATCAGGTTTAAGACGCGATAAACGTCATTAAAAGACATGTAGAAATGACTTGAGCAATTCTGTGGCAATTCTTCATTACGCGAAGTTATCGATCATACGCTGATTCGTCTATTAAGGTAAATGATGTTTGTGTTAATCTCAATACTTGTTGCTAGAGATGTGATTACTTGATTTAGTTATAGACAATAAACTATTTTTTCATCGACATGTGTCTTCAAATGGCTGATTTTTTTCAGGTCAGCTGCATGCGCCGCCCCAACAACCAGTCCAGGCAAAACCACGCCCAAGGACATCAGCCCACGCGCAACCATGTCAATACTGTAAATAGAAAAGAAACTAGATGTTACTCACTAAACGTTGCAATTCTAGAACGATCGCACTGAGTGCTCTGGTCACCTGAGAGTCTAACGGCATGTGAATCGATGGTTCGAGTCCCGCTGTGACCATGTCTATGTGGTCGCAGGATAAAATTGTACGGTATTGACATGGCTCAGGTTGGTTGGTTGTATATTCAGGACGCTTGAACTACTTTATCCATCGACCATTGAAACATGGCCATAGCGGGGGCGCGAACCACCGATCCACGTGCCGTGCCAGAGCACGCAAGGCGAGCGCTCTAACCATATGAGCTATGGATAACGTTCAGGGATGCAAAACATGTAGTATACTGTTTACATGGTTAATACATTTTGATGCTACATTAGCCTAATGAGGTAATGATGATATGTTTTAAAAGACGTTAACCAAGGAAAGTTATTGATTGATCGGACATAATCGCTGTTTGCATTACTGTACCAGACTCCACAAGAGGGAGCCACTGAACGATGGGAGCCACACGATGGGATCACCAGTTCCATCAAAGACGTTAGTATAGATTGTCTGCATTTCTTCTTTAATCAAACCACACAAATTTGAGAGTCAGCGCAGACCACGTGACTGACCCATATTTTGAAAAGCAAGCGGTATTAGTTATGTCAGCTCCTAAAGTTATTTGATTGATACGCCAAGAGGCATGATCATCTGAGACCTCAGTAATTGCGTACGGAACGACATATTTGACATAACATCACCGAGAACGAGGCTTTCATGACAGAAAATGTGATTTCCTACTTTCAGCCGGAGATTAAGCGGCGCGGAAGCCCAGGCCTCGACTTCCAGGTAAGGGGGAAACATCTTAGAAAGTGGGGAGAAAAGTTACCAGCGTGGCAATCCCTTTATGTGTATATTAGTTAAAGGCGACCTGACTGGTGCACTGACCACTGTCTGCTAGGAGCGGTCTGACTGGTAGACTGACTACTGTCCGCTGTGAGCGACTTGACTGGTACACTGGTCACTGTCCGTTACGAGCGGCTAACAATGCTGTAGCAACTCTTCATTAAGGTAAGGAGAATGCCCATGTAACAGTAAATTCTTGAAAAAGAATGTACGACGCAAGCCGAATACACATTTTTCAAGAATGAACTGTTACACGGGTATTGTTAAAGTACGGTCAGCCTCACCTGTTCCCCGTAGCGTGAGTAGGAGATATCTTAAAATGTACATTGCATCTCTCGCTTCCGAAAGTAATAAAATAGCTGACTGAAGTCGGTCCATCTTCCATCTTGGAACCCACGAAATGTGTTGTTGTAGCAATGGTAAACTTGAGTCATACGTGAGCTAAGCTGAAACAGTGGTTTGCCCTGACATGGAGGAATGTCGGATCATGCAGTCACAAATCAGTTTAGTTCATCTACAGATTGCAAGAATGAAGTTTTGTTTCGCATCACGGCGCGTGGGCTACTTCACGTGGATTATGTGTCATTATACAGACGATAATGGTCATTTGAATGTGGAATACGATACAATCTTTCAAATTATTGGATAATGAAAGGATATGATACGCAACGATATTTCGATGGTGTTTGAAACAAGGAACACCCAGTGCGTTGTTGATGGATAGGATACGCTTTGCAAAATGAGTTTCGTGGGATTCACGAGAAAGAAAAGTGATTTCTAGTGTGACTATAGGATATAAGGAAATGTCGGTATGTGTTTTGCATACGACTTACATATGATCTCAAATTCAGTTTTTAAAAATGGATTTTGTGATCTACGCCTTTTTTTAAGAGAAACGTGTATCTGTTTTTGCTGGAGCTTTCCAGCGGGCGTCAAGCTTCCAGTTCATCATCCATTGCGGTTGTGACTTGTTATAGCTCACTTATTGCTCATGATTGGCATTGACTGCGATTGTCGATTTCGTAACAGAAGGAAGATTGTTCAACAGGAAAATAGTTTGGTCTCCTAGAGTCAATCGCAATTTATCAGCTCGCTAATACAGTACATTCTTGAAAATTAAAGATAAAGGCGGCTATTCTCGGGCCAAATACGAATAACCCGTTCTAACGTTGATTGGTGACATATCATTTGTTTATTGCATGATGGAAATACATAAAAAACGAAGTGCATGAAAAAATCAGTGTTCATTTCTTTTCAGTGTGCTTTTAATGAGAAAAATGACCAATATTCACAAATTTTACATTTCAATAGCATTACGTAACTAAATCTACTGTCTAAATACCAACCTATGAATTTTTTTCCATACATGCAATCTTAGAGGCCTATTCTGACGCATTGTTGACTATGAAATCAATATCAATGACAGAAGTGAATAGCCGCTTTTATCTTTAATGTACAGTTTAGACAATAAGATGGCGTCATAATATTTAATTTTAATTATAGACAATAAATTGTTTGTTTTTTCATCGACATGTGTCTTCAAATGGCTCCTTTTTTCAGGTCAGCTGCAGGCGCCGCCCCAACAACCAGTCCAGGCACAAGCACCCCCCAGGACCCCAGCCCACGCACAACCACCCCCCAGGACCTCAGCCCACGCACAACCACCCCCCAGGACCTCAGCCCACGCACAACCACCCCCCAGGACCCCAGCCCACGCACAACCACCCCCCAGGACCTCAGCCCACGCACAACCACCCCCCAGGTCGTCAGCCCACGCACAACCACCCCCCAGGTCGTCAGCCCACGCACAACCACCCCCCAGGACCTCAGCCCACGCATAACCACCCCCCAGGATCTCAGCCCACGCACAACCACCCTCCAGACCCTCACCTGGGAGGTGAAGGTGCCAGGAGAGTACGCTCCCCAGGACGCCAAGGTCCTCAGCGCCCGGAAACTGGTCGAGGACCGACCCCCCGGCACCCTGACGGAGGAGGCGGCCAGGCTGGAGGGGGAGACCAAAAACCGGGTTAATTCGGGCGCAATGGCCCAGAGAGTCTGGATTTTTGTTTGTGACCTTGTTAAGGAGGTGGGGAGGAGGGACCCCCTGTTCGGCCGAGCCAAAGTCACGCTGGTCGGCAGTCATGGCGACGGGACAGATGTCAGACCGAAGCCCATCGAATTTGATATTTTAGTTAGTGTGACATTGGAGGGGGTGCGGGTAGAGAGGGACGAGTGGAGCGGGTGGCAAGTGTGGGTGAGAGGCGAGGACCTGGCCGCCTGCCGGGGGGAGGGGGTGGGGACGAGTGTCCTGAATAACTTTTCGCGTGATGTGAAAGGGGTGCGGGAGTGGGAGGTGAGCAGTGATGCCTTCCTCCAGCGCTGGGTGAACGGGCTGAATGCCGTGCTGCCCACCGTCAAGCTCCCCGAGGGTCTGACCCACGGCGGCCCCCTCTCCCCCAGGTACACCAGGGTGAAGGTCGGCCACACAACTGCCACCCAGCTTCTGGTGTGGCAGGGGGCGACCCGGCTGACCTGTGACCTCACCGCCGCCTTCCCTGTCCCCCGGGACGCCCTGAAAGATGCCAACAAGGAGGCAATAGGCCTCCTGGAGGAGGTGGCGGGGCTGGAGCGGTCTTTATACCCCGTCCACTTGGTTCAAAGCAGGGATAAATGGTTAGAGACGACGTGTGTGTTGGAGACAGATGCGCTAGTCCACCTCGGCCCCGGCTCAACCACCGTCAAGCTTATCAGGGGCCTCAAACTCCTGGCGCGGCGCTACCTCCAGTGGCGCCCCCTGGATGAGATGGAGAATGAAGTGGGGGAGGCCAGGGACATCCTGACGGACTTGGCGGGTCAGATTAAGGGTGAGGGGTCCCCGGGGTGTATTGGGAGGTTGGTGGACGTAGAGGTCCTCTCTGAGTTTGTCCGAAAGTCGCTGGACAGCAACAGGTTAATGCTGCCGGAGTGGAAGTGGGAGTGGGAGTTTAAGGGGGCTGAGAAGGGGACTTTCTGGAGCAGTGTGGCGCTAATTGTATCGGCCACCCACACAGCGCACTTGGCTAGGGGGTGTCAGGGTTTGTGTGGCCTGGTTGCATACTGGGCGAGGCCGGGGGCTGGGGAGTGTCCAGGTGAGTGTGGCTTGTGTAAAGACCTTACCCTTCAGGCCGGGAAGCTGTTAGACAGGAACACAGCCCCCCTCCTCCACCCCGCCGTGGGGGAGGCTGTAGGGGTACCCCCCTCACCCGAACTTGAGGTCCCCTCCGCCTTCCTCAAGTACCTCGTCCTGGGGGACTTGGTGGAGGGTGGGGCGGAAGGGTGTGAGAGGGTGGCGCAGGGGAAAGTGGAACCGTATATGAGGGTCCTGGAGAATCAATTCGGCATTGGGAAGTCTATCAACCACTCTGACAATGAGACTCATATCCATCGCTTGGACCATGGGAAGCCTATCCGCCACCCCCTACTTAGAGATGAGACAAAGTTAATATGGAACATCTATACACTAACATCAGATGCGCGAGAGCTGTTGGACACAGTAAACGCACAAGACGCTGTCAGGGTGCGGCGAATGCAACCTGCCTGGTGCTGGATTCCCGTCCGCTCCCTCTATCCCTGTTACGCAGAGGTTTGCCGTCAGCTCTGTGATGTCGCGCAGGGTACGTGATCACTGACACACGGTCGCCGGTCGTTTGTGGGTGAACTCGATGTGCTTCGTCTGATTCTGGCGGCTTTTGACTGTTGACTGGCCCTCTTTTTATTTGTAAAATTGCATAAATCGTAACCCTCAGGTATATTTTATTTTTGGCTTAATATATTTATAATTGATCCCCAGTGAGAGCGCAGAATTATCTGGCATGTTTGTAAAACCTCCTAGCCAGGTCACACCTCTCCAAGGTGTTAGCCTTGTGATTAACACCTCTTGGTTATCGATTGTAAACAATTTGAGGGTTATACATTTTCTTACCTCTTTATATGTCTACACATTAGTAACATCGTCGTATATTTTTGTTTCGCTTGATCTTTTTTTGATATATATGTAATAACATTCACTGGCTTGTAACTTAACGAAACGTTGAGCTATTACCACATGCAGCTGGTCCTAAATATATTTTGGGTTTATTGGTCGTCCATGTACTATAATACCTTTCAATACTTGCCCAAGCAAGAAGTGAGCGTCTTCTTATTTTGTCGAGACAAGGTAAACTCTTGTAATAAACATGTACATGTATCGGGAACTGCAAACATTTATGGTAAATCATCAGTCACAATGCAGAAGAAGTTTCTAATAACCAACTTTGTGCAACGGAATGCGTCTGTTACAGTCTTATAGACTCTCGGCAACATTGTTTGACATATTGCGTTACAATCTAATAGACTCACGGCAACAGTGGCACAAAGATTGTGTCACAATCTAATAGACTCAAGGCAACAGTGTCGCACATATTGTGTTACAATCTAATAGACTCAAGGCAACAGTGTCGCACAGATTGTATTGCAATCTAATAGACTCAAGGCAACAGTGTCACACAGATTGTGTCACAATCTAGTAGATGCAAGGCAACAGTGTCACACAGATTGTGTCACCATCTAATAGACTCAAGGTAACAGTGTCACACAGATTGTGTCACAATCTAGTAGTCTCACGGCAACAGTGTCGCACAGATTGTATCACAATCTAATAAAATCAGGGCAACAGTGTCGAACAGATTGTGTCACAATCTAATAGACTCAAGTCAACAGTGTCGCACAGATTGTGTTATAATCCAATAGACTCAAGGCAACAATTTCGCATAGATTTTGTTGCAATCTAATAGACTCAAGGCAACAGTGTCACACAGATTGTGTCACAATCTAATAGACTCAAGGCAACCGTGTTGCACAGATTGTGTTACAGTCTAATATGCGCAAGGCAACAGTGTCGCACTGATTGTGGTACAGTCTAATAGACTAAAAGCAACAGTGTCGCATTGTCTCACAATCTAATAGACTAATGGCAACAGTGTCACATAGATTGTGTCACAATCTAATAGACTCACAGCAACAGTGTCGCACAGATTTTGTTACAATCTAATAGACTCAGGGCATCAGTGTCGAACAGATTGTGTCACAATGTAAGGGACTCATGGCAACAGTGTCGCACAGATTGTGTTACAATCTAATAGACTCAAGGCAACAGTGTTACACAGATGGTGTCACATTCTAATAGACGCAAGGCTACAGTGTCACACAGATTGTGTCACAATCTAATAGACACAAGGCAACAGTGTCGCACATATTGTGTCACATTCTAATAGACTCAAGGCTACGGTGTCACACAGATTGTGTTACAATCCAATAGACTCAAGTCAACAGTGTCGAACAGATTGTGTTGCAATCTAATGAACTCATGGCAACAGTGTCGCACAGATTGTGTCACAATCCAATAGACTCATGGCAACAGTGTCACACAGATTGTGTCACAATCTAATAGACTGAAGGCAACCGCGTTGCACAGATTGTGTCACAATCTAATAGACTTAAGGCAACAGTGTCGCACAGATTGTGTTATAATGTAATATACCCAAGGCAACAGTGCTGCACAGATTGTGTTACAATCTAATAGACTCAAGGCAACAGTGTCGCACAGATTGTGTTGCAATCTAATAGACTCATAACAGTATCTCACAGATTGTGTTACAATCTAATAGACTCATGGCAACAGTGTCGCACAGATTTTGTTACAATCTAATAGACTCAAGGCAACAGTGTCGTACATATTGTGTTACAATCTAATAACACCAAATTCCTTGCCAAGATTTCACTACGAATGTTCTTGAAATATGCACAGCTGTAATAGGGCTGTACAGTTCTCTCGGGTTCTATTTCCGGTTTAGGTCTTTTGGGGACCAACAAAAAAACACGTGCTCTTAGAACGAGTGCGCATCACGCTGGTGCCTTGCTGCAACTGCGTGACTCGCACTCATTGTAGTCAACGTTTTAGTGTTGGGAACCGGCCGGCTGGGCGGTTTGCGCGTGAAGAATCGAGTGGGCGTGAAACTATTTTTGTTTGCTTTGGTCCAGGCATGGCTAACTATAAAATCATTATATAAATAAAGATAAGGCATTTATCTCTCCAAAATGCATGTGGTCCGTTCGATGAGACTGTTGGAAGCGTTGTATTTTGAGCCAAATCATCGATGTTAACAGTTCTACGACAAACGGAGCACCATTGTCCTCACCTGCTCAGTCCATATAAGGAGCGTTGTTACGTAACCATAGATACCGCGTGCAGACACGCGCGTCATGATGATTATTACGTCATACGATATGGAAAACCCCGCGCAGCACATTAGATCGCCTGACACTGACAGTCACTCATGAGACAACCGCATTCTGGTTTATCAACTGCCTAACCACTCATACTTCAATGGTTATTTGTGCTTCCAAGGACAGCTTTAGCCGATCTTGTTTGTGAGGCGAGTGAAAGCAAACAACCGGAAGGTAGGCAGCACTTACAGGCCGTTGATGCTAGGCATTGACGCAGAACATATCTATCCCTGTTTCGTGGGGTCTCGATAAGATCCCGAAGTGACTGTACAGCCCTTTATATTCTTCTCGTAGCACGTCTATATTTAACGTGAAACAAAAACATATTTATTAACAGATGAAACATTATTATACAGTCTGCCCTGCAAATGAACCTGCATATGTGAAAGTCACGTTAATTAATTAAATTGCATTGCATGTGAACTGTGACCATATGAAGAAACATTATTCCATTGTGAAACGTCACTTGACAGTGTCAGTTAATCCAAGTACAACACTGGTAATGACCATATGATGTCAGTGTCAGAAATGTTAAAACATATGTTTATATATTTATATATATGACAATTCTTGAAATAAAATATTTGCGCTTTTCGACAAAAGCTGAAAAATTGACCCAACATGAATGAAATAACATGCTGTGGCAAACACCTTACACGAAAGAAGGTGCAACTAAAGCTGTCGCAACCTTCGTCTTCTAAACAGAACGCTGGAAAACGAAGTCTACATAGTTACATATTTAATCGACTAATACTATTGCTCAAACATTTCAGTAAGCCATGTGTATGGTAACGTTATGATCAACGAGGTGGGAGGGCGTATTTCATGATCCCAGCAAACACATACTGTCTTTTTAACGTTTTAAAATGGTTCTTATTACGTTATAACCGTTAGAAACGTTACACAAACATTATGTGTTTGCTGTTATAAAAAAACACCTAGCTACCGTGGCGACTGGCGAAAGCGTTTACTATATTTGATTTCACGGGGTATTAGAGAGCAACAGACATGACCCGTGAGCTTGATATTTATAAAGAAAACTTATACCTAGACAGAAATACTGTAAACATATTGAAATGATTATCACTTAAGGTAAGCCACCCATAATAGCAAGGTAAAAGAACTCTGTATTTGTGATTATTTTATGAAAGTATGCCCAAGTACACACCTTCTGGTGAATTTGTAGGATACTTTACCGTCCCGTTAAAAAATATGCTCCATTTTCCAAGTATACCCTCATTTCACAAAATGACTAAAACTTGACACCTACCAAGAATATGTAATTTTGCTACAATTCAGCTCAATATTAAGTCATTATCATCAGTAATAGCTCTTTAGAAAGCTTAAACCTAGTGCAATACAAGAATGATATTCAACAATGTAAATAGTAGCCACAAAAAATAACAGAATGACAATAATAAAGTGCAGTTATGCAAAACAGGACCGTTTTTGCCAAAATTCGAAATCACCATCTTCACAAAATTGGCTATAATTTCATCAAAAATGAAAATCTTGACACCAAACCACTTTTAAAAACTTCTAAAAACATAGTTCTTGTAACAAAAATAAAGAAAAATATAGGTAGCCGTGCAAATTACCCGAGAAACACGTCCTGAAACTTGAAAATGTTATTTCAGAAATATTTTTTGGAGCAGCTTATTTCACACCAATTATCAGTAATTTACGCCTTATGCTCATATTTTAATAAATCTGGTTATATATAATGGTCGCCGATATAATTATGATCTACACGAATGTTTTCTGAACTATTTACACGTTTTCTCCATGTTTTTTTTCTTGAATATTCGGAATTTATCACGAAGAGCCATTCTCGGGGAAATACCCTGTGAATGACGTCACGAATTGGGGATTCCCTGTGAATGACGTAACGAGTTAGGGATTCCCCTTTCACTGACACCCGCCGATGTTTGTCGATGTTCACCGAGGTCTTCTCTAAATCGCCGAAGCTTATTATACGATGTTCTATTTATTTTACCTATGTCACCACTTCTTTTGCTGTGTTTTATTCGTGCTTTCTTTCATTAAGACTGCTTAAAATATCAGGGCTACAGCTCGCCGATGTTTGCCGATGTTTACCGAGGTCTGTTCAAAATCGCCGAGGCTCATTATGGGTGGCTTACCTTAACGTGTCGTTAGACACACCGCGCGCTCATCAGATGTTGCTCAGGGCTACCGTTAGCGTGACGTCACAAAGGGTGTTTCCGCCCGCGAGTCGCCAGGAGCAGTCCAGCAGCTCTGAAGAATGTGAGGATAGCGTTATGTTATCTGGGTCATTGCACCTAGGATGCCCATTCACACAAACCCGGATTGAGCACCTAACACAACCTTGACGTGAACGGGATCGTGTTGCTTGAACCGGTCTGGCCCATATCCGCATTAATCTGGGATTTTAGAAAGAAACGGATACTAAAGCCATATGTGGCACCAGTTTGGTTAGAGCAACTACACCAGCGCGAATCATTTGAAACGTCTTTTCGTTTTCATTTTCAAATTCGTCTTGCATTATATTTAAACCAGTCACGCAGCTCATCGCAGGATGCAGGTTCCCGCTGGACCCCAACCCCCGGTTTTTCAATGCAAAATTTCAAGGAAGAAGGCTATCTGGATCTATCGGAGGCGTCGATTCCCCCCCCCCCCCCTCTCGGTCGCAAGTTTTCAAGTGGGCCTACATCAGCTGCGTGAGAGGGGACGGCCACTGACCCGTGGCGGACATTACACTGACCCGATGGTATGTCTTCATGGTAGGCATGATATACCATGGTATGTCTCTATGGTAGGCATGATACACAATGGTATGTCTCCATGGTCAGCCATGATATACCATGGTATGTCTTCATGGTAGGCAGGATACACCATGGTATGTCTCCATGGTAGGCAGGATACACCATGGTATGTCTCCATGGTCAGCCATGATATACCATGGTATGTTTAGATGGTACAAACGAGATTGCCTCACCCGTAGGGGGAGATGACGTAAAACGTAAAATCCGGAGTGCGTCTTCGGTCCACTACAATGACCGTGACCTTAACAATTGACTTGACTGTGACTTTGACCTGTGACCTAAGTACTCCGTTAACGAACTTGATCGATCCATGTCGGATAACGGATATTGATGAGTAAATTACGACAACATGTTGCGTTTTGTGGCTTACACAGAGGGCACAGACACACCCTGTGATCCAGATTTGACCCCTGACATCCGTATTTGGCCCCTAGATCCAGATTTGACACCTTATATCCAGATTAACCCATCAGATCCATATTTGATACCTCAGATCCATATTGACCCCTCAGATCTGGTAGCTCTAAAACTGTCGCAATAGTATGCATCCTCTCAATTACTGGCCCCATCCTAAAAGTAAAAGTCACTCTTCGGTTTCGCCCCCAGGTTCACCTGCGCAGGATTTAACACGCAAAGATCTCACTCGGTGGACAGTTGAAACCAAACTGCCCGTTTATTCAGTTTCAGTCTACATCCCTACCATGCAGTTTAGTTTCATAGCAACTAACCCAGTCATCCCACCACCCCAGCTTGAACACCCTCCCCCTCCCCCCCCCCCCCACACACACCAACGGTAGGCCTACACTGGCATCGCGGGCGCTGTCACCGCCCGCGACAGTCCAGAGCCTCACTGTAATGATGTTATGATTAGCAGATTAGTAAGCCGCGCTGTGTTGATATCTTGTTTGGATAAGCCAAGCGCCAAGTCCTCGGCCACACATCACGCGATTGATGTCAGCTAGCTTTCGTAGGGTCCCATGTTACAGATTGGGAATGTTTTGTAGAAGATTCCTGTGACCTTGACATTTGACCTACATACCCCGCTAACGAACTTGACCGAGCCATGTAGGACACCTATCGATGTGAAAAGTTACAGAACGAAATGTCGCGTTTTGCGACCAACAGATCGCGCACAGACAGATAAACACTCACACACACAGACACACACCGACACACCGACATACCAACATACCGATAGACAAGGCAAGTCACCCTGGCGGCTGAAAGCTTATGGCTCAAATGGACGTCTGATGACGCATGACGCATCATGGTAGGCATGATATACCATGGTATGTCGCCATGGTAGGCAGGATACACCATGGTATGTCTCCATGGTAGGCAGGATACACCATGGTATGTCTCCATCGTAGGCAGGATACACCATGGCATGTCGCCATGGTAGGCAGGATACACCATGGGATGTCTCCATGGTAGGCAGGATACACAATGGTATGTCTCCATGATAGGCATGATACACAATGGTATGTCTCCATGGTAGGCAGGATATACCATGGTATGTCTCCATGGTAGGCATGATACACTATGGCATGTCTCCATGGTAGGCATGATACACCATGGTATGTCTCCATGGTAGGCAGGATACACCATGGTATGTCTCCATGGTAGGCAGGATACACCATGGTATGTCTCCATGGTAGGCAGGATACACTATGGTATGTCTCCATGGTAGGCATGATACACTATGGTATGTCTCCATGGTAGGCATGATATACCATGGTATGTCTCCATGGTAGGCATGATACACCATGGCATGTCTCCATGGTAGGCATGATACACAATGGTATGTCTCCATGGTAGGCCGGATATACCATGGTATGTCTCCATGGTAGGCATGATACACCATGGTATGTCTCCATGGTAGGCAGGATACACCATGGTATGTCTCCATGATAGGCAGGATACACCATGGTATGTCTCCATGGTAGGCATGATACACTATGGTATGTCTCCATGGTAGGCATGATATACCATGGTATGTCTCCATGGTAGGCAGGATACACCATGGTATGTCTCCATGGTAGGCAGGATACACCATGCTATGTCTCCATGGTAGGCAGGATACACCATGGTATGTGTCCATGGTAGGCAGGATACACTATGGTATGTCTCCATGGTAGGCATGATACACTATGGTATGTCTCCATGGTAGGCATGATATACCATGGTATGTCTCTATGGTAGGCATGATACACCATGGCATGTCTCCATGGTAGGCAGGATACACCATGGTATGTCTCCATGGTAGGCAGGATACACCATGGTATGTCTCCATGGTAGGCATGATACACTATGGTATGTCTCCATGGTAGGCATGATACACCATGGTATGTCTCCATGGTAGGCAGGATACACCATGGTATGTCTCCATGGTAGGCAGGATACACCATGGTATGTCTCCATGGTAGGCAGGATACACCATGGTATGTCTCCTTGGTAGGCAGGATGCACCATGGTATGTCTCCATGGTAGGCATGATACACAATGGTATGTCTCCATGGTAGGCAGGATATACCATGGTATGTCTCCATGGTAGGCATGATACACCATGGCATGTCTCCATGGTAGGCATGATACACCATGGTATGTCTCCATGGTAGGCAGGATACACCACGGTATGTCTCCATGGTAGGCAGGATACACCATGGTATGTCTCCATGGTAGGCAGGATACACTATGGTATGTCTCCATGGTAGGCAGGATACACTATGGTATGTCTCCATGGTAGGCATGATACACTATGGTATGTCTCCATGGTAGGCATGATATACCATGGTATGTCTCCATGGTAGGCAGGATACACCATGGCATGTCTCCATGGTAGGCATGATACACAATGGTATGTCTCCATGGTAGGCCGGATATACCATGGTATGTCTCCATGGTAGGCATGATACACCATGGTATGTCTCCATGGTAGGCAGGATACACCATGGTATGTCTCCATGGTAGGCAGGATACACCATGGTATGTCTCCATGGTAGGCATGATACACTATGGTATGTCTCCATGGTAGGCATGATATACCATGGTATGTCTCCATGGTAGGCAGGATACACCATGGTATGTCTCCATGGTAGGCAGGATACACCATGGTATGTCTCCATGGTAGGCAGGATACACCATGGTATGTCTCCATGGTAGGCAGGATACACCGTGGTATGTCTCCATGGTAGGCATGATATACCATGGTATGTCTCCATGGTAGGCATGATACACCATGGCATGTCTCCATGGTAGGCATGATACACCATGGTATGTCTCCATGGTAGGCAGGATACACCATGGTATGTCTCCATGGTAGGCAAGATACACCATGGTATGTCTCCATGGTAGGCAGGATACACTATGGTATGTCTCCATGGTAGGCATGATACACTATGGTATATCTCCATGGTAGGCATGATACACCAATGTATGTCTCCATGGTAGGCAGGATATACCATGGTATGCTTGGATGGTACCAACGAGATTGCGTCACCCGTAGGGTTAGATGACGTAAAATGTAAAATCCGGAGTGCGTCTTCGGTTCACTACAATGACCGTGACCTTAACAATTGACTTGACTGTGACTTTGACCTGTGACCTAAGTACCCCGGTAACGAACTTGATCGATCCATGTCGGATAACTGATATCGATGAGTAAATTACGACAACATTTTGCATTTTGTGGCTTACACAGAGTGCACAGACACACCCGGTGATCCAGATTTGATCCCTGAGATCCGTATTTGGCCCCCAGATCCAGATTTGACACCTTATATCCAGATCAACCATTCAGATCCTTATTTGATACCATTTCCATCTTGACCCCTCAGATCCGGCAGCTCTAAAACTGTCGCTATATTATGCATTTTCTCAATTGTTGGCCTCATCCTAAAAGTAAAAATCAGTCTTCGGTTTCGCCCCCAGGTTCACCTGCGCAGGATTTAACACGCAACGATCTCACTCGGTGGACAGCTGAAACCAAACTGCCCGTTTATTCAGTTTCGGTCTACATCCCTACCATGCACTTTAGTTTCATAGAAACTAACCCAGTCATCCCACCACCCCAGCTTGAACCCCTCCCCCCCCCCAGACACAACGGTAGGCCTACACTGGCACCGCGGGCGCTGTCACCGCTCACGACAGTCCAGAGCCTCGCTGTAACGTTGTTATGATTAGCAGATTAGTAAGCTGCGCTGTGTTGATATCTTGTTTGGATAAGCCAAGCGACGAGTCCTGGGCCACACATCACGCGATTGATGTCGGCCAGTTGTTCTAAATAGTTAATAGTTTTCGTAGGGTCCCATGTTAAAGATTGGGAATGTTTTGTAGAAGATTCCTGTGACCTTGACATTTGACCTACATACCCCGCTAACGAACTTGACCGAGCCATGTCGGACACCTATCGATGTGAAAAGTTACAGAAACGAAATGTCGCGTTTTGCGACCTACAGAGCGCTCACAGACATATATATATATATACACACACACACACACACACACACACACACACACATACCAACGTACATAGATGACGAAAAAATGTTCCTCCATAATAACACGGCCTGCCCCCAATCAGTCCAATGCCTACCCGCGCATGGTCACGTAGCCTACCGCAGACTCGCTATGTGTTGGCCCTGTCCTAGTTTTGCCCCCCACCCCACCCCCTACAGCGACCGAACCGGTGGCTAACGGCAGACCACCGCCATTTGAAAACCAACTCATCGCGCTTACTACTGTAACATAGAAGAAAAAAGAAACATCCCATCACGCCACCCGGTTACGCACTACTGCCCTACATCCCCGATCCCTCCCCCCTCCTCCCTCCTCCCACGTGTCGTTTGCAACCAGCCAGTCAATGCTGGTTATTGTTTTTTCCGAGACTATGTCCGGGATCAGCAATGCTGCCGCTGATGAATGGGATAAGTCAGATGGGATACGGAGTGAGTGGTGGCCCGGGGGGGGGGGGGGGGGTACTATTATACAAATCTGGTGGGGGGAGGTGGGGTTCTGTGGGTGCCTTGATACCTGAGAGAGCGGATATTTGCGATGAAAAAGATACCCCTATAGTAATAATATCTACCTATACAGACGATATTATAAACTTGCGACCGGAGGGGGTCGGGGAGGGGAGGGGGTGGGGGTGGGGGGGCTATAGAAATTTGCGTTCATAGGGTAACCGGAGGGGGTGGGGGTGGGGGGGCGGGCTATGGAAATGTGCGTTCATAGGGCGGGTTGCCGGGAAAAATACCCCTTCCGAGCGGATTTTGACCGTTACCGCGGAACCCCCCCAAAGCCAGCAATGTATTAAATATCCCCCCCCCTTCCCCAACCCCCAGGGGGTGGTGGTCGACAGTGGATTAAAGACTAGAGAGCGAACAGTGCTAAATAGAAGCCACGTGCCCGGGCCGTGACTTTAATGAAAAACTACGTTTGGGATCGGTGTGACTGCAGACCGCGCAGAGCGACCGCCCAGAGCGACCGCGCAGAGCGACCGCCCAGAGCGACCGCGCAGAGCGACCGGCGACCGCGCAGAGCGACCGCCCAGAGCGACCGCGCAGAGCGACCGCCCAGAGCGACCGCGCAGAGCGACCGCCCAGAGCGACCGCGCAGAGCGACCGGCGACCGCGCAGAGCGACCGCCCAGAGCGACCGCGCAGGAGCTAAGTACAGCACGCCAGACCCCGGCTGTCGTTTCACAAGCAGCGCTCTAGGATCCCGCGGCGGTTGCTCTCACGTTACGAGATATAATTGGAAACCCTCAGCGTTAGTGTGGTTAGGAGACCGGAGACAGAGACAGACAGACGGATACCACGCAGCGTGAGCAGAGTTGGAGAGCTGGCAGAGGGAGAAGGAGAACGGGCGAGACCTCGACCATTAGATACACCCGCTGGTAAGTCACTAGTTGTTTAAATGAATATGTTAATGCACTAGTCTATTTATGAATCACCTCCATGCGATTGTCAATCCGACAAAAACTTATATGCGTTACCTTCCACGGTCGTTCTTCATGAATAATTAAAATATCGATATGAAAATATTACCACGAGAGTTCTCTTTCAGAACGGTTTTCAGAACACATATTGTCTTTTAGGGGTTCTGGCAGTCTACTGATTTGCATGGAAATCGAAAAAGAACCTTGGTCGCAAAAAATAGCATAACTTTTATTATAACTTTAACATGGGACTCCCCGGGCGCATTTCTTTGGGCCAGGTTCGGTATCCCGCCCGGGACCTGAAACATGTGACAGGGAACTTCCAAATCCGGATCTGAGGTTCGATCTGGGTCTGAGGGGTCAATCTGGGTCTGAGGGACCAAATCGGAATCTGAGGGTAAATCTGGATCTGATAAGTTAAATCTGGATCTAAGGGGTCAAATCGGGATCTGGCGGGTCAGTCTGGATCTGTGAGGTCAAATCTGGATCTGAGGGGCCAAATCTGGATCTGAGGTTTCAATGTAGATCTGATAAGTTAAATCGGGATCTAAGGGGTCAAATCGGGATCTGGTGGGTCAGTCTGGATCTGTGAGGTCAAATCGGGATCTGAGGGGCCAAATCTGGATCTGAGGTTTCAATCTGGATCTGATGGTTCAATCTGGATCTCAGGGGTCAATCTGGATCTGATAGGTCAAACCCGGATCGGAGGGACAATCCGGTGTGTGCCTCTCTGTAGGTCGCCTCTGTAGGCCGCTAAACATAACATTTCCGTCATCATCCTTCACCCTATGGGTGACGGTCTCGTTGAAGCTTTCTGATT
Source organism: Arenicola marina (assembly GCA_964019135.1). Taxonomy (NCBI): domain Eukaryota; kingdom Metazoa; phylum Annelida; class Polychaeta; family Arenicolidae; genus Arenicola; species Arenicola marina. The sequence continues at coordinate 20,112,759 of OZ025253.1, forward strand.
ACCAGGGGCCAGCTAAATATATGTTTTATCATAATTCATATCACACCCCATTGTAACGAGAGACCGCGCCAAGTTACATTTCACATCCCGTTATATCGAGACGCGGCCTTATGTTGCAAACACATCCAGTGAAGAGTGAACACTTTACAAAGAGACTTATTTTTTTCTTCATTCGGTGACTACAGAGGCTGGTAAGATTGAGATGGCAGAGGCTGGGAAGATTGAGGTGGCAGAGGCAGAAAATCCGGCGAATCCAGAAACAGAGACTGGATCAAAATCCCCTCAAGTCGCAGGGACGCCAGAGACTGCAAGAAAGCAAAGGTAACTCCCAGAATAGTCCCATAGTTTTGCTAGGTGGCGGTAGTGATAATTAGTTAGTTGGTACACTGTTTGACCCTATGAACTATTGACCAACAGATGCTTCGACCGTTGTTACGACTACTGAATCAATTATCGTAGCATGTAAACACGGCAATAGTGTGTTACTTTTCTTAATCAAGCTATGTTCAGTACAGTTTGTTTCAGTTGTCAAAAAGTGTGTTTGATACACTCAGGAGGCGATATGCCATATGATAGGAGTTAGTTACGCAGCGCGTGTGGCAACCTGCTGCGTAACTAACCACTGAATTTAATGCGTATGTCAGAAATTTAACCATCAGCGTAGGTGTATGCAATATATGAGCGGTTTGACAGTTGATAAACTAGAATGTATTTTTCTCACGAGTGACTGTTAGTGCTAGTGACGTAATAATCATCATGACTCGCATGTTTGCACGCGATATCTATGGTTACGTAACAACGCTGGCGTTTGTCGCAGAAATATAAACATCGTTGATTTGCCTCAAGAAACAACGCTTCCAAAAGTCTCATCGAACGGACCACATGCATTTTATGGATAGATAAATGTCTTATCTTTAACTACTATATTGTGCAGTTATTATGCAGTTAGGATTGTCTGGACCAAAGCAAACAAATAACATTTGTACACCCACTCGATTCTTGACGCACATACCGCGCAGCTGGCCGGTTCTCAACAGACTACAATTAGTGTGCGTCACGCAGCTGTAGCAAGGCACTTTTTTTATTGGTTCGCAAAGAACCTAAACCGGATACAGAACCTGAAAGTCTCGTTTTCTGACAACACGCCCAAACCTACATACATATATCTGTATGGCCTATTAGCCTATCCGCAACACTAAAGTTCGAACCGGTGCCATTTTTTGGCGCGTGCTGGTGCCTGAAGGCATATTGCTGAAGTGCAATATGAAGGCAGCCTGGTTTCCAGCTTTTATGGCAGTGAATTCCCTGTGACTCAGGGCGCTGCTCTTGTTATTAACTGCAATTTAAGGTGAGCGACTGGCAGCGCCATCTGACGAGGAGTCATATGCTAACGAGAGCATGGATAACAAGTTGCATTCACCTACCAGCACGCGCCAAAAACGTACGGGGCTCCGTAGAATGTCTCGCAAAGACATATACTAGGGAGACATGTTATTGATTGGTTGGGTGAAGTTGATAACTGAATGATTAATTAAATCATCAGTTAATTAATCAGGATTCCTAAACGCGCCTATGCTCTTAAGAACCCCCCCCCCCCCTCGGTGCAAAACACAGGCTGGAACAAACACCCAGCCTGCTGAGGCTGGAATAATAGGCCTATGTAAAGATGGACTCTATATACAAATGTAAAATATAAAGAATCTTGATCAATTCATTGATAAGCATTATTATCAATCGTAAAGAAACAAAGATATGGTCAGAGCTGCGAAGTAAATATTGCGGTAAGGTTTGTTTATTCATGGACAAATCTCTATCAACAGTGTTTTCCCTTTAAGGTCAATATCAGCTGCAGGCGCCGCCACGGCAACCACAACGACCCGGCAGACCCTCATCTGGGTGGCGGAGCTGCCAGGAGTGTACCCCCCTCAGGACGCCAAGGTCTGCAGCGCCCGAGCACTGGTGGAGGGCCGACCCCCCGGCACTCTGACGGAGGAGGCGGCCAGGCTAGAGGCGGGGACGTTCGACTGGAGCCACCGGGAAACGGTGTCGCTGCAAGAACGATTTTGGAAGTTTTTCTGTGACCTGGTTAAGAAGGTGGGGAGTAGGGACCCCCTGTTCGCCGGAGCTCATCTTATGCTGGTAGGTAGTCATGGCGACGGGACAGATGTCAGACCCCAGGCTAACGAGTTCGATATTTTAGTTAGTGTGACATTAGAGGGGTTGGTGGTGATGAAAGAGGAGGAGAGCTGGAGTGTGTGGGTGACAGGCAAGGCCCTGACCGCCTGCCAGGAGGAGGAGGGGAGGCGGGTAGTACTAAAAGGGGAGTCACGCGTCGTGGATGGGGTGAAGAAATGTGAGGTCGACCCTAAGGCCTTCCTTAAGCGCTGGGTGGACGGACTAGATGCCGCGGGGCCCACCGTAACACTTCCCGAGGGTCTGGTCCACGGCGGCCCTCTCTCCCCCAGGTACACCGCGGTGAAGGTCGGTGGAACAACTGCCACCCCGCCTCTGGTGTGGCGGGGGGAGACCCGGCTGACCTGTGACCTCACCCCCGCCTTCCCTGTCTTCCGGGACGCCTTAAACGGTGTCACCCAGGAGGCGATAGGCCGCCTGGAGAGGGTGGCGGGGCTGGAGCGGTCCTCACACCCTGTCCACCTGGTGCCGGCGGGTGGGCCGGGGGGTGAGTGGTTACCAACGACGTGTGTCTTAGAGACACACGCGCTGGTCAAGCTTGGTCCCCGCTCACCCCCCGTCACCCTCATCCGGGGCCTCAAGCTCCTGGTTCGGCGCTACCTCCAGTGGCGCCCCCTGGATGAGATAGAGAATCAGGTGAAGGAGGCCAGTGACATCTTGGCGGACCTGGCGGGTGGGCGCGGGGGGTCCCTGGGGTGTATTGGGGGGTTGGTGGACGTGGAAGGGCTCTGTGAGTGTATCAGGGAGTCGCTGAATACCGGAAGGTTGAGGCTGCCGGAGAGGAGAGAGGGGGAATGGGAGGGGACCAGGGAGGGGGCCTACTGGAGCCGGGTGGCCCTGGTGGTTTCGGCCACCCACGTAGCGCACTGGGCAAGGCGGGGGGCTGGAGGGTGTCTGGGTGGTTGCGGCCTGTGTGATGACCTGACCCCTGAGGCACAGAGACTGTTAATTGCTGCCGCCTTCCTTCACCCCGCCGTGGGGGAGGCTGTGGGGGTGCAACCCTCACACCAACTTGAGGTCTCCTCTGCTTTCCTCAAATACCTCGTCCTGGGGGATTTGGTCGGGGGCGGGGCGGGAGAGAGTGAGAAGGAGGCGCTACAGGATGTGGACTCGTACATGAGGGAAATGGCGACTCATTTGGACGAGGGGGAGCGTGTTCCTCACCCCCTGCTGAGCGGTGAGGGGGTGGATGACATCCCTCCGCGGTCAGAGCGGGGAGTGGTCCTGGACACAAGTCGCCCAGAGCACAGCGCTATAGTGCGGTTACAGCTTCCTGTCTGGCGCTTGCTTCCCGACTCCCTCTATGACTGTTACACGGAGGTCTGCCGTCAGCTCTGTGACCTCGCACAGGTCACGTGATCACTGGTGCACCAAACACGTCACGGTTGTCGTATTACGTGACCCCAACAGGTGACGCCACAAGATGGCGGCACTTTATTTACACCTGGTAACTGAGGGGGTGGGGGGCAGTTGACCAGAGGGTAAAAGGTTTGTGTGAAGGGGGTAGAGGGTAGGTGTTGGAACGGGGTGGGGGACAGGCATCAGGGAGAAGGTATGAAACATTAAATAAAATGCAGCGGTTTGTTTACTTATTTATGTCTAGTTTGTCTCTCTTTCGTTCTGTATTTGATATCCTCACTCCAGGGGCGGGGTGCGGGGGGGGGGGGGCGGGGGTGAGGGGGGAAGTTGGGGGCTTGGTGTATGAACTCGTTAGCCTGTGACTGACTCTGCCCGCTGACTTTGACTATTTTCCGGTTACTTCTAAAGACGCCAAAAAGTAACTTTGGCGGACAATTTTATTTCGGTTTCATTATAATTGATCCGTAGCCAGAGCTCTAAGCGTTCAGATACCTACAAACGCATCTAAACCAGGTCACAACTCTCCAAGGTGTTGGAACTTTTATTTACATGTATATATGCATATATATTACAATGTCCGTTGTGACGAAATGAAATCATCGCGTGTACAGCTAAGACTACCTGTCTAGCTTTAGCCCCAATCCATATGACGGGTGTACGCGCATGGACTCGTATAGTGCACCAAGGTTTACTCTAGTTGGGGCAAGTAGAACGGGGTGGCCGAAACAGCCCAAGCGAATGTTCCTGGGCTGACTGTGGTAGGGAGTGTTTTGATTGCACATGCCGAAGAAGCAGTGAAAAAGGCAACATAAAAATGCGGTCATAGTAACAGATTTTATTTTTGACCCCGCGCTGGCTCTTGCATAGTCAGTTTTACCAGTTAAATTATTTGACATTTTTTTATTTTTAAGGATTGCCAACTTTAATCTTGTCATACACTCTGTTATGTCCCAAAGTGAAATAACACTGTTAAATACGTTCCGAAGAAAGGTGTATGAAATATTTTACCAGGGCACCAGCTGGTCGAATTCTATGAGGGCCTACTCTGGGTGCCCTGGGTGTCACAACTGTCATCCGGCTGGATTGATATATGTCTCTTGCGACACGGGGAGTCTCCTTTGACGTTTTACGTCCGTTACACTATACAGTGGGGTACAAACCGTGTATTCTGCATTTTGGAATAAAACACATATTTGGGATTGTAAAAGCATTGATGGCAAGAATAGTAATCGTTAGTTAATTGGATACATCTACAGGCGAAGAGGTTAGTAAACAATGTCATGCAAGATATAAACGCTTCCAATGGTTCTAATCGGTTAGTTAAATATATATGTCTCTACTTGAAGAGAGAAATGGGTAATATCGTCAAACACTTCATAACATGAAACACCAACCTATATATAAGTCATGCCATTATATGCTTGCCATGAAATACCTATTTTGGAAACGAACAATTGGAGACATTTAGCCATAAGCTGCCTATTAACATGCGATTAAGAATGTTCCAGCAAATATATCTCAAGTTTACTATGCAAGCTGTTTTATTGTTGGCGATCAGTGTGGCCAACTTGTTGGTTGTTTATGTTATCCTGTGCATGAAACTTTGCATTTATGATATGCAATCAGTCAATAGGTATTGCTTTTCATCCGTGATTTAATAAATGATCTTAACAACAAATCTTTGTTACATATGAGTTGCACTTAAGCCACCCATTGATTGTTATCGCCATACGGGGATGGAAATCAGGACACCATTAATTATCATAGTAATTTAGCAATGTTTTTCACTAGAGGTTAACTCTTCGGCATCCAGAAACAAATGAAAACATTTACTGGACCTAATAGGTAGGTTAACATTTCTTCAAGGTACAAATAACTTTGTACTTACCCTTTGCGAGATACAGAGCGCGAGAGGACCAGAACGGTGCATCTATTACACTGGGTTTAGCACAAACTGTTGCTGTAACTTATATTTGCTGTCCAAGTTGGCGTGGCACGACCTGGATGGGAACGTTATGATGTTATGCGGCTGAAATCCAAAAAATGTAATTGGTAATGGGTCCATTATGCTTTTTACACCAAGTTTTAGCGAATGGCGATGTTGGATCTGATGTTTCAATTTTCTCGCACGAGAGGCATGCCGCCTGTGTCGGTGTCAGCTTTGAATTGGAAGGGTGGGTGAGGGTTGGGGGAGGTGTAGCCTAGGTGGTGCCGGTCATAGGATGCATTACTCTTCTGGGTTGTACAGTTAATTAGGAGCCCCTGTGACATACATGTCAGATAAAGGCCCAAAGACGGATAACATCATTTAATGATGCAGATATCTGCCTCCTCCAATCACACGGGACGTTACTTCCCGGTCATTGGGGAAAAGGTTTCCTGTCAAATCATGCATATCATGCACCCTCCCACCCCTAAGCAACTCGCTGGTGCCTCCTTCGGTAAGCTTGATCAAATCCACGTAGCATTAGCGTTCGGTATTATCGCTCCGCCAGATCTAATGGGAGACACTGCGTCAATGAGTGTACCGAGGTCAAACCAGCCACCAGGCTAGAGAGCCCGAGGGGATAGAAGAGAAAGGGGGCGTGGGGGGTTGGGAGCCTTGTACGCATTGTACGCATTTGGTCTCGAAAGAACGTCAGATGATGACGATAAGAGCCACCTGCCCCTTAAAGGGAACCGCCAGCCTGGCCTCTAACGCTGCTTTACCGATTCATATAATACCTAATTGACTATCCTCAAAATTACAGAATTTGTTGTTCCATCTGTAGCTCACAATAAACTTTAGAAGTATCCGACAGGAATGATTTCGCCGCCTACCCAGGCGGCAGCCCTTTTTGGAGGCGTGTCCGCGATTGACCAATCAAGAGGCGATACTCTAATTTATTCAAACCGGAAATTACGCATATTGTGTGAGCAAAACAAGAGCGCGTGATAATCGCTAATATAATTAGCTGCGATTTTAACTCCAATTATGGCATTGTTGCGGAGTCAATCGTCGCAAGACGTAAATCAATTTGTTTCCACGGTACTTTTCCATGAAAAGCTAAGATCTTGCGCTACTGCGCGGTTGGGAACGGCCGCTGTTCATCGGTAAATCGCCATCCTGATCTCTCTCTCCGCGAGTTATAACGTAAGGCGGCGCCATATGAACAGTCACAATATGCGTCACTGCTCCCGGCAAAATGGCGCGCTGCTTGACATTGCTGGGGGCGGGTTGCCTTAATATTTTTCTCCTTACCAGTCGGCCGAAACGAAGCGTTAACACTCGCCAATTTAATTTTAAGATGTAAACTTTCGGTGCAGAAAGCGATTAAATTAGGTTGGACACCCGCTTAAAATAACCCGCCCACCGTCGATTGTTCAGGGTGTAGGTAGACTTTGAACATTTATTGAGAGAACTGGCATAACTAATACAGATACCAAAAAAATAGCTTTGTTTCGGATCAGCGTGGTGGTGAGGTTGTCGTGCTACACGTCTCTTCCGCGAAATGTTGTGCGGTGTGACTGCGCCCACGTTCCTTAGATCAAGATATAACAGTTAGCACGAGTCTTACGGCAGTACATCCAAGGGAGGGGTCCCACCGTAGCCATTACCGTGGTTATCACCCTGTTGGTGTCCGTCAGGGGGTAGGCCTACCGCATAGATATCCCCGGGCATCCAACACGACCAGCCTAGGGACAAAAATCACTTCACCACCGAAGTGCGAATCACGATTTACCATTTAATAGATCAATAGGACCGGTGGGGGGGGGGGGGGAGTTCGCCAGTTCTCCTTTTAGGAAAACCCGACAAGGCTAGAAGCAAACTTTGGGAGTCTTCGTCTAACACCACGACGTCGACGGGATCGTATGAAGGCTGACGAGTCGGCACCGGGCTGTTGTAGCCCAACGCGCCGTATGAAAGATGTATGGTGTGGTGGTCTGCATTTTGATGGATACTTATTGTCGATTTGGTGAATTTCAGGACACGTTGTCTTCGGGGGACAGGGGGGGGGGGGCGATGGGGGCATGGGGGGGGGGAGGTATAATTCCCAAATCACGAAGAATATTGTTTTTATTCGCAGCTCAAGGTAAAGGAAAATCATTGATCACGGTGGTCCCATTCCCAGTTCACGGTGAAATGACAAACGCGATTGTGTCAGAGCGTTTCTCAATAAAACATATATACAATTATTTAGAAATAATAGATAAATGAAATAACAACATCGAGATATCAGTTTTCCATTCAATGAGAGACCGGATATGATTCCATATCAGGGAAACGAAGGGTGATTATACTGAATGCATATGTGTTCTATAATGTCCGTGTCACTGTAGACCTGGAGGAAACCATTTTATGGTAATTCACAGAGCAACATTTCAGTCACCCAGGAACGAGCGCAATAGAGACGTCGTTGAGTATTTGCGATTTATAATGTGTGAGGATTTCCTCAAAGATGGCGGGTGGTGGGGGCGAGGGGGGGGGAGGGGGTGCGGGAGAAGGCGGTGGGGATAAGTGGGTGGGGGCGAGGGGGGGGGGGAGGGAAGCCTACCCCAGGCCGTGGAGACTCTTCAATCATAAAGAGGGTCGTGCAATCGATAGTTTTAGCCCAGGAGTGAAGATACGGTTCCCCTGTTCCCCCCACCCCTCGCCACCCACGCTCTCGCACGACGGAACGTGGCGGAAAGTCGGGGTCACCTCCTGCCCATTGAGACGCGAGACGTGGAAACAGGGTGGCAGGGTGGGGTGGCCTGGGGTAGCGTGGGGTGTCGTGGAGTGGTGTGGGGTGTCGTGGGCGTCGTGGGGTAGTGTGGTGTTGCGTGGGGTATCGTGGAGTGGCGTGGGGTAGCGTGGGGTGGCGTGGGGTGGCGTGGGGTGGCGTGGTGTAGCGTGTGTAGCGTGGGGTAGCGTGGGGCGTGGGTGGCGTGGGGTAGCATGGGGTGGCGTGGGGTGGCGTGGGGTGGCGTGGGGTAGTGTGGTGTGGCGTGGGGTGTCGTGGGGTGGCGTGGGGTAGTGTGGTGTGGCGTGGGGTGGCGTGGGGTAGTGTGGGGTGGCGTGGGGTGGCGTGGGGTGTCGTGGGGTGGCCTGGGGTACCGTGGGGTGGCGTGGGATAGTGTGGTGTTGCGTGGGGTGTCGTGGGGTGGCGTGGGGTAGCCTGGTGTGGCGTGGGGTGGGGTGGCGTGGGGTGGCGTGGGGTGTCGTAGAGTGGCGTGGAGTGGCGTGGGGTAGCGTGGGGTGGTGTGGGTAGCGTGGGGTGGTGTGGGGTGGCGTGGGGTGGCGTGGGTAGCGTCGGGTGGTGTGGGGTGTCGCGGGGTGGCGTTGGGTGGCGTGGGATAGCGTGGGTGGTGTGGGGTGTCGTGGGGTGGCCTGGGGTGTCGTGGGGTAGCGTGGGGTGGCGTGGGGTAGCGTGGTGTGGTGTGGGGTGGCGTGGGGTGGTGTGGTGTTGCGTGGGGTGTCGTGGAGTGGCGTGGGGTAACGTGGGTGGTGTGGGGTGTCGTGGGGTGGCGTGGGGTAGCGTGGTGTAGCGTGGGGTAGCGTGGGGTGGCGTGGGGTAGCGTGGGGTGGCGTGGGGTAGCGTGGGGTGGCGTGGGGTAGCGTGGGGTGGCGTGGGGTGGCGTGGGGTAGCGTGGGGTGGTGTGGGGTGGCGTAGGGTGGCGTGAGGTCGGATGAGGGCGTCTAACTGATTGGTTGATCCGCAATGGATTAAACAGGCAGAATCGGATATTTGAAAAAAAAATAACAAGGAGTCCAAAGTACAGTTCCACGGTGGCCCATGCCGACTGGTTTCCAGGAAGATAAATGCCGTAAGGAATGGGAATAGTTATCGCCTACTAGCGCGGAGTCAAATGCCGCTCCAGTGCCCACAGATCGAAGGCACGCGTTGCTCGACCTCAATGACCTTGGGATCCATGGGTTTTCTTAATGTCTGTTCCGTTGGTGCCGCCAACCCATAGCTCGGGGTTCCGTACCCATAGCTCGGGGCCACACACCCATAGCACCGGGTCCACACCCATAGCTCATGGTCTCACACCCATACCTCGGTGTCCCATACCCGTAGCTCGGGGTCCCTCACCCATAGCTCGGGGTCCTACACCCATAGCTCGGTGTCACGCACCCATAGCTCGGGGTCCCACACCCATAGCTCGGCGTCCCACACCCATAGCTCGGTGTCCCACACCCATAGCTCGGTGTCCCACACCCATAGCTCAGTGTCCCACACCCATAGCTCGGTGTCCCACACCCATAGCTCGGGGTCCCACACCCATAGCTCGGGTGTCCCACACCCATAGCTCGGGGTCCCACACCCATAGCTTGGTGTTTCACACCCATAGCTCGGGGTCCTACACCCATAGCTCGGGGGTCCCACACCCATATGTCAGGGTCCCACACCCATAGCTCGGTATCCCACACCCATAGCTCGGGGTCCCACACCCATAGCTCGGGGTCCCACACCCATAGCTCGGTATCCCACACCCATAGCTCAGGGTCCCACACCCATAGCTCGGGATCCTACACCGATAGCTCGGTGTCCCACACGCACAGCTCGGTGCCCAAAACGCATAGCTTGGTATCCCACGCTCATAGCTCAATGTCCAGCACCCATAGCTCGGTGTCCTACACCCGTAGCTCGTGATCCCACACCCACAGCTTGGTGTCCTACATCCATAGTTCGGTGTCCTACACCCGTAGCTCGGGGTCCCACACCCATAGCTCAATGACCAGCACCCATAGATCGGTATCCCACACCCATAGCTCGGTGTCTCACACTCATAGCTCGGTGTCCCACACCCATAGATCGGTGTCCCACACCCATAGCTCGGTGTCCCACACTCATAGCTCGTGATCCCACACCCATATCTTGGTGTCCCACACCCATAGCTTGGTGTCCTACACCCATAGCTCGGTGTCCTACACCCGTAGCTCGGTGTCCCACACCCATAGCTGGGTGTCCCACACCGGTAGCTCGGCGTCCCAAACCCATAGCTCGGTGTCCCACACCCATAGCTCGGTGTCCCACACCCATAGCTCGGTGTCCCACACCCATAGCTCGGGGTCCCACACCCATAGCTCAAGGGTGACGCACCCATAGCTCGGTATCCCACACCCATAACTTGGTGTCCTACACCCATAGTTCGGTGTCCTACACCCGTAGCTCGGGGTCCCAGACCCATAGCTCAATGTCCAGCACCCATAGCTCGGTGTCCTACACCCGTAGCTCGGTATCCCACACCCATATCTCTGTGTCCCACACCCATAGCTCGGTGTCCTACACCCATAGCTCGGTGTCCTACACCCGTAGCTCGGTGTCCCACACCCGTAGATCGGTGTCCCACACCCATAGCTCGGTGTCCCACACCCATAGCTCGGTTTTCCACACCCATAGCTCGGTATCCCACACCCATAGCTTGGTGTCTCACACTCATAGCTCGGTGTCCCACACCCATAGATCGGTGTCCCACACCCATAGCTCGGTGTCCCACACCCATAGCTCGGTGTCCAACACCCATGGCTCGGTGTCCTACACCCATAGCTCGGTGTCCCACACCAATAGCTCGGGACCCCACACCAATAGCTTAGCGCCCTACACCCATAGATCGGTGTCCCACAGCCGCAGTTCGAGATCCCACACCCATAGCTCGGTGTCCTACACCAGTAGCTCGGTGTCCCACACCCATAGCTCGATGTCCCACACTCATAGCTCGTGATCCCACACCCAAAGCTTGGTGTCCTACACCCATAGCTCCGTGTCCTACACCTGTAGCTCAGGGGTCCCACACCCATAGCTTGGTGTCCCACACCCATAGCTCGGGGTCCTACACCCATAGCTCGGGGATCCCACACCCTTAGGTCAGGATCCCACACCCATAGCTCGGTGTCCCACACCCATAACTCGGTGTCCCACACCCATAGCTTGGTGTCCCACACCCATAGCTCGGTGTCCCACACCCATGGCTCGGTGTCCCACACCCGTAGCTCGGTGTCCCACACCTATAGCTCGGGACCCCACACCAATAGCTTGGCGCCCTACACCCATAGCTCGGTGTCCCACAGCCATAGCTCAAATCCCACACCCATAGCTTGGTGTCCTACACCCGTAGCTCGGTGTCCACACCCATAGCTCGGTGTCCTACGCCCATAGCTCGTGATCCCGCACCCATAGTTTGGTGTCCTACACCCAGAGCTCGATGTCCCACACCCATAGCTTGGGGTCTCACACCCATAGCCCGGTATCCCACACCCATAGCTCAGGGTCCCACAAACATAGCTCGGGATCTTACATCTATAGCTTGGGACCCCACACCCATAGCTCTGTGTCCTACACCCGTAGCTCGGTGTCCCACACCCATAGCTCGGTGTCCCACACTCATAGCTCGTGATCCCACACCCATAGCTTGGTGTCCTACACTCAAAGCTCCGTGTCCTACACCCGTAGCTTGGTGTCCCACACCCATAGCTCGGTGTCCCACACCCATAGCTCGGTGTCTCACACCCATAGCTCGGTGTCCCACACCCATAGTTCGGTGTCTCACACCCATAGCTCGGTGTCCCACACCCATAGCTCGGTGTCCCACACCCATAGCTCGGTGTCCCACACCCATAACTCGGTGTCCCACACCCATAGCTCGGTGTCCCAGACCCATGGCTCGGTGTCCCACACCCATAGCTCGGTGTTCCACACCCATAGCTCGGTTTACCCCGCCCATAGCTCGGTGTCCCACACCCATAGCTCGGTGCCCCACATCCATAGCTTGGTGTCTCACACCCATAGCTTGGTGTCCTACACCCGTAGCTCGGTGTCCACACCCATAGTTCGGTGTCCTACGCCCATAGCTCGTGATCCCGCACCCATAGTTCGGTGTCCTACACCCAGAGCTCAGGGTCCCACACCCATAGCTCGGGGTCTCACACCCATAGCCCGGTATCCCACACCCATAGCTCGGTGTCCCACACTCATAGCTCGTGATCCCACACCCATAGCTTGGTGTCCTACACTCATAGCTCCGTGTCCTACACCCGTAGCTTGGTGTCCCACACCCATAGCTCAATGTCCAGCACCCATAGCTCGGTGTCCCAAACCCGTAGCTCGGTATCCCACACCCTTAGCTGGGTGTCCCACACCGGTAGCTCGGTGTCCCAAACCCATAGCTCGGTGTCCCACACCCATAGCTGGGTGTCCGGCGTTCATAGCTCGGTGTCCGGTGCTCATAGCTCGGGGTCCCACACCCATAGCTCGGTGTTCCACACCCATAGCTCGGGGTCCCCCGCCCATAGCTCGGTGTCCCACACCCATAGCTCGGTGCCTCACACCCATAGCTCGGTGTCCCACACCCATAACTTGGTGTCCCACATCCATAGCTCCGTGTCCCACACCCATAGCTCGGTGTCCCGCACCCATAGCTCGGTGTCCCACACCCATAGCTCGGTGTCCCACACCCATAGCTCGGTGTCCCACACCCATAGCTTGGTGTCTCACACCCATAGCTCGGTGTCCCACACTCATAGTTTGGGCTCCCACACGCGTAGCTCGGTGTCCCACACCCATAACTCGGGACACCGCACCTATAGCTTGGTGTTCTAATCCCATAGCTCTGTGTCCCACACGCATAGTTTGGGATCTCACACCCATAGCTCGGTGTCCTACACCCAAAGCTCGTGATCCCACACCCATAGCTTGGTGTCCCACACCCATAGCTTGGTGTCCTACACCCATAGCTCGGTGTCCTACACCTGTAGCTTGGTGTCCCACACCCATAGCTCGGTGTCTCACACCCATAGATCGATGTCCCACACCCATAGCTCGGTGTCCTACACCCACAGCTCGTAATCCCACACCCATAGCTTGGTGTCCTACACCCATAGCTTGGTGTCACACACGCATAGCTCGGGGTCCCACACCCATAGCTTGGTGTCCCACGCCCATAGTTCGGTGTCCTACACCCATAGCTCGTGATCCCATACCAATAGCTTGGTGTCCTACACCCATAGCTCGGTGTCCTACACCCATACCTCGGGTCCCACACCCATAGCTTGGTGTCCCACGCTCATAGCTCAATGCCCAGCACCCATAGCTTGGTGTCCCATACCGGTAGCTCGGTGTCCCTCACCCATAGCTCGTTGTCCCACACCCATAACTCGGGGTCCCACACCCATTGCTTGGTGTCCCACGCCCATAGTTCGGTGTCCTACACCCATAGCTCGTGATCCCATACCAATAGCTTGGTGTCCTACACCCATAGCTCGGTGTCCTACACCCATACCTCGGGTCCCACACCCATAGCTTGGTGTCCCACACTCATAGCTCAATGTCCAGCACCCATAGCTTGGTGTCCCATACCGGTAGCTCGGTGTCCCTCACCCATAACTCGGTGTCCCACACCCATAGCTCGGTGGCCTACACCAATAGCCTGTGATCTTACGCCCATAGCTCGGTATCCCACATCCATAGCTCTGTGTCTCACACCCATAGCTCGGTGTCCCACACCCATAGCTCGGTTTCCCACACCCATAGCTCGGTGTGCCACACCCATAGCTCGGTGTCCCACACCCATAGCTCGGTATCCCACATCCATAGCTCAGTGTCCCACACCCATAGCTTGGTGTCCTACACCCATAGCTCGGTGTCTCACACCCATAGCTCGGTGTCCCACACCCATAGCTCGGTGTCCCACACCCATAGCTCGGTGTCCCACACCAATCGCTCGGTGTCCCACAACCATAGCTCTGTGTCCCACACCCATAGCTCTGTGTCCCGCACCCATAACTCGGTGTCCCACAACCATAGCTCGGGACCCCGCACCCATGGCTTGGTGTTCTACACCCATAGCTGTGTGACCCACACCCATAGTTCGGTGTCCTACGCCCATAGCTTGGTGTGCTACACATATAGCTCGGTGTCCTACAACCGTAGCTCGGGGTCCTATACCCATAGCTCGGTGTCCCACGCCCATAGCTCGGTGTCCCACACCCATAGCTCGGTGTTCCACACCCATAGCTCTATGTCCCACACCCATAGCTTGGTGTCCTACACCCATAGCTCGGTGTCCTGCACCCGTAGCTCGGTGTCCCACACCCATAGCAAGGTGTCCTGCACCCATAGTTCGGTGTCCCACACCCATAGCTCGGTGTCTCACACCCATAGCTCTGTGTCCCACACCCATAGCTCGGTGTCCCACACCCATAACTCTATGACCCACACCCATAGCTTGGTGTCCTACACCCATAGCTCGGTGTCCCACACCCATAGCTCGGTGTCTCACACCCATAGCTCGGTGTCCCACACCCATAGCTTGGTGCCCCACACCCATAGCTCGGTGTCCCACACCCATAGCTCGGTGTCTCACACCCATAGCTCGGTGTCCCACACCCATAGCTCGGTGTCCCACACCCATAGCTCGGTGTCCCATACCCATAACTCGGTGACCCACACATATAGCTCGGTGTCCCAGACCCATGGCTCGGTGTCCCAGACCCATGGCTCGGTGTCCCACACCCATAGTTCGGTGTCCCACACCCATAGCTCGGTGTCCCACACCCATAGCTCGGTGTCCCACACCCATAACTCGGTGTCCCACACCCATAGCTCGGTGTCCCAGACCCATAGCTCGGTGTCCCACAACCATAGCTCGGTGTCCCACACCCATAGCTCGGCGTCCCGCACCCATAGCTCGGTGTCCCACACCCATAGCTCGGTGTCCCACACCCATAGTTCGGTGTCCCACACCCATAGCTCGGTGTCCCACACCCATAGCTCGGTGTCCCACACCCATAACTCGGTGTCCCACACCCATAGCTCGGTGTCCCAGACCCATAGCTCGGTGTCCCACAACCATAGCTCGGTGTCCCACACCCATAGCTCGGCGTCCCGCACCCATAGCTCGGTGTCCCACACCCATAGCTCGGTGTCCCACACCCATAGCTCGGTGTCCCACACCCATAGCTCGGTGTCCCACACCCGTAGCTCGGTGTCCCACACCCATAGCTCGGGACCCCGCACCCATAACTTGGTGTTCTACACCCATAGCTCTGTGTCCCACACCCATAGCTCGGTGTCCTACGCCCATAGCTCGTGATCCCACACCCAAAGCTTGGTGTGCTACACATATAGCTCGGTGTCCTACACCCGTAGTTCGGGGTCCCATACCCATAGCTCGGTGTCTCACACCCATAGCTCGGTGTCCCACACCCATAGCTCGGTGTCCGGCGCTCATAGGTCGGGGCCCCACACCCATAGCTCGGTGTACCACACCCATAACTCGGGGTCCCACACCCATAGCTCGGTGTCCCACACCTATAGTGTGGGACACCGAGCCCCCCTCCCCCGCCCCCCTGCCCCCTCCCCCTTCCTCCATAGCGCTACGCCTGGGCACACGACCCCCCCCCCCCCCCTGCCCCCTCCCACCTTCCATAGCGCTGGGCCTGGGAACACGCCCCCTCCCGTGCCCCCTGCCCCCTTCCAACGCTCTAGGCCTGGCTCGAGTACCTCCCGTCAGAAGCGGGCTTGTCTGGGGGCAAACAGCCAGGGGTGTGTTCGTTCGTGTCCTATCACCAATGCACAAGTACCAAGATTAGATAGCTCTCCAGTCGCCACACAATCAACGACAGTTGAAGAGCGACGAACTTTGCTCCCCATAATAAACCCGTCACAGGCAGACCTATATATAGAGGAGCTCGTGACGCGTGGAGTCATACCGATCTGACCCGGCAGATATCGCGCAATTAGGGATCACGCCTTGAAACACGGTACACCACGCGGTGACATACGTTGTCATATATATGTAAGATTTGAGATTTCTGCAGCGTATTAAGAAGGTATGTATGTATACAATTTGTATACGAACATAACTTTATGTTCAGAGATTCTATAGACGCCACAATAATTAAGCCATTGGGCAGTTGTATACGAATTGTATCGGTTTCTAGAATTAAGAAGAAAGAACAAGTGCGGCAGGATATGTCTGCATCTAGCAAGTAGCGGAGATGGAAAATTCCGAGACGGGACAGGCGGAGGTGGCTGGAACAACTCCAGAAGCTGCAGCGACCACAGTATTCAGAGGGGAACAAAGGTATTTCGAATTACATCGTCCACGCCGAAAGAATATAAACGTGCTCTGTCACGGTACGTTAATTTCATTGTCATAATTTCATTATATATATATATACGTACATTACGTAAAATTTGAGCTGCTGCCATGGCGGATCGATGATTTTGAAAAGATGGAGGGGGTGGTTTCGCTTCGCAAAAGCGGGGTTCCACTACAACAAAAGTGGGGTTTGGGGGGAGGTCTACATCGAATATGGAGCAATGAAGCTAGTGCTTAAAAACAACCCCTACATATCCCAAAAAAGCCCCCCCCCCCTGCCCTCCCCACCATGATGTTTTCCTTTTTATTCAGGAATTCGGTCCATCAGCCGCTGGTCGTCCAGCTCGCCGAAGACCAGCCCTCCAGAGACCAGCTCTCCGAAGACCAGCCCTCCGGAGACCAGCCCTCCGAAGACCAGCCCTCCGAAGACCAGTCCTCCGAAGACCAGCCCTCCGAAGACCAGCCCTTCAGAGACCAGCCCTCCGGAGACCAGTCCTCCGGGGCACAGCCCTCCGGAGACCAGCCCTCCGGAGACCAGCCCTCCGAAGACCAGCCCTTCAGAGACCAGCCCTCCGGAGACCAGCCCTCCGGAGACCAGCCCTCCGAAGACCAGCCCTCCGAAGACCAGCCCTCCGGAGACCAGCCCTCCGAAGACCAGCCCTCCGAAGACCAGTCCTCCGAAGACCAGCCCTTCAGAGACCAGCCCTCCGGAGACCAGCCCTCCGGAGACCAGCCCTCCGGAGACCAGCCCTCCGGAGACCAGCCCTTCAGAGACCAGCCCTCCGGAGACCAGCCCTCCGGAGACCAGCCCTCCGAAGACCAGCCCTCCGGAGACCAGCCCTCCGGAGACCAGCCCTCCGGAGACCAGCCCTCCGAAGACCAGCCCTCCGGAGACCAGCCCTCCGGAGACCAGCCCTCCCGAGACCAGCCATCCGGAGACCAGCCCTCCGGACACCAGCCCTCCGGAGACCAGCAACCCGTAGACCAGCAACCCGGAGACCAGCAACCCGTAGACCAGCCCTCCGGAGACCAGCCCCCCGAACACCGGACAGCTGGAGAGCAAGCGTTGTCCGGAGGATCGGCTACAGCCATTGACCCATCGATCAGGTCAGACTTACAACCTTACAGGCTTATCATTAGCAACTCGAATATTTGTTAACACGTGCCACACGTCCCAATTTTGTGTTCAAGGGAACAGGACATTTGGGCCATTTCTAAAAAAATATCGTCAACATTCTGAAAATAATGCACTAGAATTACAATCTGTCGCTAAGTGATTGACCAGGCACGGGCGTTTGGATATAACCTGCGCTCCAATTTAATGTCACATGCCTAGTTTAGGTGCTAGAGCTCTTCGAAGTGGGACGACTCCTTTGCTGGGCCACCCAAAATAAGTAATTGAGGATTGTGGCTATTCTGCAAAAGTCTTTTGCAAAAATATATCGCATGTTTTTTGTGTCAAATGGTAGGGAACATTAGTCTTCAGAAACTAATTTGTTCTTTTTTTAACTTTCGCCGGCAGTGTTTTTGTATCCGTCTCACTTCAACTGCGGTTATATGTCCAAAATGATGAAGTAATGCAATTGTTGGCCATTTTCGTCAAACCATAACTGAAGGAACAATTAGCTCTTCAACCGCTGAGTTGAGGCAGTATATTTTCGCATTATGCAATGTCAAAAATTACGTAACAGCTAACGTGAGCAGACGAAGTGGTGGATTCAGTCGTTTCATTGTTCACCAACATTTCTAAGAGATATGATCACCGAATTTCATAATGAGGTAAACTAAAAATGTATAAACCACGTCATATCAGTTAAAACGAAAAAAAGTCATCGAAACATTGATATTGGTTTTAGAGAAACGGCGGCTGTGCCTACGACAGCGGAGACGGCGGCTGTGGTTCCGACAGCGGAGACGGCGGTGGTGGCTCCGACAGTGGAGGCGGCGGTGGTGGCTCCGACAGCGGAGACGGCGGCGGTGGCTACAACAGCGGAGCCGTCGGCGGTAGCTCCGACCGACGCTAAAGGATGTTCTGCCGTCGGCGAGGGAACGACGTTCTCCGGTGATGCTGCCCTAGACCTGCAGGGGTTAAGCCGCGCTATCACCGAACACAGTGTCGTCATGAGAGAACTGTCAGCAAACGTACGCGAACTCATGCAGACGATTTCGGCCAACAACCAGTAAGTAAACAAATGTGTTAATGCATCACTCTCGAGAGCCATTTTGTGACGCTTGTGTTTTACTGTTCTGTATTAGTGTTTGTGGGGCCACTGCACACTAGGAAGAAGGGGGTGTAAGGAATAGCCTTAGTTTAGGTGTCGTAAATATAGTAATATGGGAAGTAGTTTGTTCATAGAAATGGACTTCCGGTCATGCGCATAACGCTCGCCAGGCGGCGCACCAAGCGCATGAAAGACCAAACCCACGTGGTTTAATTATTTCAATGCGTTGCCATCTATTTCTATCGTTATCGGTCGCCCTAATCTGGCCTCATATAACGCTATCTTTGAGAATTAGGCCAAAGGGTATTTGCGTTCCTCGGGATTGGGCTTTTCATTTTCATCACCGTGAACTGGGAATGAGTAAAATAATTCTTCGTGAAGTGGGAATGGGGTATTAGTCGACCGCCGTGATCAAGGATTTTCCTTTAATCGTGAACTGGGAATTTTAGTATTAAATAACCGTGAATCGGGAAATCGTCAATTTAGTATCGTGTATCCGCCCTTCCATGAGAATAAAGAAGTTTATTCTTCGTGATCTGGGAACAAAGAAAGTCCCTCCTGCGGGTCTCGCTCACTCTGAGCACCACATCCCCTGGATCAGCCAATAGATCTTGATTGAGCTATATGAATGATCAATTGGGAAATGGTCAATATTAAGCCAAACTGCAGGTGGGCGTGGGAGCAATCAGCGTTTTATTTGCTCCAATAGGAACAAATAATTTTGATAGGAAACATGAGTGCAAAAAGATAGGATAGAAACTTGTTGTTCCCAACCAATCCCAACAGCATCTCCAGGGGCTACCGCGCAGTAAAGCATAGGCACCATGCATCTCAAGGGGCTACCGCGCAGTAAAGCATAGGCACCATGCATCTCAAGGGGTTACCGCGCAGTAAAGCACAGGCACCATGCATCTCAAGGGGCTACCGCGCAGTAAAGCATAGGCACCATGCATCTCTAGGGGCTACCGCGCAGTAAAGCACAGGCACCATACATCTCAAGGGGCTACCGCGCAGTAAAGCACAGGCACCATGCATCTCAAGGGGCTACCGCGCAGTAAAGCATAGGCACCATGCATCTCGAGGGGCTACCGCGCAGTAAAGCACAGGCACCATGCATCTCAAGGGGCCACCGCGCAGTAAAGCACAGGCACCATGCATCTCAAGGGGCTACCGCGCAGTAAAGCACAGGCACCATGCATCTCTAGGGGCTAGCGCGCAGTAAAGCACAGGCACCATGCATCTCAAGGGGCTACCGCGCAGTAAAGCACACCCACCATGCATCTCAAGGGGCTACCGCGCAGTAAAGCACAGGCACCATGCATCTCAAGGGGCCACCGCGCAGTAAAGCCCAGGCACCATGCATCTCAAGGGCCTAGCGCGCAGTAACGCACAGGCACCATGCATCTCAAGGGGCTACCGCGCAGTAAAGCATAGGCACCAGGCATCTCAAGGGGATACCGTGCAGTAAAGCATAGGCACCATGCATCTCAAGGGGCTACCGCGCAGTAAAGCACAGGCACCATGCATCTCAAGGGGCTACCGCGCAGTACAGCATAGGCACCATGCATCTCTAGGGGCTACCGCGCAGTAAAGCACAGGCACCATGCATCTCAAGGGGCCACCGCGCAGTAAAGCACAGGCACCATGCATCTCAAGGGGCCACCGCGCAGTAAAGCACAGGCACCATGCATCTCAAGGGGCTACCGCGCAGTAAAGCATAGGCACCATGCATATCAAGGGGCTACCGCGCAGTAAAGCATAGGCACCATGCATCTCAAGGGGCTGCCGCGCAGTAAAGCACAGGCACCATGCATCTCAAGGGGCTACCGCGCAGTAAAGCACAGGCACCATGCATCTCAAGGGGCTACCGCGCAGTAAAGCACAGGCACCATGCATCTCAAGGGGCCACCGCGCAGTAAAGCACAGGCACCATGCATCTCAAGGGGCCACCGCGCAGTAAAGCACAGGCACCATGCATCTCAAGGGGCTAGCGCGCAGTAAAGCACAGGCACCATGCATCTCAAGGGGCTACCGCGCAGTAAAGCATAGGCACCATGCATCTCAATGGGATACCGTGCAGTAAAGCATAGGCACCATGCATCTCAAGGGGCTACCGCGCAGCATAGCATAGGCACCATGCATCTCAAGGGGCTACCGCGCAGTACAGCATAGGCACCAGGCATCTCAAGGGGCTACCGCGCAGTAAAGCACAGGCACCATGCATCTCAAGGGGCTACCGCGCAGTATAGCATAGGCACCATGCATCTCAAGGGGCTACCGCGCAGTAAAGCATAGGCACCATGCATCTCAAGGGGCTACCGCGCAGTAAGGCCCAGGCACCATGCATCTCAAGGGGCTACCGCGCAGTAAAGCACAGGCACCATGCATCTCAAGGGGCTACCGCGCAGTAAAGCATAGGCACCATGCATCTCAAGGGGATACCGCGCAATAAAGCATAGGAACCATACATCTCAAAAGGCTACCGCGCAGTAAAGCACAGGCACCATGCATCTCAAGGGCTACCGCGCAGTAAAGCACACGCACCATGCATCTCAAGGGGCTACCGCGCAGTAAAGCACACGCACCATGCATCTCTAGGGGCTACCGCGCAGTAAAGCATAGGCACCATGCATCTCAAGGGGCTAGCGCGCAGTAAAGCACAGGCGCCATGCATCTCAAGGGGCTACCGCGCAGTAAAACACAGGCGCCATGCATCTCAAGGGGCTACCGCGCAGTAAAGCACAGGCACCATGCATCCTAAGGGGCTACCGCGCAGTAAAGCACAGGCACCATACATCTCTAGGGGCTACCGCGCAGTAAAGCATAGGCACCATGCATCTCTAGGGGCTACCGCGCAGTACGGCATAGGCACCATGCATCTCTAGGGGCTACCGCGCAGTACAGCATAGGCACCATGCATCTCAAGGAGCTACCGCGCAGTACAGCACACGCACCATGCATCTCTAGGGGCTACCGCGCAGTAAAGCACACGCACCATGCATCTCTAGGGGCTACCGGGCATTAAAGCACAGGCACCATGCATCTCTAGGGGCTACCGCGCAGTACAGCACAGGCACCATGCATCTCTAGGAGCTGCCGCGCAGTACAGCATAGGCACCATGCATCTCAAGGGGCTACCGCGCAGTACAGCATAGGCACCATGCATCTCAAGGGGCTAGCGCGTAGTAAAGCACAGGCACCATGCATCTCTAGGGGCTACCGGGCAGTAAAGCACAGGCACCATGCATCTCCAAGGGCTACCGCGCAGTACAGCACAGGCACCATGCATCTCTAGGGGCTACCGCGCAGTACAGCATAGGCACCATGCATCTCAAGGGGCTAGCACGTAGTAAAGCAGAGGCACCATGCATCTCCAGGGGCTACCGGGCAGTACAGCACAGGCACCATGCATCTCTAGGGGCTACCGGGCAGTACAGCACAGGCACCATGCATCTCTAGGGGCTACCGCGCAGTACAGCACAGGCACCATGCATCTCTAGGGGCTACCGGGCAGTACAGCACAGGAACCATGCATCTCAAGGAGCTACCGCGCAGTAAAGCACAGGCACCATGCATCTCAGGTGGGTACCGCGCAGTACAGCATAGACACCAGGCTACCAAGGAGTTACCGCGCATTAAAAGGCCTGGGCCACACCTACTATAGCTGCGGCAACCAGACGGCAAGCACATAGCAGCTGTGTAACCCGGAGTCAGCAGCAGCGTCTCTCGCGAGCCCTCTGATGCCCCTCTATTTATACCAGCGTGGGCCCTTAGCGTCCCCTAACCGTATTAGTCAACGAGCGATAATGAGGGAAAACAAGGCCAGCATTCATGAAGATGAAGTAACATGCTTCCCCACTTACATAACAGTTTCTCACTAGTTAACACATTTATGTTGCAAAGTTATGGACATATGTTCTCATAAAACGATAGAAAAAAAATAGATGTTACTCACTAAACGTTGCAATTCTAGAACGATCGCATTAAGTGCTCTGGTCAACTGAGAGTCTAACGGCACGCAGATCAATGGTTCGAGCCCCGCTGTGGCCTTGTCTGTGTGGTCGCAGGATAAGGACCCCATGTCCTTCTTCACAAGAAGTAGGGCGTTACCCCAGGGGACATGGCTCCACTGCTCCGTCCGTCGCCCATTGACGCGATAAGAGCAAAAATGGCTAGACGCGTCCTGAATATACAACCATCTTCCACACTCAATTTGTTTCTTTTTCTAACTTATCGTACGTAAAGCTCACGAGACATGCAACTACCTCCACACACCGAGCTCCATATATCACTGCCATGCAACGCTAGCAACTAGACTCATCAACCACTATTCGCTAGAGGGCGCCCCCAAACGTGTAAGTTGGAGCGGGAAGTTACAACATGACATGAGGGATGCTCAAACTGTATAAACAAAAGAAATAAAGCTTTGGGTGAACAGTTTTACAGTATTGACATGGCTCAGGTTGGTTGGTTGTACATTCAGGACGCTTGAACTACTTTATCCGTCGACCGCTGAAACATGGCCATAGCGGGGCGCGAACCACCGATCCACGTGCCGTGCCAGAGCACGCAAGGCGAGCGCTCTAACCATATGAGCTATGGATAACGTTCAGGGATGCAAAACATGTAGTATACTGTTTACATGGTTAATACATTTTGATGCCACATTAGCCTAATAGGGTAATGATGATATGTTTTAAAAGACGTTAACCAAGGAAAGTTATTGATTGGTCGGACATAATCGCTGTTTGCATTACTCTACCAGACTCTACAAAAGGGAGCCACTGAACGATGGGAGCCACACGATGGGATCACCAGTTCCATCAAAGACGTTAGTATATATTGTCTGCATTTCTTCTTTAATCACACCACACAAATTTGAGAGTCAGCGCAGACCACGTGACTGTGCTATATTTTGAAAAGCGGTATTAGTTATATCAACTCTTAAAGTTATTTGATTGATTAGCCAAGAAGCATGATCATCTGAGATCTCAGTAATTGCGTACGGAACGATATATTTGACATAACATCACCGAGAACGAGACTTTCATGACAGATTTTTTTTTTTTTTTATTTAATTGACCACTAGACATTAACGTACATTTACAGATGAACAAGAATCAAAGGAAAATATAAAAAGGTACATAAACATATGGATTATTTGCTGCCGCTTAACTGAGTCTTATATAAACAAATGGATTATTGGCTGCCACTTTTCTATAGTGCTTCTCGCATGGTTTTCCAAACGACAATTATGCTTAATCTGCCCGAGGGCGCCTTTTACGCTTGGAACCAACTTTTTCCACTTACATAAATATATGAAGCGTTTCACAATGAGAAGTATATGGTTAATCAATTTCACGAATTTTAGATTTTTAATCACACCAAGCATTACAATTTGGCAGTCTAAAGTGATCTGGTTACTCTCTCTATTTCCGGCATTCAAAGCTGAATGTAACGCCAGATATAACCAAGTGTCAATGTCTCGCCAAAGGGCTTGTACTACAGGGCAACTCCAAAACATGTGCTCTAAAGATTCAACTTCGATTTTGCAAAAGCTACACTGTTCGGTTTCAGATATTTTACACAAAAATAGATACTTATTTGTTGGAATGCAACGATGTAATAACCTGTACTGGAAGCTTCTTGTACGTTCGTCTGTTGTCGATGTATATGGCACCATGTAGTACTTTTCCCAATCTGCTTCCGGTATATTTTTCTTAAGGTGTTGGGACCACTTAGCTTCATTGCACTTATTAAACTTTAGACCACGTATCAATATATTATAACTCGCATTTACAACCCGTTCATTTCGCGCAACAAATTGGACACTATGGTTTTCCATTGTTTCTAATATATCCATTTCCTCATCAAGTTGTCTTTTCCAATCTTGGGGGATACAATGTATAAGGCTGTAGTAATCTGCGAAGTTAATTTGAAATCCATATCGTACTATAAAGTCTCCCCTACTATACATTGTACCCTTTTCATTTATTAAGTCGTTTAAATATATAATACCTTTATCAATGAAATCCTGCTTCCGCTTGGTTAAATTACTGTTGCACAAAAAATAGGTATTCCATAAGGGCATACATCTCACGTCTTCATGGGACTGTACATTTCGAAACTTTACCCAAGCTCTGAAAACATCTGACCAAAAGTGGTTTGATACATTGTAAAATGTCTGTAGCGACCTTAAATCTAATTCCCAACATACAATCTTATCCTTACAGATAAAAGAACCAAATAAGTCTTGCCATGCACCTTCGCTAGAAATTAACCTGCGGATCCAAGATATCTTTATGGCATGCGCAAAGGTTTCCACTTGTGTAAGAGCGACACCGCCATATTTACATACTTGTGCCAGGCGGTTAATACCTATCCTAGCCTGTTTTTTCCATAAAAAACTGCGAATCACTTGGTTAAGTTTACAGAGGGTTTTTTTATCTGGTGATGGTAAGACAGACAGAACATGGACAAGTTTCGGTAGTGCCAGTGTCTTCAGGACTGTAACCTTGCCTGTCAGCGATAAATGCCTTTTCTTATACAGTGCTAGGAAGCTCTCAATCTCCACGATTTTCCTGTCGTAGTTGAGACTTGGCATTTTCGAGAGGTTCACATCAAATTGTATACCAAGCAACGTGAATTGGCTGGCCCATTTAATTGGAAAGTTGGGGCAAATAACTTCCTTCGAATTACTTTTTCGTCCAAGCCACACCCCAATGGTTTTATCGACATTAATCTTTAATCCCGAACATTTTCCAAATTTATCGAGTAGTTCCATTGTATATCTTAGTGATTCAGTGCTCCCGTCTAATAATAAAAAGGCGTCGTCTGCATATTGGCCCAGCTTGTGTTCTTTGTTTCCGAGATCTACACCACGTATACCTTTGTGCTTTTGTAATGCCATTGCAAGAGGTTCAACAGCTAGGATAAATAAATAAGGGGAAAGCGGGTCCCCCTGCCTACACCCTCTACCTAAAGAGAAAAATTGCGAAAAGTGACCGTTATTTAACACGCAGCTAGAAGAATCTTTATACAAAATATCACACCATTTTACAAATGATTGCCCAAAACCATATGTCCTTAAAACCTTGAAGAGATATTGCCAACTGACAGTATCGAATGCCTTCTCAAAATCGAGTAATAATAACAGGCCATCTAAATCACCTTCTTTTAAGTAATGCATTGCATCATATAAGAACCTAGTGTTTTCGCCTATGAATCTACCCCGAAGGAATCCTTTTTGTTGTGACCCAATTATTTCCTGCAAGGCCACTCTTAATCGACGTGACATAATTCCTGAAATAATCTTATAGTCTACATTAAGTAGAGTGATGGGCCTCCAGTTTTTCAAATAAATCCTCGGCTTGTCCCCCTTTGGTAGGCAAGTTATCACCCCTTGTTTTTGAGTAATTGACAAACTGTCTGTCTTATACGCATAATTCAAACTGTTCATTAAATACTGTCCAATATCTCTCCAAAATACTTTATAGAATTCAGCGGGAAATCCATCGCTTCCTGGGGTTTTATCGTTTTTCATATTTTTTAGTACCTCCTTGATCTCTTCCTGTGTTATCAGCCCTTCACATGAATCAGTCTGCCCCTGGTGTAACCTCTGAACATTATTTTCATTAAGGAACTCATCCGTTGAACCCTGATTGTCCACACCAGTGTATAAGTTTTTATAAAAATTCATTTGGGCCTTCAAAATTAGTTGCGGTTCTTCAATAATACAATTTTCAACCTCCACTTTATTTATCACCTTATTAACATAGTTCCTTTTTTCAAGTCCACAAAAGAATCGTGTGGGTTTTTCTCCCTCTTCATAGTATTGTACACGTGATCTTAAAAAGACTGCTTTCGCTTTGGGAAGTCTGAGTTCCTCTAGCCTCCTCTTAGCCTCGGTTAACTCATCAGCAAGCTGTGCTGCTCTATTAACTTCCGTGACTTGTTCCATTACTTCTATACGTTCTTCCAGTTCCCTTTCAACTTCTGCATTCTTCCTTTTCTTATAACTGCTATAGCTTATTGTTGCTCCTCTTATATTAAGCTTTAACAATTCAAAAAGCATTTGACTATCAATCCCATATTCACATTCATTTGAGTGAGGAACTGATTTATCGTACATAAAGAGGGTGTCCTGGATACACTTTTTTACAAGCTCGACATAAGCAATGTCCCGTAGCAATGATGTATTAAGTTTCCAGAAACCTTTTCCCCGTTCTTGAAGATTTAGGTCTACGAGAAGGTATATAAGAGAATGATCCGTACGATAATAACCCGTAGAAATATCTGTTTTTTGTACTATGGCTTGAAAATCTGAGGAGACCAAAAAGAAATCCAGTCTTGCTCTCTGTGATTTCTTTTTCTGATTAGTCCATGTGTACCGTCTCGTTTTTTCATGATTCACCCTCCAAATATCAAATAATTCCAAACTTTCCATCATATTAATGACTCTTCGCTTAGCTTTACAATTATTTTCTCTGACATATCCAGTTGTATCGAGAGCGTGGTTTAAGACAAGGTTCCAATCCCCGCACGTAATGATGCTTGGGTTATTAAAATCTTCAACCTTTTTCTGAACTTCTTCATAAAATTCTGGAGAATCCTTATTTGGTCCCTATATATTGACCAGCGTGAACCGATTATCTTTAATGGTGAGATCTAAGATCAATAGGTTACCTTTTTTATCATTATTAATGTTATGGATTACATAGTCCAGGGTTTTTGATATAACAATTGCTACTCCCCGAGATTGAGTTGAAATTGAGTTAGCATAGCAGTCCGCTCCCCATTCATCTTTCATTGATTCCTGTAGCGCAGGATCTAAATGTACATCCTGTAGGCATAGGATGGTAAATTGTTTGCTCTTCAGCCAATCTATGACATCTAACCTCTTTACAATGGATCCAATCCCGCGCACATTCAGGCTACATATTGAAATTAGGTTGGTCATGGTTTGTAAATACTGTAATCATAAATATTTCCCAAATCAGTGTAACAAACTTCGCTCTGTTGATATGTACATGTCTAGTGAACGATATTAAACGCATTATAAAATGCATAATGCAGGGTATGTAGATGAAAAATATATATATATATATATATGTGGAATACCTTTAAGATATATATAAATTATATGTATATAGACTAAGATATTGTCAGAGTGGCACTCTTTCCGGGCTACACGACTCTTCAGTATGGTGTCTTCGTCCCCGCTTGGTCACTGCTGTCCTGCCCACAGCTGGTCGGTCACCTGGCGCACGTAGGTTCGTCACGTGTCCCACCAGCTGAGCGTCGATGACGTTGTCTCAGGTGTGTGTTTGCGGGGGGTGGGTGGGGTGGGTGGGCAGTACCGCGGCTCCCCAGATGTCCGCTCAGCCTTGGCCGCACGCCTCGCCTGACACTCGCTGACGCTCACCCAGTGCTGTTGCCTTATCAGCTGCGCTTTATAAGACGGCGATGGGGCAGGGGGACGCATGCGGAGTAGAGGTGGTTAGCGGGTGCATGCGGGGCATAGCGAGCAGGGGGATGCATGCGGGCTTTATGGGGGCAGGGGAAGGGCCGATGGGTGAAGGAGGTTGGTGCGAGAACAGCGCTAACCGGCGATCGCGTAACCTTCGCTCTGCCGCAGACCTCATGAGTGCGCGGTGCTCACTGACGGTCCTCCGGATCATCCTAATTTCTTGCTGCGACTGATGAGCGACACGGGGGTGGGCGGCGAATGGAGGGGCGCCGGCTCTGGTGTCCAGCGCGCGCAGGGGGTCCGCTCCTGCACACCGCATGACCTGCTCGACGCTCACTGCCACATAACGGGACGTTGTTAATTTCGCACTGCCGCAAAAAGTGAGCCGTTCTCTTTTCATTGTTTCCTTGTGAGTTAGTTCTGTGCATGACGTGGGGACCATCTCAAAAACCAGTTAGGTCCGCACATATGTCAGCTGTTGAAGTTCAGCCACATCCATCGTTCCATATATCCGGCAGTCCACTTTCAACTTATTCCCGTTCAGACTTGCCTTTTTTCCTGCTTTCCGTGCTGCCTTCATATATGGTAATAACACTTTCCTCTCTTCTTGTACCTCTTTTGGGAAGTCCTCATAAAGGAAGATATTACTACCTTTTAGGTTGCGTTTGGCATCCCATATTGTGTCTCTTTCAGTGAAATAGGCAAACCGCACGATAACAGGTCGTGGCTTTTTACCTCCTTGATCCAGGGGCCTTTGTGGGCCAAGGCGATGACAGCGGTCTATCTTAATGTTATTTGCATTTGCAATGTCCATTTTGTTCTCAAACATGTCCTGTATCACCTTGCCACAGTCCTCTTTGCCCCAGCTGCTCTCGGGTACACCATATACGATTAAATTATTCTTTCTGCTGTATGACTCCAAGGCCACTTGTCTCTCCTTTAGTTTACTCATACCCAACTGCACGGCACTTACTTGGGTGGCAGGGTTACGCTTTTCAAGCTCCAAGATCTTATCCTTCATCGCCTTGTTTTCCCTCTCCAGCTCATCCATTCTCTTGCTGTGGAACACCGCTGTCTCTTTGATGGCGTCCACCTCTGCGCGTTGCTCCGCGATGGCCCTTTGAATGTCCGGGAGGCATGACACTATCCCCCGTATTTCCTCCAAGGCCTGTTTTATTTCCATATCCAATTCCTTTGACTGTTCAAAGTCAGTTCCTTCCCTTTCGACGACACTCTCTTCTGCTAATCTCTGAAGCCCAGTGAAGCACGAGGATATAGTCCGTTGTTTCTTTTCTTCGGCCTTACGCGGTGTGCCTCCACTATGGCTGCGCCGGCGTTTGTTTTTGCCCATAACCCGTCACAGTTGAGACGGTCCCTAACACGGTCGACCGACAATGACCACTGGAACCCCTTTCGTCGCTCAGCAAGTCCAGTATATAATATTAATACTGTGCATTTCTTCTCTAAACCGTCGTTTTGTAGGTACCAGTTTGCCTTTTTATATTCACTCCATTGTTGGTTAACTTTTGTTCCTCTTTGCTGCTCCTGCCCCACCGTTTGCACCTTAATCCACTTTACGAGTGCCTCTGCGCAAAATTACGTGTGGTCTCTGACAACCATCTTGGGCAGACTTGGGCACCATGCATCTCAGGGGGGTACCGCGCAGTACAGCATAGACACCAGGCTACCAAGGAGTTACCGCGCATTAAAAGGCCTGGGCCACACCTACTATAGCTGCGGCAACCAGACGGCAAGCACATAGCAGCTGTGTAACCCGGAGTCAGCAGCAGCGTCTCTCGCGAGCCCTCTGATGCCCCTCTATTTATACCAGCGTGGGCCCTTAGGGTCCCCTAACCGTATTAGTCAACGAGCGATAATGAGGGAAAACAAGGCCAGCATTCATGAAGATGAAGTAACATGCTTCCCCACTTACATAACAGTTTCTCACTAGTTAACACATTTATGTTGCAAAGTTATGGACATATGTTCTCATAAAACGATAGAAAAAAAAATAGATGTTACCCACTAAACGTTGCAATTCTAGAACGATCGCATTAAGTGCTCTGGTCAACTGAGAGTCTAACGGCACGCAGATCAATGGTTCGAGCCCCGCTGTGGCCTTGTCTGTGTGGTCGCAGGATAAGGACCCCATGTCCTTCTTCACAAGAAGTAGGGCGTTACCCCAGGGGACATGGCTCCACTGCTCCGTCCGTCGCCCATTGACGCGATAAGAGGAAAAAGTGGCTAGACGCGTCCTGAATATACAACCATCTTCCACACTCAATTTGTTTCTTTTTCTAACTTATCGTACGTAAAGCTCACGAGACATGCAACTACCTCCACACACCGAGCTCCATATATCACTGCCATGCAACGCTAGCAACTAGACTCATCAACCACTATTCGCTAGAGGGCGCCCCCAAACGTGTAAGTTGGAGCGGGAAGTTACAACATGACATGAGGGATGCTCAAACTGTATAAACAAAAGAAATAAAGCTTTGGGTGAACAGTTTTACAGTATTGACATGGCTCAGGTTGGTTGGTTGTATATTCAGGACGCTTGAACTACTTTATCCGTCGACCGCTGAAACATGGCCATAGCGGGGCGCGAACCACCGATCCACGTGCCGTGCCAGAGCACGCAAGGCGAGCGCTCTAACCATATGAGCTATGGATAACGTTCAGGGATGCCAAACATGTAGTATACTGTTTACATGGTTAATACATTTTGATGCCACATTAGCCTAATAGGGTAATGATGATATGTTTTAAAAGACGTTAACCAAGGAAAGTTATTGATTGGTCGGACATAATCGCTGTTTGCATTACTCTACCAGACTCTACAAAAGGGAGCCACTGAACGATGGGAGCCACACGATGGGATCACCAGTTCCATCAAAGACGTTAGTATATATTGTCTGCATTTCTTCTTTAATCACACCACACAAATTTGAGAGTCAGCGCAGACCACGTGACTGTGCTATATTTTGAAAAGCGGTATTAGTTATATCAACTCTTAAAGTTATTTGATTGATTAGCCAAGAAGCATGATCATCTGAGATCTCAGTAATTGCGTACGGAACGATATATTTGACATAACATCACCGAGAACGAGACTTTCATGACAGAAAATGTGATTTCCTACTTTCAGCCGGAGATTAAGCGGCGCGGAAGCTCAGGCCTCGACTTCCAGGAAGGAGAAACGTCTTAGAAAGTGGGGAGAAAAGTTACAAGCGTGGCAATCCCTTAAGTGTATATTAGTTAGAGGCGACCTGACGGGTACATTGACCACTGTCCGCTATGAGTGGCCTGACAGGTACACTGAGCACTGTCCGCTACGAGCGGTCTGACTGGTACAATGACCATTGTCACCAATGAGCGGTCTGACTGGTACACTAACCACTGTCACCAAAGAGCGGCCTGACTGGTACACTGATCACGGTCCGCTATGAGCGGTCTGACTGGTACACTAACCACTGTCACCAATGAACGGCCTGACTGACACACTGATCACCGTCCGCTATGGGCGGTCTGACTGGTACACTGACCACTGTCCGCTATGAACAGACTGATTGCTATATTTATCAGCTTTAAGACGCGATGAACGTCATTAAAAGACGTGTAGAAATGACTTGAGCAATTCTGTAGCAATTCTTTATTAAGCGTTGTTATCGATCATACGCTGATTCATCTATTAAGGTAAATGATGTTTGTGTTAATCTTAATACTTGTTGCTAGAGATGTGATTACTTGATTTAATTATAGACAATAAAGTATTTTTTCATCGACATGTGTCTTCAAATGGCTTATTTTTTTCAGGTCAGCTGCATGCGCCGCCCCAACAACCAGTTCAGGCAAAACCACCCCCAAGGACATCAGCCCACGCGCAACCATGTCAATACTGTAAATAGAAAAGAAACTAGATGTTATCCTACTAAACGTTGCAACTCTAGAACGATCGGATTGAGTGTTCTGGTCACCTGAAAGTCTACCGGCACGTGGATCGATGGTTCGAGTCCCGCTGTGGCCATGTCTGTGTGGTCGCAGGATAAAGTTTTACGCTGTTGAAATGGCTCAGGTTGCTTGGTTGCATATTCAGGACGCTTGAACTACTTTATCCGTCGACCATTGAAACATGGCCATAGCGGGGCGCGAACCACCGATCCACGTGCCGTGCCAGAGCACGCAAGGCGAGCGCTCTAACCATATGAGCTATGGATAACGTTCAGGAATGCAAAACATGTAGTATACTGTTTACATTGTTAATACATTTTGATGCCACATTAGCCTAATAGGGTAATGATGATATGTTTTAAAAGACGTTAACCAAGGAAAGTTATTGATTGGTCGGACATAATCGCTGTTTGCATTACTCTACCAGACTCCGCAAGAGGGCGCCACTGAGCGATGAGAGCCACAGGATGGGATCACCAGTTCCATCAAAGACGTTAGTATAGATTTTTTGCATTTCTTCTTTAATCACACCACACGAATTTGAGAGTCAGCGCAGATCACGTGACTGACCCATATTTTGAAAAGCAAACGGTATTAGTTATATCAACTCTTAAAGTTAATTGATTGATACGCCAAGAAGCATGATCATCTCAGACCTCAGTAATTGCGTACGGAACGATATATTTGACATAACATCACCGAGAACGAGGCTTTCATGACACAAAATGTGATTTCCTACTTTTAGCCCAAAATTAAGCGGCGCGGAACCCCAGGCCTCGACTTCCAGGTAAGGGGAAACATCTTAGAAAGTGGGGAGAATAGTTACCAGCGTGGCAATCCCTTTATGTGTATATTAGTTAGTAAGAGGCGACCTGACTGGTACACTGACCACTGTCCGCTGTGAGCGGTCTGACTGGTACACTGACCACTGTCCGCTGTGAGCGGCCTGACTGGTACACTGACTACTGTCCGCTGTCAGCGACTTGACTGGTACACTGGTCACTTTCCGCTACGAGTGGCCTGACTGGTACAATACCCACTGTCCTCTGTGAGCGGCCTGACTGGTTCACTGATCAGCTTTAAGACGCGTTAAATGTCGATAGAAGACATGTAGGAATGGCTTTGATAATGCTGTAGCAACTCTTCATTAAGGTAGGGAGAATGCCCATGTAACAGTACATTCTTAAAAAATAATGTACGACGCAAGTCGAGTAAACATCCTTTCAAATATGTACTGTTACACGGGTATTCTTAAAGTACGGCGAGCCTCACCTGTTCCCCGTAGCGTGAGTAGGAGATATCTTAAAATGTATATTGCATCTCTCGCTCCCGAAACTAATAAAATAGCTGACTGAAGTCGGTCCATCTTCCATCTTGGCACCCACGATGTATTGTTGTAGCAATGGTAGTTTCAGGCATAAGGTGTCATGGCGTCACCCAAGGTCAGGCCATTGGCATCGGCTAGATTTGATCCTGACAAAACGGTGAGATTTGTCCCGTGTCCTAAACACGCGGGCGTATCACAGTGCAGACTGCGACACCGATCATTCGCTTGTCCTAGGAAAATCTATACCACTAAACATAAATATCAATCCCGGATTGACTCACTCGGCACGCAGGAGAGCGACAAGCGTCGTCATTTTCTGCAGACGTTGGAGCAGACGGTGCCAGCTAATCAGCAATCTTCTGATGTAGAACAATGCTGGGCGACACTGCGCTCTGCCATTTACGGCGCTGCGATGACAGCCTTCGGGAAAAGGGAATCTGACAACAAGGACTGGTTCGCTGCTCACTCAGCAGAGATGGAACTAGTTATCGAAGCCAAAAATGAAAAGCACATACAACACAATCAAAATCCGACAAAAACGTCTTTGTTACAGTTGGGGCTGGCGAGAAACGCAATGCCAATCAATACTGGATAAACCTCTATGAGGAGATCCAGGAGGCTTCAGCTAGAGGTAATATGTGGGCAATGTACGCCGGCCCTGGGCCCCACGGTCACTACAACAGCCCCCTTAAAGTCTCTGGGTGGCGAGGTGATTACTGATCGTAGCAAACAGATGTCTCGCTGGGTGGAACACTATGTCTCATTTTACGCGCACGCGTCTTATGTATCGCCAACGGCGCTTGATGCCCTACGCCGTCTGCCGGTCATGGACGATCTGGACAGTGTTCCAACAGCTTTCGAGCTGGGTCAGGCATTCGATTCCTTGGGCAGCGGGAAATCGCCTGGCAATGACATGATTCCTTCTGAGGTAATTAAGTGTGGGAAAACTATATTGCTCCCTCATCTACACCAGCTTCTCGTTCTTTGCTGGAACATTGGTACTGTTCCACGGGAAATGCGTGATGCAAATATAGTTACGCTTTACAAAAACAAAGGAGACCGGGGTGATTGTAACAATTACCGCGGAGTATCACTCTTAAGGATTACTGGTAAACTCTTCGCCAGAATTGCCTTAAAGAGACTGCAACTCCTTGCGAACAGAGTGTATCCTGAAGCGCATTGCGGTTTCAGAGCCGGACGATCCACTGTCGACATGATATTCTCATTGCGTCAACTCCAGGAGAAATGTAGAGAGCAGCTCAAGCCCCTCTACCTTGCTTTTGCTGATCTCACCAAGGCTTTTGATACGGTCAGCAGACCTGGGTTGTACAAAATCGTGGAGTCTATTGGCTGCCCCCGCAGACTACTCAACCTTATCTGCTCCTTTCATGAACAGTCGTTCAGCACAGTACAGTTCGACGGAGCTACGCCCGAGAGCTTCCAAGTCAGAAATGGCGTGAGTTCTTGCGCCAACTTTATTTGGCATCTTCTTCTCCATGCTCCTCTCGCACGTATTTGATGAGGATGCGCACCAGATAGGATGGATAAATTGTACAACCTCTCCAAATTGCGTGCTAATTCCAAGCGGAGGCGCTTCCTAATAAGGGAACTGCTATTTGCTGACGACGCAGCACTGGTTGCACACTCAGAAAGCCAGCAGCAGAGACTCATGGATCGACTCTCAAAACGTGTGTGCTTTATTTGCTTTGACTATTAGTGTTAAGAAAACAGTCGTGCTGAGCCAAGGGGCTATTTTGTTACCTGGGAAGTACCGTCACGGATATGTTATCCCTGGACGAAGAAATAAAAACTCGCATTGGGAGGGCAGCCACCACCTTTGGTAGGTTAAATAAACGTGCTTGGAAAAACTCAAAACTAACCATTCGCACCAAAATGTTAATCTACAGGGCGTGCGTTCTAAGTAGCCTGCTGTATGGCAGTGAAACGTAGACTACATATTGTGGCCAAGAGAAAAAGTTAAATAAATTTCCATCTTCGTTGCCTGCGAAACATTTCTTGGCAAGACAAAGTAACAAATGCCGATTTGTTAGCCAGAGCCAACCTACCGAGCATTCTTGCTCTTGTGAAACAACGACGTCTTCGTTGGCTTGGAAACCTTCATCCAATGCAAGATGAACGCATTCCAAAGAATGTGCTCTACGGTGAGCTTGCCGATGGCAAAAGGCCAACTGGGCGGCCAAAGCTCAGGCTTAAGGATGATTGCAAGCGCGACATGAAGGCTTTCGGCATCGATACAAATTCTTGGGAGGACCTAGCATTCGAAAAGAGGGAATGGTCACGTGTTGTGCGTGAGGGAATGGCCCACCACGACGGGCTCTGGTTTGACAAACTGGACTTGAAACGCCAATGTAGGAACCCAGTGAGTACAAACCGAGACCTAGCGACAGGTCATCGATGCGACAACTGCGGGAAGCTCTGTCGGTCACAGATGGGCTTATTCGGTCACAAGCGCAAATGCCGCGACGTAAATCGTTTCACCTGAAATTAAACAACGCTGCAAAATCCATCGTCTTTCGCAGAAAATGAATAGCCGCTTTTATCTTTCATGTATAGTTTATAGTTTAGACAATAAGATGGCGTCATAACATTTAATTTAATCATAGACAATAGACTGTTTGTTTTTTCATCGACATGTGTCTTCAAATGGCTCCTTTTTTCAGATCAGCTGCAGGCGCCGCCCCAACTACCAGTCCAGGCATAACCACCCTCCAGGACCTCAGCTCACGCACAACCACCCCCCAGGTCTTCAGCCCACGCACAACCACCCCCCAGGATCTCAACCCACGCACAACCACCCCTCAGACCCTCACCTGGAAGGCAAAGGTGCCAGGAGAGTACGCCCCCCAGGACGCCAAGGTCCTCAGCACCCGGAAACTGGTCGAGGACCGACCCCCCGGAACCCTGACGGAGGAGGCGGCCAGGCTGGAGGGGGAGACCAAAAACCGGGGTCATCCGGACAGAGTGGCCCAGATAGTCTGGAGGTTTGTGTGTAACCTTGTTAAGGAGGTGGGGAATAGGGACCCCCTGTTCGGCCGAGCCAAAGTCACGCTGGTCGGCAGTCATGGCGACGGGACAGATGTCAGACCGAATCCCACCGAATTTGATATTTTAGTTAGTGTGACATTGGAGGGGGTGCGGGTAGAGAGGGACGAGTGGACGGGGTGGCATGTGTGGGTGAGAGGCGAGGACCTGGCCGCCTGCCTGGGGGAGGGGGGGAAGAGGAGTGTCATACGTAGCATATCGCGTCATATGGAAGGGGTGGAGTGTGAGGTGGACCATCATGCCTTCCTCCAGCGCTGGGTAGACGGGCTGGATGCCGTGCTGCCAACCGTCACGCTCCCCGAGGGTCTGACCCACGACGGCCCCCTCTCCCCCAGGTACACCAGGGTGAAGGTCGGCCGCACAACTGTCACCCAGCCTCTGGTGTGGGAGGGGGAGACCCGGCTGACCTGTGACCTCACCCCCGCCTTCCCTGTCCCCCTGACAGCCCTACATGGTGACGACCAGGAAGCGATAGGCCGCCTGGAGAGGGAGGCGGGGTTGGAACTGTCCTCACACCCCGTCCACCTGGTGCCGTGGGGTGAGCCAGAGTGGTTACCGACGACGTGTGTAGTAGAGACACACGCGCTGGTCGCCCTCGGCCCCGGCTCACCCCCCGTCACCCTCATCCGGGGCCTCAAGCTCCTGGCTCGGCGCTACCTCCAGTGGCGCTCCCTGGATGAGCGTGAGGTGAGGGAGGCTAGGAACATCCTGGCGGACTTGGCGGGTGAGGGTGAGGGGTCCCGGGGGTGTATTGGGGGGTTGGTGGACGTGGAGGGACTCTCTAAGTATGTCCGGAAGTCGCTGGGCAGCAACAGGTTAAGGCTGCCGGAGTGCATGGCGAAGCAGTGGCAGGGGGCTGAGAAGGGGACTTTCTGGAGCAGAGTGGCGCTAATTGTATCGGCCACCCACACAGCACACTTGGCTAGGGGGTGTCAGGGTTTGTGTGGCCTGCGTGCACGCTGGGCGAGGCAGGGGGCTGGGGAGTGTCCAGGTGAGTGTGGCCTGTGTCAGGACCTGACCCGTGAGGCCCGGAAGCTTTTAGACAGGGACAATATCAACCTCCACGCCGACTACCTCCACCCCGCTGTGGGGGAGGCTGTGGGGATGCCACCCTCACCCCAACTTGAGGTCTGCTCCGCCTTCCTCAAATACATCGTCCTGAGGGACTTAGTGAAGGGGGAGGCGGATGGGTATGAGAGGCTGGCGCAGGGGAAAGTTGAACCGTATATGAGGGTCCTGGCGACTCACTTAGCCAATTGGCAGGGTATCCGCCACCCGCTGCTTAGAGGTGAGCGGGGTGTGACATATACCATCCATGCACGATCAGAACGGGGAATGAGGTTGGACACATCAAGCTCAGAGTGCGCTGCCAGGCAGCGGCCAATGCATCCTGCCTGGTGCTGGATCCCCGTCCGGTCCCTCGATTCCTGTTATGCAGAGGTCTGCCGTCAGCTCTGTGATGTCGCACAGGGCACGTGATCACTGACACACGGTCGCCGTTGTCGCATCACGTGACCACCTATCTACCTATCTTTTATGCTGAGGTTTGCACCTCTAATTAGGCTAGTATGGATATCATTCTGCGGATAGTTTCCTATTTTGAGGCAACTTAGTTTAGAAATAGGATTACCATTACAAGTGAGGGGGTGGGGGGGGGGGGGGTTGTTGGTAGGTGAACTCGATGTCCCTCGACTGATTCTGGCTGATTTTGACTGTTGACTGGCCCTCTTACTTCTAAAATTGCATAAATTGGAACATCGAGGTATATTTTAGTTTTGGTGTTATATATTTATAATTTGATCCCCAGTAAGAGCGCAGAATTATCTGACATGTTTGTAAAACCTCCTAACCAGGTCACAAATATCTAAGGTGTTGGCTTGTTGATTAACACCACTTGGTTATCCATTGTAAACAATTTGATTGTTATACATTATTTATCTGTTTATATGTCTACACATTATTAACACCGTTGTACCTTTTTGTTTCACTTTGTCTTTTTCTGATATATATGTAACTACATTTACTGGCTTGTAACGTTGAGCTATTACCACACACAGTAGGTTCTAAATATATTTTGAGTTTATTGGTCGTCCATGTACTATAATACCTATCACAAGTGGCCAAGCAAGAAGTGAGCGTCTTCTTATTTTGTTGAAACAAGGTAAACTCTTGTAATAAAACATGTACATGTATCTGGAACTACAAACCTCGATGGTAAATAATCAGTCACAGCGCAGAAGAAGTTTCTAATAACCAACTTGGTGCAAAGGAATGCGTCTGTTACAGCCTTATAGAGTCACGGCAACAGTGTAGCACAGATTGTGTCACAATCTAATAGACTCTCGGCAACAGTGTCACACAGGTTGTGTCACAATCTAATAGACTAACGGCAACAGCGTCGCACAAGATTGTGTTACAATCTAATGGACTCACAGCAACAGCGTCGCACAAGATTGTGTTACAATTTACTAGACTCACGGCAATAGTGTCGCACAGATTTTGTTACAATTTTACAGACTCACGGCAATAGTGTCTCACAGATTGTGTTGCAATGTAATGGAATCAAGGCCACCGTGTCGCACAGATTGTGTTACAATCTAATAGACTCATGAAAACAATGTCGCACATATTGTTTTAGAGTCTAATAGACTCACGGCAACAGTGTCGCACAGCTTGTGTTACAATCTAATAGACTAATGGCAATAGTGTCGCACAGATTGTGTCACAATCTAATAGACTCACGATAACAATGTTTCACAGATTGTGCTCCAATCCGTTCCTGGTGGTTGCAGGTAAGACTTCACCGTGCTATATAGAAGGTGGACCCGTGATTGCGCACTTGTAGAAATCTGATTTTATTCATATGAACTTGTATCCAAACCTTTACCAGACAGATGTCTTCATGTGTCACAGCTACGTTGACGTCTATTTTGTAAGATTCCAAGCGATCTACATATTATTTTTACCACCTTTGGCTTGCTGCGCCATCACTGGTCCAATTACTATATGCATGACTGAGCTCAACACTTTTAACAAAATATGCTAGATTCATGCATATGTTGGCCATATCCTTTTGGCGCTTAAATGACGAGAGTATACGTATGTGCTATTGCTATAAAGTCTGCCCTGCAAATGAAACTGTATATGTGAAAGTCACATTAATTAATTAAATTGCATTGCATGTGAATTGTTACCATATGAAGAAAAAGTATTGCATTGTGAAACGTAACTTGACTGTCAGTTGATCAGAGTACGACACTAGTAATGACCATATGATGTCAGTGAGAAAGATGTTAAAACATATGTTCATATATTTATGTGTATGACAATTCTTTAAATACAATATTGCACTTTCCGACAGAAGCTGATAAATTGTGAATTAAGAATTGAGAATTGTGAATGAAATAACATGCTGTGGCTAACACACAATTATCTAACACGAAAAAAGGTGCAGCTAAAGCTCTCGTAACCTTCGTCGTATGAACAGAACGCTGGAAAACAAAGTCTAATATTTACATATTTAATCGACTAATAGTATTGCTCAAAACATTTAGTATGCCATCAATTGAACTTTACCAGTATGGCACGACCACAGGCGCTCAGATTTGTTGACAAACAATACCCAAGGGTCAAGCTCCTATAAAGACCCCAAGGGTCAAGCACCTATAAAGTTTTCCTTTATAGCCTTACGGGCTGAAAGTGTCGTTAAGACCCAATCAAATAAAATCATTTTAGCCATGTATGGTAACGTTATGATTAACGTGTTGGCGAGGGAAGAGGGGGGGGGGCGTATTTCATGATTCCAGCAAACATATAACGTTGTGTAACGTTTTCAAATGGTTATTATCACGGTATAACCGTTTTAGAAACGTTACACAGACTAGATGTGTTTGCTGGGATAAAAATTAACACCCAGCTACCGTGGCGACTGGCGAAAGCGTTTACTATACTTGATTTCACGGGGTATTAATAGCAACAGACATGACCCGTGCGCTTGATATGGACACGTATATCCAGACAGCAATGCTCTAAACATATTCTCATTGGGATCGTTATCACCAAGGATAGACCTTGTTATCACCTAGCGCGCGGCTGTTAATGTGCCGTTAGACACACCGCGCGCTCATCAGATGTTGCTCAGGGCTACCGTTAGCGTGACGTCACAAAGGGTGTTCCCGCCCGCGAGTCCCCGCGAGCAGTCCAGCAGCTCTGACGAATGTGAGGAAAGCGTTATGTTATCTGGGTCATTGCCCCTAGGATGTCCATTCACACAAACCCGGATTGAGCACCTAACACACCCTTGACGTGAACGGGATCGTGTTGCTTGAACCGGTCTGGCCCATATCCGCATTAATCTGGGATTTTGGAAAGGATACTAAACGGATACTAAAGCCATATGTGTCACTAGTTCGGTTAGAGCAACTACACCAGCGCGAATCATTTGAAACGTCTTTTCGTTTTCATTTTCAAATTCGTCTTGCATTATATTTAAACCAGTCACGCAACTCTTCGCAGGAGGCAGGTTCCCGCTGGACCCCAACCCCCGGTTTTTCAATGAAAAATTTCAAGGAAGAAGGCTATCTGGATCTATCGGAGGCGTCGATTCCCCCCCCCCCCCCCCTCGGTCGCAAGTTTTCAGGTGGGCCTACATCAGCTGCGTGAGAGGGGACGGCCACTGACCCGTGGCGGACATTACACTGACCCGATGGTATGTCTTCATGGTAGGCATGATATACCATGGTATGTCTCTATGGTAGGCATGATACGCCATGGTATGTCTCCATGGTAGGCAGGATATACCATGGTATGTCTCTATGGTAGGCAGAATACACCATGGTATGTCTCCATGGTAGGCAGGATACACCATGGTATGTCTCCATGGTAGGCAAGATACACCATGGCATGTCTCCATGGTAGGCATGATATACTATGGCATGTTTCCATGGTAGGCAGGATACACCAAGGTATGTCTCCATGGTAGGCAAGATACACCATGGTATGTCTCCATGGTAGGCAGGATACACCATGGTATGTCTCCATGGTAGGCATGATACACTATGGTATGTCTCCATGGTAGGCAGGATACACCAAGGTATGTCTCCATGGTACGCAAGATACACCATGGTATGTCTCCATGGTAGGCAGGATACACCATGGTATGTCTCCATGGTAGGCATGATACACCAAGGTATGTCTCCATAGTAGGCATGATACACTATGGTATGTCCCCATGGTAGGCGTGATACACCATGGTATGTCTCCATGGTCAGCCATGATATACCATGGTACGTTTAGATGGTACCAACGAGATTGCGTCACCCGTAGGGTTAGATGACGTAAAATGTAAAATCCGGAGTGCGTCTTCGGTACACTACAATGACCGTGACCTTAACAATGGACTTGACTGTGACTTTGACCTGTGACCTACATACCCCGTTAACGAACTTGATCGATCCATGTCGGATAACGGATATCGATGAGTAAATTACGACAACATGTTGCATTTTGTGGCTTACACAGAGTGCACAGACACACCCTGTGATCCAGATTTGACCCCTGAGATCCGTGTTTGGCCCCTAGATCCCGATTTGACACCTTATATCCAGAATAACCCATCAGATCCATATTTGATACCTCAGATCCATATTGACCCCTCAGATCTGGCAGCTCTAACACTGTCGCTATAGTATGCATCCTCTCAATTACTGGCCCCATCATAAAAGTAAACGTCACTCTTCGGTTTCGCCCCCAGGTTCACCTGCGCAGGATTTCACACGCAACGATCTCACTTGGTGGACAGCTGAAACCAAACTGCCCGTTTATTCAGTTTCGGTCTACATCCCTACCATGCACTTTAGTTTCATAGCAACCAACCCAGTCATCCCACCACCCCAGCTTGAACGCCCCCCCCCCCCCACACACACACACAACAGTAGGTCTACACTGGCACCGCGGGCGCTGTCACCGCCCGCGACAGTCCAGAGCCTCGCTGTCATATTGTTATGATTAGCAGATTAGTAAGCCGCGCTGTGTTGATATCTTGTTTGGATAAGCCAAGCGCCAAGTCCTCGGCCACACATCACGCGATTGATGTCGGCTAGCTTTCGTAGGGTCCCATGTTAAAGATTGGGAATGTTTTGTAGAAGATTCCTGTGACCTTGGCATTTGACCTACATACCCCGCTAACAAACTTGACCGAGCCATGTCGGACACCTATCGATGTGAAAAGTTACAGAACGAAATGTTGCGTTTTGCGACCAACAGATCGCGCACAGACAGATAAACACACACACACACACAGACACACACCGACACACCGACATACCAACATACCGATAGACAAGGCAAGTCACCCTGGCGGCTGAAAGCTTATGGCTCCTATGTCGTCACGCTGCACATTATAAATCAAACCGGGACCTTCTGGGCCGATTATTAAAGAAATTACAGCGTTTCGTAGCTTTCCATGCTGATGCAATCGCTGTCACCTCGACCTCAGTTGGGTACCGTGGGGGAGGGGGGGGGGAGGCTCTCAGGTTCACGGTACTAAGAGCACCATGCAGCAAGCAGCAGAACGGCAGCGGACCGGCCAGCAATACACATTGCAGGGTTCTAAGTTAGGGGATGGGTGTGGATGAGGGCAGGAGCGTGCGCCAGCGAAGCGCATCAAAGCCAGAATTGGCGGGCATGGAGAAGGCCGGGGTGGGGGCGGCGAGAGGGGGGTCGCGTTAGGCGAACGGAAACGCCGTATAGTTTACCATTGCAATGTTATTTTAGTTGATTTACGCAAAAGTGTTAACACGGCGAATTTTAACCAAATTTTTCCCTGCCGGGCAATACCATTCCTCAGTGTCCTATACCATTTTTTTACCAAGTTTGTACGGGCAATATTGAGGGCACCGTGAATTTCGTGAATTTTAAATTGAAGTGAACCGTTACGTCATAACCACTAGACCGGTCCCTTTGATTTTTGACGCACGGTACCTCAGCGGTACCCTTAATGTCAAAGCAAATTTTGGTAACGATTGGAATACCGTACCTGTACCTAAATTTGGTGACGTCAATGTTGTAACTTTGAACTATTGGTCCCATGTCAAATTTGATGGCAGTAACGAGAAAGACATTCAG
Source organism: Arenicola marina (assembly GCA_964019135.1). NCBI lineage: Eukaryota > Metazoa > Annelida > Polychaeta > Arenicolidae > Arenicola > Arenicola marina. The sequence goes on from OZ025253.1 coordinate 20,156,536, forward strand.
GAGCTGAGTATGATGGCACTAACTCCGCGTGTCTGTAATATTAAGTGAGTTATGCCTAAAAATGTGTTTTGGACTTATGACGTCACTGTGACGTCGACATCAGACCGATTTTACCCCGCAACGAACTTGACCTGAGATTTTACTTCTGACATCTGTTGGCGAAGTTCGACAACGATAGCTGCAAGTGTTCGACAGTTATCGCGCGCACAGACACACACACACTCACACAAACAGAACTGACCGACACGATTTTCGCCATAATGACGGAAAAATCGTGTTCCGTCATAATAACATGGCCTGCCACCAATCAGTCCAATGCCTACCCGCGCACGGTCATACCGCAGACTCGTTATGTGGCCCTGTCCTAGTTTTGCCCCCCCCCCCTCCCCCTACAGCGACCGAACCGGTGGCTAACGGCAGACCACCGCCATTTGAAACCAACTCGTCGCACTTACTAGACTGTAACCTAGAAGAAAAAAGAAACATCCCAACACGCCACCCGGTTACGCGCTACTGCCGCACATCGCCGATCCCTCCCACCTCCTCCCTCCTCCCACGTGTCGTTTGCAACCAGCCAGTCAATGCTGGTTATTGTTTTTTTTCCGAGACTATGTCCGGGATCAGCAATGCTGCCGCTGGTGAATGGGATAAGTCAGATGGGATACGGAGTGAGTGGTGGCCCGGGTGGGGTGGGGGGGGGGTGGAGGGGTGTACTATTATACAAATCTGGTGGGGGGAGGTGGGGTTCTGCGGGTGCCTTGATACCTGAGAGAGCGGATATTTGCGATGAAAAAGATACCCCTATAGTAATAATATCTACCTATACAGACCATATTTTAAACTTGCGACCGGAGGGGGTGGGGGGAGGGGGGGGGGGGCTATGGAAATGTGCGTTCATAGAGCGGGTTGCCGGGAAAAATACCCCTTCCGAGCGGATTTTGACCGTTACCGCGGAACTCCCACCGAAAGCCAGCAATGTATTAAGTCCCCCCCCCCGCCGTCCGCCCCCCTAACCCCCCGGGGGTAGTGGTCGACAGTGGATTAAAGACTAGAGAGCAAACAGTGCTAAATAGAAGCCACGTGCCCGGGCCGTGACTTTAATGAAAAACTACGTTTGGGATCGGTGTGACTGCAGACCGCGCAGAGCGACCGGCGACCGCCCAGAGCGACCGGCGACCGCGCACAGCGACCGCCCAGAGCGCCAGCTCAGGAGCTAAGTACAGCACGCCAGACGCCGGCTGTCGTTTCACAAGCAGCTCTCTAGGATCCCGCGGCGGTTGCTCTCACGTTACGAGATATAATTTGAAACCCTCAGCGTTAGTGTGGTTAGGAGACCGGAGACAGAGATAGACAGACAGTCACATCGCTTCGGGCAGCACTCCGGGATCCAACGGCCATTTTGCTACGTGATCAGACCTCATTTGAAACCACGCTGCGTGAGCAGAGTTGGAGACCTGGAGAGAAGGAGAACGGGCGAGACTTCGACCATTAGATACACCCGCTGGTCAGTCACTAGTTGTTTACATCAATATGTCTATGCACTCAGGTGCGGATCTAGGAATTTGCCAAGGGGTGGGGGGGGGGGGGTGGGTTGGTCTCTGAAAACTTCCGACCGAGGGGTGTGCCCTCTGAAAAACTTGCGACCGGGGTGGGGGGGCTTGGAGAATCCGACTTTAGCAGTGTATGTTCAGTTTCCCAAGGGGGGGGGGGGTTGCTCTCTGCAGACTTGGGACTTTAATATGTATGATAACATGTATGTTGTATGTTCTGGTTCCCAAGGGCGGGGGGGGGGGGGGCCTTGCAACCCCCCCTAACCCCCCCCCTCTAGATCCGCCACTGTGCACTAGTCCATTAATGAATCACCCCCATGCGATTGTCAATCCCAAAAAACTTATATGCGTTACCTTCCCCGGTCGTTCTTCATGAATAATTAAAATATCGATATGAAAATAGTACCACAAGAGTTCTCTTTCAGAACGGTGTTCAGAACACATATTGTCTTTTAGCGGTTCTGGCAGTCTACTGATTTGCATGGAAATCGAAAAAGAACCTTGGTCGCAAAAAATTATCATAACTTTTATTATAACTTTAACACGGACGCATTTCTTTGGGTCAGGTTTGGTATCCAGCCCGGGACCTGAAACATGTGACAGGGAATTTCCGGGGTGGGGGGGGGGGGGCGATAGGGGTATGCCTATTCCAATGAAATGCACACACCGTTCATATCCGGTGCAAGTAGGGGCACTGGAACCAACCTACTCTCATCACCTTTCAATCAGCCGCCATCTTCTCCCGAATGTCCCGTGTTGTTTTGAACGGGGCACATCGGCATACCGAATGGATGCGCGCGCACTCATGCCCGGATGAAAGAAGTGTCGAGCGGTGAACCGATGCGTAATGTGCGTAATCGGTCCACCGTAGGGATACACCCGAATTTCCAAAGAAATGCGCCCATTGTGGCCACACAGCGGATGCCGCAGTACTGGCTTTGCTCATCGCACGCACTCAGCCGTGTCGCCTTTTAGGAAGGTCATTGTGTGTTGTGGAGTATCGCTGAAATCCGTGAGTGTGGGTCTGTATTGTATTGTGTCCATCAATCTGGATCTGACGGGTCAATCTGGGTCTGAGGGACCAAATCCGTATCTGAGGTTAAATCTGGATCCGAGAGGTCAATCTGGGTCTGAGAGACCAAATCAGGATCTGAGGTTCAATCTGGGTCTGAGGGGTCAATCTGGGTCTGAAGGACCAAATCGGAATCTGAGGGTCAATCTGGATCTGATAAGTTAAATCTGGATCTAAGGGGTCAAATCGGGATCTGGCGGGTCAGTCTGGATCTGTGAGGTCAAATCTGGATCTAAGGGGCCAAATCTGGATCTGAGGTTTCAATCTGGATCTGATAAGTTAAATCGGGATCTAAGGAGTCAAATCGGGATCTGGTGGGTCAGTCTGGATCTGTGAGGTCAAATCGGGATCTGAGGGGCCAAATCTGGATCTGAGGTTTCAATCTGGATCTGATGGTTCAATCTGGATCTCAGGGGTCAATCTGGATCAAACCCGGATCGGAGGGGCAATCCGGTGTGTGCCTCTCTGTAGGTCGCCTCTGTAGGCCGCTAAACATAACACTTCCGTCATCATCCTTCACCCTATGGGTGACGGTCTCGTTGAAGCTTTCTGATTACCAGGGGCCAGCTAAATATATGTTTTATCATAATTTATATCACCCCCCCCCCCCCCAATTGTAACGAGAGACCGCGCCAAGTTACATTTCACATCCCGTTATATCGAGACGCGGCCTTATGTTGCAAACACATCCAGTGAAGAGTGAACACTTAACAAAGAGACTTATTTTTTTCTTCATTCGGTGACTACAGAGGCTGGTAAGATTGAGATGGCAGAGGCTGGAAAGATTGAGGTGGAAGAGGCAGAAAATCCGGCGAATCCAGAAACAGAGACTGGATCAAAATCTTCGCAAGTCGCAGGGACGCCAGAGACTGCAAGAAAGCAAAGGTAACTCCCAGAATATTGAGTCCCATAGTTTTGCTAGGTGGCGGTAGTGATAATTAGTTAGTTGGTACACTGTTTGACTCTATGAACTACTGACCAACAGATGCTTCGACCGTTGTTACGACTACTGAATCAATTATCGTAGCATGTAAACACGGCATTAGTGTGTTACTTTACTTAATAAAGCTATGTTCAGTACAGTTGTCAAAAAGTGTGTTTGATACACTCAGGAGGCGATATGCCATATGATATGAGTTAGTTACGCAGCACGTGTGGCAACCTGCTGCGTAACTAACCACTAAATTTAATGCGTATGTCAGAAATTTAACCATCAGCGTAGGTGTATGCAATATATGAGCGGTTAGACAGTTGATAAACTAGAATGTATTTGTCTCACGAGTGACTGTTAGGGTCAGACGAGCTAATGTGGAGGATTTTCAAAATCGTATGACGTAATAATCATCATGACTCGCATGTTTGCACGCGATATCTATGGTTACGTAACAACGCTGGCGTTTGTCGCAGAAACATAAACATCGATGATTTGCCTCAACATACAACGCTTCCAAAAGTCTCATCGAACGAACCACATGCATTTTATGGATAGATAAATGCCTTATCTCTATCTACTATATTGTGTAGTTGTTATGCAGTTAGGAATGCCTGGACCAAAGCAAACAACTAACATTTTTTTTTACACCCACTCGATTCTTCACGCACATACCGCGCAGCTGGCCGGTTCCCAACAGACTACAATTAGTGTGCGTCACGCAGCTGTAGCAAGGCACTTTTTTTTATTTGTTCGCAAAGAACCTAAACCGGATACAGAACCCGAAAGTCTCGTTTTCTGACAACACGCTCAAAAATACATACATATATCTGTATGGCCTATTAGCCTATTCACAACACTAAAGTTCGAACCGGTGCCATTTTTTGGCGCGTGCTGGTGCCTGAAGGCATATTGCTGAAGTGCAATATGAAGGCAGCCTGGTTTCCAGCTTTTATGGCAGTGAATTCCCTGTGACTCGGGGCGCTGCTCTTGTTATTAACTGCAATCTAAGCCGAGCGACTGGCAGCGCCATCTGGCGAGGAGTCATATGCTAACAGGAGCATGGATAACAAGTTGCATTCACCTACCAGCACGCGCCAAAAACGTACGGGGCTCCGTCAAATGTCTCGCAAAGACATATACTAGGGAGACATGTTGTTGATTGGTTGGGTGAAGGTGATAACTGAAGGATTAATTAAATCATCAGTTAATTATTCAGGATTCCTAAACGCGCCTATGCTCTTAAGAACCCCCCCCCCCTCGGTGCAAAACACAGGCTGGAACCGTCACCCAGCCTGCTGAGGCTGGAATAATAGGCCTATGTAAAGATGGACTCTATATACAAATGTAAAATATAAAGAATCTTGATCAATTCATTGATAAGCATTATTATCAATCGTAAAGAAACAAAGATATGAGTCAGAGCTGCGAAGTAAATATTGCGGTAAGGTTTGTTTATTCATGGACAAATCTTTATCAACAGTGTTTTCCCTTTAAGATCAATATCAGCTGCAGGCGCCGCCACGGCAACCACAACGACCCGGCAGACCCTCAACTGGGTGGCGGAGCTGCCAGGGGTGTACCCCGCTCAGGACGCCAAGGTCTACAGCGCCCGGGCACTGGTGGAGGGCCGACCCCCCGGCACTCTGACGAAGGAGGCGGCCAGGCTGGAGGGCGGGACGTTCGACTGGGGCCACCGGGAAACGGTGTCGCTGCAAGAACGATTTTGGAAGTTTTTCTGTGACCTGGTTAAGAAGGTGGGGAGTAGGGACCCCCTGTTCGCCGGAGCTCATCTTATGCTGGTAGGTAGTCATGGCGACGGGACAGATGTCAGACCCCAGGCTAACGAGTTCGATATTTTAGTTAGTGTGACATTAGAGGGGTTGGTGGTGATGAAAGAGGAGGAGAGCTGGAGTGTGTGGGTGACAGGCAAGGCCCTGACCGCCTGCCAGGAGGAGGAGCGGAGGCGGGTAGTACTAAAAGGGGAGTCACGCGTCGTGGATGGGGTGAAGAAATGTAAGGTCAAACCTAAGGCCTTCCTGAAGCGCTGGGTGGACGGACTAGATGCCGCGGGGCCCACCGTAACACTTCCCGAGGGTCTGGTCCACGGCAGCCCTCTCTCCCCCAGGTACACCGCGGTGAAGGTCGGTGAAACAACTGCCACCCCGCCTCTGGTGTGGCGGGGGGAGACCCGGCTGACCTGTGACCTCACCCCCGCCTTCCCTGTCTCCCGGGACGCCTTAAACGGTGTCACCCAGGAGGCGATATGCCGCCTGGAGAGGGTGGCGGGGCTGGAGCGGTCCTCACACCCTGTCCACCTGGTGCCGGCGGGTGGGCCGGGGGGTGAGTGGTTACCAACGACGTGTGTCTTAGAGACACACGCGCTGGTCAAGCTTGGTCCCCGCTCACCCCCGTCACCCTCATCCGGGGCCTCAAGCTCCTGGTTCGGCACTACCTCCAGTGGCGCCCCCTGGATGAGAATCAGGTGAAGGAGGCCAGTGACATCCTGGCGGACCTGGCGGGTGGGCGCGGGGGGTCCCTGGGGTGTATTGGGGGGTTGGTGGACGTGGAAGGGCTCTGTGAGTGTATCAGGGAGTCGCTGAATACCGGAAGGTTGAGGCTGCCGGAGAGGAGAGAGGGGGAATGGGAGGGGACCAGGGAGGGGGCCTACTGGAGCCGGGTGGCCTTGGTGGTTTCGGCCACCCACGTAGCGCACTGGGCAAGGCGGGGGGCTGGAGGGTGTCTGGGTGGGTGCGACCTGTGTGATGACCTGACCCCTGAGGCACAGAGACTGTTAATTGCTGCCGCCTTCCTTCACCCCGCCGTGGGGGAGGCTGTGGGGGTGCCACCCTCACACCAACTTGAGATCTCCTCTGCGTTCCTCAAATACCTCGTCCTGAGGGATTTGGTCGGGGGCAGGGCGGGAGAGAGTGAGAAGGAGGCGCTACAGGATGTGGACTCGTACATGAGGGAAATGGCGACTCATTTGGACGAGGGGGAGCGTGTTCCTCACCCCCTGCTGAGCGGTGAGGGGGTGGATGACATCCCTCCGCGGTCAGAGCGGGGAGTGGTCCTGGACACAAGTCGCCCAGAGCACAGCGCTATGGCGCGGTTACAGCTTCCTGTCTGGCGCTTGCTTCCCGACTCCCTCTATGACTGTTACACGGAGGTCTGCCGTCAGCTCTGTGACCTCGCACAGGTCACGTGATCACTGGTGAACCAAACACGTCACGGTTGTCGTATCACGTGACCCCAACAGGTGACGCCACAAGATGGCGGCAATTTATTTACACCTGGTAACTGAGGGGGTGGGGGCAGTTGGACCAGAGGGTAAAAGGTATGGGTAAAGGGGGTAGAGGGTAGGTGTAGGGCCGGGGTGGGGGACAGGCATCAGGGAGAATGTATGAAACATTAAATAAAATGCAGCGGTTTGTTTACCTATTTAAGTCTATTTAGTCTCTCTTTCGTTCTGTATTCTCACTCCAGAAACGGGATGGGGGGAGGGGGGGGGGGTGAGGGGGGAAGGGGGTGCTTGGTGTGTGAACTCGTTAGCCTGTGACTAACTCTGCCCACTGACTTTGACTATCTTTCGGTTACTTCTAAAGACGCCAAAAAGTAACTTTGTTTGAAAATTTTATTTCGGTTTCTTTATAATTGATCCGTAGCCAGAGCTCTAAGCGTTCAGATACCTACAAACGCATCCAAACCAGGTCACAAATCTCCAAGGTGTTGGAAATTTTTATTTACATGTATATATGTATATATATATTACAATGTCCGTTGTGACGAAATGAAATCATCGCGTGTACAGCTAAGACTTCCTGTCTAGCTTTAGACCCAATCCACATGACGGGCGTACGCGCATGGACTCGTATAGTGCACCAAGGTTTAATCTAGTTTGGGCAAGTAGAACGGGGTGGCCGGAACAGCCCAAGCGGATGTTCCTGGGCTGACTGTGTTAGGGAGTGTTTTGATTGCACATGCCGAAGAGGCAGTGAAAAATGAACATAAAAATGCGGTCATAGTAGCGGATTTTATTCTTGACCCCGCGCTGGCTCTTGCATAGTCAGTTGTACCAGTTAACTTATTTGAGATTTTTTTATTTTTAAGGATTGCCAACTTTAATCTTGTCATACATTCGGTTATGTCCCAAAGTGAAATAATACTGTTAAATACGTCCGAAGACAGGTGTATGAAATATTTTACCAGGGCATCAGCTGATCGAATGCTATGAGGGCCTACTCTGGGTGCCCTGGGTGTCACAACTGTCATCCGGCTGGATTGATATATGTCTCTTGCGACACGGGAAGTCTCCTTTGACGTTTTACGTCCGTTACACTATACAGTGCGGTACAAACCGTGTATTCTGCATTTTGGAATAAAACACATATTTGTGATTGTAAAAGCATTGATGGTAAGAATAGTAATCGTTAGTTAATTGGATACATCTACAGGCGAAGAGGTTAGTAAACAATGTCATGCAAGATATAAACGCTTCCAATGGTTCTAATCGGTTAGTTAACCATATATTTCTCTACTTGAAGAGAGAAATGGGTAATATCGTCAAACACTTCATAACATGAAACACCAACCTATATATAAGTTATGCCATTATATGCCTGCCATGAAATACCTATTTTGGAAACGAACAATTGGAGACATTTAGCCATAAGCTGCCTATTAACATGCGATTAAGAATGTTCCAGCAAATATATCTCAAGTTTACTATGCAAGCTGTTTTATTGTTGGCGATCAGTGTGGCCAACTTGTTGGTTGTTTATGTTATCCTGTGCATGAAACTTTGCATTTATGATATGCAATCAGTCAATAGGTATTGCTTTTCATCCGTGATTTAATAAATGACCTTAACAACAAATCTTTGTTACATATGAGTTGCACTTAAGCCACCCATTGATTGTTATCCCTATACGGGGATGGAAATCAGGACACCATTAATTATCATAGTAATTTAGCAATCTTTTTAAATAGAGGTTAACTCTTCGGCATCCAGACAACAAATGAAAACATTTACTGGACCTAATAGGTAGGTTAACATTTCTTCAAGGTACAAATAACTTTGTACTTACCCTTTGCGAGATACAGAGCGCGAGGGGACCAGAACGGTGCATCTATTACACTTGGTTTAGCACAAACTGTTGCTGTAACTTATATTTGCTGTTCAAGTTGGCGTGGAACGACCTGGATGGAAACGCTATGATGTTATGCGGCTGAAATCCAAAAAATGTAATTGGTAATGGGTCCGTTATGCTTTTCGCACCAAGTTTTAACAAATGGCGATGTTGGACCAATGGTCAGTTCTGATGTCTCAATTTTCTCGCACGAGAGGCATGCCGCCTGTGTCGGTGTAAGCTTTGAGTTGGAAGGGTGGGTGAGGGTTGGTTGAGGTGTAGCCTAGGTGGTGCCGGTCATAGGATGCATTACTCTTCTGGGTTGTACAGTTAATTAGGAGCCACTGTGACATACATGTCAGATAAAGGCCCAAAGACGAATAAAATCATTTAATGATGCAGATATCTGCCTCCTCCAATCACACGGGACGTTACTTCCCGGTCATTGGGGAAAAGGTTTCCTGTCAAATCATGCATATCATGCACCCTCCCACCTCTTAAGCCCCTCGCTGGTGCCTCCTTCGGTAATCTTGATCAAACCCACGTGGCATTAGCGTTCGGTATTATCGCCCCGCCATATCTAATGGGAGACACAGCGCCAATGACTGCACCGAGGTCAAACCAAGACAACCAGCCACCAGGCTAGAGAGCCTGAGGGGATAGAACAGACAGGGGGCGTGGGGGGTTGGGAGCCCTGTACGCATTGTATGCATTTGGTCTCGAAAGAATGTCAGATGCGAGATTTCAGTTATGAGCTGACCAAAACCAGTCCTTCGTTCTCTAATTACGAGAAGAGAAACCTGCCCCTTAAATATCCCGCCTACCGTCGACTGTTTAGGGTGTAGGTAGACTTTGAACATTTATTGAGAGAACTGGCATAACTAATACAGATACAAAAAAAAATAGCTTTGTTTCGGGTAAGCGTGGTGGTGAGGTTGTCGTGCTACATGCCACTTCCGCGAAATGTTGTGCGGTGTGACTGCGCCCACGTTCCTTAGATCAGGCTAAAGATATAACAGTTAGCTTGAGTCTTACGGCAGTACATCAAAGGGAGGGGTCCCACCGTAGCCATTACCGTGGTTATCACCCTGTTCCGTCAGGGGGTAGGCCTACCGCATAGATATCCCCGGGCATCCAACACGACCAGCCTAGGGACTCAGAAACAAAAATCACTTCACCACCGAAGTGTGAATCACGATTTACCATTTAATAGATCAATAGGCTTTAGCGACCGGGGAGGGGGAGTGGGGGGGGGGAGGGTTCGGGGGAGTTCGCAAGTTCTCCTTTTAGGAAAACCCGACAAGGCTAGAAGCAAACATTGGGAGTCTTCGTCTAACGTATGGAGGCTGACGAGTTGGCACCGGGCTGTTGTATGTATGGTGTGGTGGTCTGCATTTTGATGGATACTTATTGTCGATTTGGTGAATTTCAGGACACGTTGTCTTCGGGGGACGAGGGGGGGGGGGGAGGTCTAATTCCCAAATCACGAAGAATATTGTTTTTATTCCCAGCTCAAGTAAAGGAAAATCATTGATCACGGTGGTCCCATTCCCAGTTCACGGAGAATTAGTTTCCTCGTTCCCAGTTCATGGTGAATTGAAAACGCGTTCCACAACAGTTCAATTGGTTTTAGATTGTGAGCGTTTCTCAATAAAACATATATACAATTATTTTGAAATAATAGATAAATGAAATAACAACATCGAAATATCAGTTTTCCATTCAATGAGAGACCCGATATGATTCCGTATAAGGGAAACGAACGGTGATTATACTGAATGCATATGTGTTCTATAATGTCCGTGTCACTGTAGACCTGGAGGAAACCATTTTATGGTAATTAACGGAGCAACATTTCAGTCACCCAGGAACGAGCGCAATAGAGCCGTCGTTGAGTATTTGCGGTTTATAAGGTGTGAGGATTTCCTCAAAGATGGCCGGTGGTGGGGGCGAGGGGGGGGGAGGGGAGGTGGTGCAGGAGAAGGCGGTGGGTTAAGTGGGTAGGGGCGAGGGGGGGGGGGGGAGGGAAGCCTACCCCAGGCCGTGGAGACTCTTCAATCATAAAGAGGGTCGTGCAATCGATAGTTTTAGCTCAGGGATGAAGACAAGGTTCCCCTGTTCCCCCCACCCTTCGCCACCCACTCTCACGCACGACGGAACGTGGCGGAAAGTCGGGGTCACCTCCTGCCCATTGAGACGCGAGACATGGAAACAGGGTGGCAGGGTGGGATGGCCTGGGTTAGCGTGGGGTGGCGTGGGGTAGCGTGGGGTGTCGTGGGGTGGCGTGGGGTGTCGTGGGGTAGCGTGGGGTGTCGTGGGGTGGCGTGGGGTGGCGTGGGGTAGCGTGGGGTGGCGTGGGGTAGCGTGGGGTGGTGTGGGGTGTCGTGGGGTGGCGTGGGGTAGTGTGGTGTGGCGTGGGGTGTCGTGGGGTGGCGTGGGATGGTGTCGGGTGGTGTGGGGTGTCGTGGGGTGGCGTGGGGTTGGGTGGCGTGGGGTGTCGTGGGGTGTCGTGGGGTGTCGTGGGGTGGCGGGGGGTGTCGTGGGGTGGCGTGGGGTGGTGTGGGGTGGTGTGGGGTGTCGTGGGGTGGTGTGGGGTGGTGTGGGGTGGCGTGGGGTGGCGTGGGGTGGCGTGGGGTGTCGTGGGGTGGCGTGGGTTGTCGTGGGGTGGCGTCGGGTGTCGTGGGGTGTCGTGGGGTGTCGTGGGGTAGCGTGGTGTGGTGTGGGGTGTCGTGGGATGGCGTGGGGTAGCGTGGGGTGGTGTGGGGTGTCGTGGGGTGGCGTGGGGTAGCGTGGGGTGGTGTGGGGTGTCGTGGGGTGGCGTGGGGTCGGATGAGGGCGTCTAACTGATTGGTTGAATCCACCAAAGGATATTGTATCCATGGTGGTACCCGTCACCTGAGAGCCTAACCCCAAATCCGCAATGGATTGAACAGGCAGAATCGGATATTTGAAAAAAATAACAAGGAGGCCAAAGTACAGTTCCACGGTGGCCTATGCCGACTGGTTTCCAGGAAGATAAAGGCCGTAAGGAATGGGAATAGTTATCGCCTGACCGTCTGCTAGCGCGGAGCCAAATGCCGCACCAGGGCCCACAGATCGAAGGCACGCGTTGCTCCGGCTCGACCTCAATGACCTGGGGATCCCTGGGTTTTCTTCATGTCTGTTCCGTTGGTGCCGCCAACCCATAGCTCGAGGTTCCGTACCCATAGCTCGGTGCCACACACCCATAGCACGGGGTCCACACCCATAGCTCATGGTCTCACACCTATAGCTCGGTGTCCCACACCCATAGCTCGGGGTCCCTCACCCATAGCTCGGGGTCCCACACCCATAGCTCATGGTCTCACACCCATAGCTCGGTGTCCCATACCAGTAGCTCGGGGTCCCACACCCATAGCTCGGTGTCCCACACCCATAGCTCGGTGTCCCACACCCATAGCTCGGTGTCACACACCCATAGTTCGGTGTCCCACACCCATAGCTCGGTATCCCACACCCATAGCTCGGTGTTCCACACCCATAGGTCGGTGTCCTACACCCATAGCTCGGTGTCCCACACCCATAGCTCGGTGTCCTACACCCATAGCTCGGTGTCCCACACCGATGGCTCGGTGTCCAACACCCAGAGCTCGTTGTCCTACACCCGTAGCTCGGTGTCCCACACCCATAGCTGGGTGTCACACACCGGTAGCTCGGTGCTCCACACTCATAGCTCGGTGTCCTACACCCATAGCTCGGTGTCCCACACCCATAGCTCCGTGTCCCACACCCATCGCTCGGTGTCCCACACCCATAGCTCGGTGTCCCAAACCCATAGATCGGTGTCCCACACCCATAGCTCGGTGTCCCACACCCATAGCTCGGGGTCCCACACCCATAGCTCGGTGTCCCACACCCATAGCTCTGTGTCCCACACCCATAGCTTGGGGTCCCATACCCATAGCTTGGTGTCCCACACCCTTAGTTCAGTGTCCCATACCCGTAGCTCGGTGTCCCATACCCGTAGCTCGGTGTCCCACAGCCATAGCTCGGTGTCTCACACCCATAGCTTGGGGAGCGACATCTACAAATCATGTATAAATCATTGGCCGTTTAAATGTGTATTTGTGAGCGGTAACTACGTTAAATAACTAAAGTTTATACCAAACAAATTCTATAAATCATTCTCACTATCGTCCTTGCTCTCGCTCTTACTCTCGTCCTTGCTCTCGCTCACACTCTCGTCCGTGCTCTCGCTCTTACTCTAGTCCTTGATCTCGCTCTCACTCTCGTCCTTGCTCCCGCTCACTCTCGTCCTTGATCTTGCTCTTACTCTCGTCCTTGCTCTCGCTCTCACGCTCGTCCTGAATCTCGCTCTCACGCTCGTCCTTGATCTCGCTCTTACTCTCGTCCTTGCTCTCGCTCACACTCTCGTCCTTGCTCTCCCTCTTACTCTCGTCCTTGCTCTCGCTCTCACTCTCGTCCTTGCTCCCGCTCTTACTCTCATCCTTGCTCTCGCTCTCACTCTCGTCCTTGATCTTGCTCTTACTCTCGTCCTTGCTCTCGCTCTCACGCTCGTCCCGGTTCTCGCTCTCACTCTCGTCCTTGATCTCGCTCTTACTTACGTCCTCGCTCTCGCTCACACTCTCGTCCTTGCTCCTGCTCTTACTCTCATCCTTGCTCTCGCTCACACTCTCGTCCTTGCTCTCGCTCTTACTCTCCTCGTTGCTCTCGCTCTCACTCTCGTCCTTGCTCCCGCTCTCACTCTCATCCTTGCTCCCGCTCTCACTCTCGTCCTTGCTCTCGCTCTCGTTCTCACTATCGTCCTTGGTCTCGCTCTCACTCACGTCCTTGCTCTCGCTCTTACTCTCATCCTTGCGCTCGCTCACATTCTCGTCCTTGCTCTCGCTCTCACTCTCCTCCTTGCTCTCGCTCTCACTCTCGTCCTTGCTCCCGCTCTCACTCTCATCCTCGATATCGCTCACACTCTCGTCCTTGCTCTCGCTCTCACTCTCGTCCTTGATCTCGCTCTTATTCTCGTCCTTGCTCTCGCTCTTACTCTCGTCCTTGCTCTCGCGCTCACTCTCGTCCTTGCTCCCGCTCTTACTCTCATCCTTGCTCTCGCTCACACTCTCGTCCTTGCTCTCGCTCTTACTCTCCTCGTTGCTCTCGCTCTCACTCTCGTCCTTGCTCTCGCTCTCGTTCTCACTCTCGTCCTTGATCTCGCTCTTACTCTCGTCCTTGCTCTCGCTCACACTCTCGTCCTTGCTCTCGCTCTCTCTCTCGTCCTTGCTCTCGCTCTCGTTCTCACTCTCGTCCTTGGTCTCGCTCTTACTCTCGTCCTTGCTCTCGCTCTTACTCCCGTCTTTGCTCCCGCTCTCACTCTCGTCCTTGCTCTCGCTCTCGTTCTCACTCTCGTCCTTGGTCTCGCTCTCACTCTCGTCTTTGCTCTCGCTCTTACTCTCATCCTTGCTCTCGCTCTCACTCTCGTCCTTGCTCTCGCTCTCACTCTCGTCCTTGCTCCCGCTCTCACTCTCATCCTTGCTCCCGCTCTCACTCTCGTCCTTGCTCTCGCTCTCGTTCTCACTCTCGTCCTTGGTCTCGCTCTCACTCTCGTCCTTGCTCTCGCTCTTACTCTCATCCTTGCTCTCGCTCACACTCTCGTCCTTGCTCTCGCTCACACTCTCGTCCTTGCTCTCGCTCTTACTCTCGTCCTTGCTCTCGCTCTCGTTCTCACTCTCGTCCTTGATCTCGCTCTTACTCTCGTCCTTGCTCTCGCTCTCACTCTCGACCTTGATCTCGCTCTTACTCTTGTTCTTGATCTCGCTCTTACTCTCGTCCTTGCTCTCGCTCTAACTCTCGTCCTTGCCCTGACTCTCACTCTCGTCCTTGCTCTCCTTCTCACACTCGTCCTTGCTCTCGCTCTCACTCTGGTCCTTGCCCTCGCTCTCACTCTCGTCCTTGATCTCGCTCTCACTCTCGTCCTTGCTCTCGCTCTTATTCTCGTCCTTGATCTCGCTCTTACTCTCGTCCTTGATCTCGCTCACACTCTCGTCCTTGCTCTGGCTCTCACTCTCGTTCTTGCTCTCGCTCTCACTCTCGTCCTTGCTCCCGCTCTCACTCTCATCCTCGATATCGCTCACACTCTCGTCCTTGCTCTCGCTCTCACTCTCGTCCTTGCTCTCGCTCTCGCTCTCACTCTCGTCCTTGATCTCGCTCTCACTCTCGTCCTTGCTCTCGCTCTTACTCTCATCCTTGCTCTCGCTCACACTCTCGCCCTTGCTCTCGCTCTTACTCTCGTCCTTGCTCTCGTCCTTGCTCTCGTTCTCACTCTCGTCCTTGATCTCGCTCTTACTCTCGTCCTTGCTCTCGCTCTCACTCTCGTCCTTGATCTCGCTCTTACTCTTGTTCTTGATCTCACTCTTACTCTCGTCCTTGCTCTCGCTCTAACTCTCGTCCTTGCCCTCACTCTCACTCTCGTCCTTGCTCTCGCTCTCACTCTGGTCCTTGCCCTCGCTCTCACTCTCGTCCTTGATCTCGCTCTTACTCTCGTCCTTGATCTCGCTCTTACTCTCGTCCTTGCTCTCGCTCCTACTCTCGTCCTTGATCTCGCTCTTACTCTCGTCCTTGATCTCGCTCTTACTCTCGTCCTTGCTCTCGCTCCTACTCTCGTCCTTGATCTCGCTCTTACTCTCGCCCTTGCTCTCGCTCTTACTCTCGTCCTTGATCTCGCTCTCACTCTGGTCCTTGCCCTCGCTCTCACTCTCGTCCTTGATCTCGCTCTCACTCTCGTCCTTGATCTCGCTCTTACTCTCGTCCTTGCTCTCGCTCTCACTCTCGTCCTTGATCTCGCTCTCACTCTCGTCCTTGATCTCGCTCTCACTCTCGTCCTTGATCTCCTTCTCACACTCGTCCTTGCTCTCGCTCTCACTCTGGTCCTTGCTCTCGCTCTCACTCTCGTCCTTGATCTCGCTCTTACTCTCGTCCTTGATCTCGCTCTTATTCTCGTCCTTGCTCTCGCTCTCACTCTGGTCCTTGCCCTCGCTCTCACTCTCGTCCTTGATCTCGCTCTCACTCTCGTCCTTGATCTCGCTCTTACTCTCGTCCTTGCTCTCGCTCTCACTCTCGTCCTTGATCTCGCTCTTCCTCTCGCCCTTGCTCTCGCTCTTACTCTCGTCCTTGATCTCGCTCTTACTCTCGTCCTTGCTCTCGCTCACACTCTCGTCCTTGCTCTCACGCTCACTCTCGTCCTTGCTCTCGCTCTCGCTCTGGTCCTTGCCCTCGCTCTCACTCTGGTCCTTGCCCTCGCTCTCACTCTCGTCCTTGATCTCGCTCTCACTCTCGTCCTTGATCTCCTTCTCACTCTCGTCCTTGATCTCGCTCTTACTCTCGTCCTTGCTCCCGTTCTTACTCTCGTCCTTGCTCTTGCTCTCACTCTCGTCCTTGCTCTCGCTCTCACTCTCTTCCCTGATCTCGCTCTTAGTATCGTCCTTGATCTCGCTGCTACTCTCGTCCTTGCTCACGCTCACACTCTCGTCCATGCTCTTGGTCCTGTTCTCGCTCTCGCTTGATACCGCGTCATTTCGAGTTCTCTCTGTTCTTGTTCCACCTCGCATTCTGCTGTTTCAGTCTCTTTTCTTTCCAAGTGCACTTTCTTTGTCTTTTTCCTGTTTTCACCCCATTCGCACCCCCCTTCCTCACCCCCCCCCCCCTTCCCGACTCTCCCGCCATCTCCACGTGATCTCCACAGCCCGCCACGTGCCCCATATTGATTTGTTCTTCAATAGGGCGAAAATAACTGGTTGAGCACCGAGGGCAAGAGGGATAAAACCTTCTGATAAGAAAGGAACATGGTCACCAAAAGAAAACATCATTTCGTTTCCGACACGGAATAACATTTTTTTTAAAGTGCAACAATAACTAGAATTATCGTCGTTTCGAGCCAAAAAAAAATCTCCTTTACGAGGTAGGCCTACGGGTATCACGTGACACGCCATCAACCAATGAGACTAAGGATTGCAGAGGTGTAGCCAGGGACTTGAGCAAGTGTACGCCCCTTCGGCACATGAAATGAAACAAATTACTCCCGAACAACAGGATTTCACATACGGGCGCAGCCCAATGTGTACGCACGTGCGTACGTGCGTACGGCTGGCTACGCCCATGGTTTGTGACGTCAGACAGGGCATACTTTCACTTCTATACGACTTCCGCTAGGGGACAAAATTGGGAGTTACATGCCAGACTGATTAGTGTATGACGATATTCATGACCATCACACGAGTGTGGGTGTGTTAGGGGGAGGGGATGGCGGGCGGGAGAGGGGGGGGGGGAGTGGGGGTGCTGCAACCTTTTTGACCGAAAAGAGGAGAAAGATGAGGAATAGTCACGTTACTAGACCCGAACAGCAGGTAGGATTTAAGGTATGATTTCATTTTCACTAAATCCGCAAAACCAAATCGAACGAAAAGGTAAGAGAACCGCTAGCATCAGAACCAGCTATTTCGTTTCCTTTAAAAACATAGGATTTACACTTCAAAGGCATTAACTTAAGGGACGAATGACTTGATAAATCACTTAGAATAAAGTATTCGAAACATCGCTTTAAGCATTCAAGGCTTACAATTTCAGCCCCACCCCTCTTCCATGTTGTGAAACGATTCTTACGAGTATCCACGAAACAAAATAAGTTCTAAATGCGAAACATACCTAGAAATTGGTTTATTTCTTAAAATCGCACGAAGCCGACCTCGTTACCGGAAACACCACAAAACTCCCCTAATTACCGAAAAGTTACATGCTTATCACCAAACCAACCGAAACAGAAACAATAACAATTATACATATTTAATATTAGAATAAAATATGGCGGATGACGATTGGTTGCCGACAGGCAGCCTGTTCGCGTGGGCCATTGCAGCGGCCTGCAACCGATTGGTCACAGGGGGTGAAAACTAAAGAAGATGTCAGTTGTGTGCAAATCTATGGACCGAGAAGCCCAAAAGTCTGCCACAATATGTACGTTTTAAGATGATGAAGTACACAGAAGGGAGGCCGTCCTTTTCGCAAGTTCCATCATCGATGTTTAATAGAGACCTTGAGCACTTCAATCATGACTTGATCCATCATTTCCCAGTTCTCAATCCCTGCGTTACGACGTGCAGTATATTGCCTCCTGGCCAAGGTCGAGTTTGAAGGTCAGCGCTAGCCAGTGAGTCAGTGTCAACAGCAGTAGTCCTGGGTCACGGAGCCCTGACATGGAGGGGCTGGGGCTGGGGCTGGGGCTGAGGCTGGGGGTTTCCCGGCTGGCAGAGGTAGGGTGACCGGCATGGGGTGTAGGGTCGGTACCCTATAAGGCCGCGATATCGAGTTATTCCAGTCAGCATTGGGGCTGAGTGCGCTGCCCAAGATGGGATTGGAGGAGCGTGGTGGGGGTAGGAGGAGTGGGGGGCGGGGCGGGGGGGGGGCAAGATGGACAGCCACCATCTGTGGTGAGGACACAAACAGAAGTGCCGAAGCATTCCCCATGATATACCTCGGCCAGACCTGAGGACTGGGCTGTTTGAGATAGAACGCCCCCTATTTGGGGATTAAACACACGGGCGGGATGGAATGGCCCAGGTGGACATTGGAAGGGAACGGGAAGTGAGGCGATAGCAGAGTGAAGGAGGGAAGAAGGAGGACATGAGGACAGGGAAGCAGTCGGTATTGATCCGGACAAGACAGTAGCTGGATCGTGATAGGGTATGAGGGAGGGGGGGGGCTGAGGGGGGCGAGTGGGGTGAGAGGGGAAGGGGACGAGGGGTTAAATGTGAAGGGGTGAATGGTGGGTGGGACGGAGAGGGGTAAGGAGGGGGGAAGAGGGAATGAGGGGGATGAGGGGTGAGGAAGGATGAGAGGTGAGGGGGTGAGCGGGGTGAGGGGGGAGGGGGCGAGGGGGGTGAATGTGGGGGCGGATGAGGGGGTGAGGGAGGGGGGGGGTGAGGGGCAGTGATGGTTGTGGTAAGGCATTAAGCAAATATCAGGATCTCTCTAGATGCCTAGAGAGAGAGAGAGAGAGAGTTAATGAACCATTAGGACCTCGGGGATCTTCTAAGCAGGAGGCGTCGATGGCAAGAAAGAAATTCAATAGGCTAGTGGGGGCAAGTGGGTGTAGCGGGGGTGGTGGGTGTAGCGGGGGTGGCGGCGGTTGAGGGGGTAGCGGGGGTGGTGGGGTACTCAGGGTGTGGAGGCAGTAAGGGTAGTGCGGGTAGTGGGGGCAGTGGGGGTGGCGGTGGTAGCGGGCGTGGCGGCGGTTGAGGGGGTAGCGGGGGTGGCGGGGTACTCAGGGTGTGGAGGCAGTAAGGGTAGTGAGGGTAGTGGGGGCAGTGGGGGTGGCGGTGGTAGCGGGCGTGGCGGCGGTTGAGGGGGTAGCGGGGGTGGTGGGGTAGTCAGGGCGTGGAGGCAGTAAAGGTAGTGAGGGTAGTGGGGACAGTAGGGGTAGCGGGGGTGGCGGTGGTAGCGGGGGTGGCGGCGGTTGCGGGGGTAGCGGTGGTAGCGGGGTAGTCAGGGCGTGGAGGCAGTAAAGGCAGTGAGGGTAGTGAGGGTAGTGGGGACGGCGGAGGTGGCGGGGGTAGCGGGGGTGGCGGCGTTTGCGGGGGTAGCGGTGGTAGCGGGGTAGTCAGTAAACTAACGTTGGCCTTCACCTTTTGAAGCGAGGACATGTGGGGAGGGGGAGTGGAGGAGGGAGTGTAGCAGGTGAGGGGTGGTGGGAGGGGGGGGGGCGGTCCTCGAGAGTGACGCTGCATAAACACTGAACGGACTCCGCTTTGGTCCCCGCTGTGTAGACACAATACCGAATGGCAACAATAACGTAAACACCCTGGCAACCTGGGGGGCTTTGGGGGGGGGGGCTGTTGTACTCTGAACTAAGTGTTAACACAATACATACTTGCACGACCATCACGGCTGTATGCGTAACCCATCAAAGTAACTATTACCCTGGAGTGCATGGTCACCGGGCAGCCTGCCGCCTCCCCCCACCCCCACCTAGACCCCAGCCACTCATCCTGACCTAATTAATTAAGGATTCTCGCCCCAACAATAGGGAATCTGACCTCGCACTGGTTGTAATTCGATTTGTTTCAGTTTGTTGCACAATATTTGTCACCAATCCGAGTCTTTGTCACAAGGTTACAGGGTCATAGGGTGAGCAGTGTCACAAGGTTACAGGGTCATAGGGCGAGCTGTGACACGATCGCTGTAATTTAGCGGCGGAGTTAGATTTGGAATTGATCCTGTGTAGCGCGCGGTGTCACGTGTTCACCGTGCGTTGCGTCGCCATAGAAACGAGCTCGGTGGTCCACGTCTCAGTCCGTAACTCGCCAAATCCAGTCGACGACACCGCAAAAATGGCTTTTTCGATTTGCTTGTATGCAGGGAGTCAGACTGGACGAATGGTGTCCGCGTCGTGGGCATATAATGAGTCTTTTTTATACATGATTAAACTATGTAAATAACTGATTATTGCTTTCTAGTGTTAATCTCATTGACGCGATTTCTAGGGATGCGAAATTATTTTTTTCAAATATAGATATAACCTGTTACAGGATATTTTACGGATTTTGTTTTCCATTCTGCCACTCAAACTCATGTTTTTTATTTTTATTTTCTTTTTTAAATATAATTTTTTATTTCATCAAGGCACAGAACAGACAATATACAATACACGATAAACGAGCAGCACACCCCCAAAACATTATACAGTACCCCAAAAGAAATATTAATATTGGATATGGTTATTTTCAACCTGCAGAAAATAGCAGCACTTCCAGTCATATAGTGGCAATTTTTTTTCAAACTCATGTTCTTGATGCACTTAGAGCGGGAGAGAAATCTCGCAGAATGTCATTTCAGCACATAAGAAATATAACGGGAAATGATGTTCCCCAAGGTTTGATAGAAACAAGGCAGATATAATTCTTAGCCATGGCAATATTGGCAACTGGTGACGGCAGCGGCCGAGGTCATCAAATATTCATGGATGGCCTTTGGCACTGTCACTGCGGGAAACGACTCGACATATGGTAGCGTGACAGCTCTCTAATGATTAAAAAACAAATGTATTAAGCATCGACTTGCGGCATCAAGCCTCCTCGTGATGACACGAGCACTGGCGGTTGTCATGGCAACCAGGGAACATGGCGTTGTCTGGTGGGTACGCCATTGTCGCTGACTTTCTACTTGAAAGCTTTGGCGTACAATGCGACTGGTGGAGAGATGGGATGAGTAAAACGCTAAATGTCGGTATGATTTGGTTCGTTAATACCATTTTCTGCTTGTCTGGATGAGTCGATCTAGTGTTAGTTGTTGTCCCAGTTTAGGAAGAACGATAGTGATGTAGCGCCATAGCGGTATGTATACACGGTCACTACATGGGGATAACGACCACGTGCGTATCACGTTGGCGAGAATGCCATAGGCACATCGGCTAAAGTATGGCGCCGCAAAGATGATAACATAACGTCATCATCAATCATCCATCATCATCCTTCATCATCCATGATGAGCATTTTTTCTTTTTAATTTATATTTTAATATGGATAATCCAAAAACATGTAAGTCATACCAACTGCCATAAACATGCATAAATAATAAACATACACAGCTTTGTGGGGCATTATACAGAAAGCAATGAATAATGTATAGACTCCCGCTTTACACAGTTGCAGGACGGTGAAAGATTCGTTTGTTTGGTTAGATTCCCTGGCAAGTTGTTCAACATTATGGTGGTATCGCAAGAATTAGAAACATTGGTAATTATCATGTTATTGTAACATTTGCAAATGCGCATAAATCTCTCGACAGTTAAAATAATATTGTCCAGTTGCATATGCATTTTCAAGTAAGGCCAGTATTCCATTAAGACCAATGTGGTTGACCTTCATGGGGCAGTGCGATGGTGAAACACAACCAATGTGGATGACCTTCAGGGCATTGTGCGATTGAGAAACACAACCAATGTGAATGACCTTTAGGGCATTGTGCGATAGTGAAACACAACTAATGTGGATGACCTTCATGGCCTAGTGCGATGGTGAAACACAGCCAATGTGGATGACCTTCATGGCAGAGTGCGGTGGAGAAACACAACCAATGTGGGTGATATACATCAAAGTGGAACTGCGATCGCCGTGACATTTGTCCATCGCCGTTGAAGCATGCATTCGAGCCCCTTGCTGACAATTGCAGTGCCTTCCGTTCTGGACGAAATCTCGGACAACCCAATGATAACATCTAACCCTGAGCCCACAGCCCGCCCGCCCACACAACGAGATAGTTCGGCGATGTATATGACCTTTACGTTGGGTTAAGTTTGCCCATGACCCGTTCCGATGGGAGCGACAGATAACGGCGCAATATCGGGTTGCCCTCCAACCGCCCCCCCTCCCTCTCCCCCTTCCGTCCCACGCCAAGGATGAAACAAGAGACAGGTATGAAGAATGGTGTCCGCCTTTCACCAATATCCAAGTCTTGTACCCTCGATCGTTCTACCAGGCCACACATCTGCATCAGGAGTTCGCGCCCCAATGCACTGCTTGTATAGTCCAGCTGCACGTACAACAATGGGCTGACTTCTTAAGAGATATTTACGCTGCGAAGGGTCCGGTAGCACAAAGGCTTTGCATCCATGTAATTATCTTTTTATGGATAATTATGGATTACATCTTAATTTAATGACAACAATGATAAAAATGCAAGCTTCGTACAAAATTCGGTTTCATCGGTCTTTTGACCTCTATTCCCCCCATTCTCTCATAATAAGCATAACCGTGCCCCAGCCCCAGCCCCAGCCCCAGCCCCTGCCCCAGCCACAGCCCCAGCCCCAGCCCCAGCCCCAGCCCCAGCCCCAGCCCCAGCCCCAGCCCCAGACGCCTTTATGTCCGGGCTGTTGGCCCAGGCACGATGGTCGGACCACCACTGTCCCCTCTCTCTTACCGGCGACAGCGCCTTTCCTTTGTGCCTCAGTTATCAGTGGACCCAACCCACATATTCCATAAATGAAGCTCTTTGTTCGGGCGACTCCGGTGACCTTTATATGACCCTTCACGGAGGACAAGAGGGAGTCGTTCCGCCTTTAATATCGCTCACCGCCATCTCCGCTACAAGCAAAAAGCCTCCCATGATCTGGAGTCCCATCGCTTACCCCTCTCCTCTTCCTCGCCCTCACCCTTCCCCCCCCCTCCCCCGTCCCCTGGCCGCCACCTCCTTCCCTTTGCTTCGATCAGGGATGCAACCCACGGGACTAACACCCACTACCCCTAACCTCTGCCTCCCTCCGACGCCACCCCCCTCCCCCCGCCTCTAACTCCCCTTTGACGACACCCCCCCCCCCCCGCCACCGGCCGATGGCCCGCCCCCCGCCCCTGGCCTCCACCTCCTCCTTCCCTCTCCCTATATCAGGGTTCCCTCCCAGGGACCAGTCCCCTTAACGACCAGTCATGCCTGACCTTTGCTTGTTGAGATGGCCTCCCGGCCGCTTATATCCATGCCGTGGACAGCAGGGTGTCAGTCCGATACCGAAGAGACTGGGGCCGCCCCGATAGCTCAGTGGGTTCGAGCGCTCAATCTGGCCACCTGGCGCGTGGATCGGTAGTTCGTGCCCCCGATGTGGCCATGTCTGTATCGTCGCAGGACAAAGGATCCCATGTCCTTCTCCTTAAAGAGTAAGAAGTTACCCCCGGTGACATAGCTCCACTCTCTTTTTCTTCTCCCATGGACGCGATATCACCAGAATTGGCTAAAGCGTCCTTAATATACATCCAACCGAAGAGACTTGCAAAGACCCCTGGCGGCTTTACGACCTCATGTTACCATAGAAACCATTATTCGCAAAGTAATCAAATCTTTATTTGCTTAAGTTACCTTTCCAGCTATTTTTCCTCTGATAAACATTTTCACGTTTTACATAGAAATGTATCAACATTGGTCCTGGCCGCTTAAATACAAATACATAATGTGCAATAAGTAATACGTAAATCTCAGTTTCTGCTATTTGTAGCATTACATAACGATAGGTTAGCATCCAAATCCCGGTAGCGAAACAGCGAAACCCATTGCGGATAAACTAACGTGAATGAAATATATAAAATCACAAGACAAATAGTTAACCATCAATTTGAGGAGGGGTCAGGAAGGGGTAAATGGCGACACGCGACTCTAGCATATTTGAAAAATCGACATTCGACATTCGACATTGACCCCCAATTTCCGACACTGAGGATCTGAAAACCGCCATCGACACACATTTTTGAAAAAACGACACTGAACTGAGGGAAAAGGCGACACGGAACGTCGTGAAAATCGTCATTCGACACTGAGAATTTTGAGGAAACGACACTGGACACTGGATCCCCCTTCCAGACCCCTGTAAGATCTCGAATCCTCTTTCAGATTGGACGCCCTAAAGATTATGGCATATATACTCATTCTGATCAATACATGATTGAACGCCATTTTGCAACGAAGACAGCTTCAGCAGATGCCATGTCTTGGGGAACAACCAGCTGGTTGCAAGATAGGAGAATATTCTGCCGTCCCATTGATTTAGCCTCTTTAGGCCACAGGGCTGGCGCGCCGTGGGTTGTCCGCCGGGAGGGTAGTGCCCTCCTCCTCCCATATCGTCCCAAGCAACCAGGGGAAAAAACGACGTCGGTCTTGGGTTCAGTTACTGAACTGGCTGTGCGCCGTGGGACCGGGATAGAAGGCGCGGCGTGGAGGCGGCACGTGTCCTAAATGGCGCAGTGCCACGCCGTCCCTCGTCCTAGCAACCCCCTCATCCCCCAACCCCCATTCCCCACCCCGACCCAGACCCCCACCCCCCACGCCGTCCCTCGTCATAGCAACCCTCTCATCCCCCACCCCCACCCCCACCCCCATCCCTAGTCCCATCCCATATCCTAGTCCAGGTCGCCACACACACCCCATAGATCCCAAGTCCTTAAATATGGCATCCAGATTTGCTCTGACTCACCACCCCCCCCCCCCCCGCCATCACTATCCCGGATCTGCGTCATCCCCCCCCCCTCCTTCCCCATCACCCGCACCCTCTCCCAATCAGCCCCTCTAACAGTAACCATACTGAACCTCTTTGGAATACCCATACCACCATCACCCCCTTCCCACCACCCCCACCCCTCCATCCACCACCCAACTCTCCAGCCACAACTCGCGTTACCACCCTAGCATAGCCATGCCACTCCCTTCTCATCATCACCCGCGCTCTCCCACAGCGCCCTCTCCTTACCGACGCGACCCTCACCCCTTCTCCCAGCCCCCATGGGGTGACACTCCTTAAACCCGGACCCCATCCCTCACCTCGATTCCTGCCACAATAAACCAGAATCCCGTTTTCAAGTGGCATAATGGGACAGAATCCAGAACAGTGGCTTGGATGGTGGTGATGGTGGCGGGGGACGGGGGGTAGGTTGGTGGTGGTGGTCGCTGGGGGAGGGGTAGTTTGTTTGGGGTGGTGGCGGTGGCGGTGGTGGGGGTGGTGAAGGTGGCGGTGGGGGTGGCGGTGGTGGCGGTGGTGGCGGTGATGGTGGTGGTGGGGGTGGCGGTGGTGGTGGGGGTGGCGGTGGTGATGATGGCGGGGGTGGCGGTGGCGGGGGTGGCGGTGGCGGTGATGGTGGGGGTGGCGGTGGCGGTGGTGATGGCGGGGGTGGTGGCGGTGGCGGACGCGGTGGTGGTGGCGGTGGTGGTGATGGCGGGGGTGGCGGTGGCGGCGGTGGCGGTGGCGGTGATGGTGGCGGTGGCGGTGGTGACAGGGGTGGGGGGGGGGCGCTGATTGGAATCAATACATTAACTCACCAGGTCTCCTTGAAACCTAATTATACCCTCCGCCCCCCCCCCCCCGCCCCACATATACCCCTCCCTAACCACGTACACCCCCTGTCCGCCCTATAGGGCCACGTGGTCTGCCGAACAGCCAAGCCATATACATAAGGGCTTATTCGCCGCGCCCTCTGTTGTCACTGGCCGGAACAGCCGTTGGAGACTGACAGACGTGCCGCCAGTGTCAGTCAGCCTCTGTTGACGATGATAATGGCAGATGATAGCAGCTGATGGGGCAATCCTATACGGCTGATTGCCTGGCTGACTGGCTGGCGGGCTGGATGGGTGAGTGGGTGGCTGGGTGGGACGAACACCAAAGCCCCATGCGATTCTGGCCAATCTGCTTCCACGCTAACGCCCCCCCCCTACGTTGCCGGAGTGGCACCCCTCCTCTCCCTCCTCCCTCCACTCCCCCCCCCCCCCTCCCAGTCGCTCCATTCTCGGGCTCTCGCACGCTGTCAGGCCTGGCATACATAGATCTCCGTCACTCTCTGGTTCCGTGGCAGACGGCGCTGATCGACACAGTATGTCACATGTCGGATAGCAGGTACCTGACACCAAATACACGACGCCAGACAGCAAATAGCTGACGCCAGACACCAGATAGCTGATGTCAGATACCACACACAGCATTATAGATACCTGACACCAAATAACTGAAGCCAGATAACAGTGGATTGCAGACACTGATACGAGAGGCAAGCAGGAATCAGACAACAGAAACCAGAAACCAACATATCCCCAAGTTCTGCAGTGCCATCGTGTTAGGCCGTTGCTAGGACAACCGATAAATAGGCTGTCTGTGTGATCCACGTCTGTGTGATCGACGAAAAAAACCCACCAGATACCAAACACCAGACACCAGATACCAGCCATCGAGTTGTGCCGTGAAGACGACGGGAGAAACTTGGCCTTTCTTTGGGGTAAGCGATGCATTAGTTACACTTTTTCCGTGATTTGCGTTAATGTAATGATTACCAAACCGAAACAAATGTGTAACCCATTGTGGTATGAACAGCACAAGGTTTCTTGTGGCGTGGAAGGAACGGTTAAACAATTAACTCCAAGTCGCTCGGAGAACGTTCGTCAATGCCAGTGAATCAACGGTTGCAATGTATTTCTAAGCACAGTTTGGCAGACGACTGAGCTCAATAAACAACACCGCCTTACAGCGTATTTCCTTCGTGTATCTATTGGAATGTTGATGTACAGGAAGTACATGGACACATCAGTGTATGGCACAATACATGAGTGTATTACACTGTACATCACTGTGCCATATACTACGTTAGTGTGTAATACGATACAGTAGTGTATGATACAGTACATTGGTTTTGTCGCATAGTACGACAGTATTTCACACAGTACATTAGTGTGTCACACAGTACATTGGTATATAATATGGTACTTTAGTGAATAATACGGTACATTAGTGTATCATACAGTACATCAGTGTATAATACAGTACATTAGTGTATACTACAGTACACAGTACTTTAGTGTATCACACATTGCATTAATGTATGCAGTGGTAATGTGCATCATATGGGTACACCATACAGTACCTCATTGCACATGGCAATTTACCTCCGCCCCCCCCCCCCCCCCCCCCCCCCCCCAACCACCTTCCTCCCCATACTCCTCACCCCGCGGCGGCCTTACAACCCGGGCCGGATCGAACTGTCACGTGACCTTCCGTGTAATCAGACACCGGAAGTCGACATTATGTCATTAGGGGCGCCATTCGCCGGTGGCTGATGCCCGGCATCCGGGACAGTGAGGCGGTTGTCGCGAGTCAGGCAACCGGCCCAAATCAATCTGTTTGCCGAACTAACTCCCTTTCTCACCAGCCACCAGTGTGACGACCACACGGCCTTTCTCTTCATTTATTTCTGTCGCTTTCCGGCAGGACTTCGCTTATTGATCGTTCATCATATGCCGACCATTGCCTGTTAGATAGCCACTGTATCAGTGCCTTCCAGATGACCGATAGGATTTGTCACAAAATCGTTGTGAAGGCCAAATCACTCTGGTTAACCAGGAAAATGCATGTCTATTTATTCCGTCATTACCAGAGGTTACTAAAAAAAGTATTCCCGTGTGCCTGTTGCAACAATATAAATATATAATGATATATATATATATATATATATATATATATTATACCATACATTAAATGGATAAGAAAAAGGCATGATAATAATCTCCTTTGCAACAGCGCCACCTGATAAGCGAGAATGTATCCATTATTTCTGCGCTGTATGAATAGTCTACCATGGACCACGTGGACTTATGTAGCATGGGTTACAGTGACCTATATTATAGAGGGTATATGGCTGTGGGTGAGGGTTTGGACATGTCTGTATATCCTAAACAACATGGGTCTATATTGTATAGAACCGATAGGCCTATATATTATCATAGATGACATAGGTATATATATATATATATATATATATATAATAGGCCTTACCAGTCTTTTCTTCCCCGAATGAAACAGGAATTGTCTGGGTTGTAAATGGCGATCAGTTGAAGTGGTTCATATGATGTCCCCTGTTATGAATATTCATGAGGCAGAGTTGGTTTCGCGGCCTCGTTCCCGTTATGTTTCCATGGGCCCTTTCTCGCTGTTGTGTAACATCAGCTACGCGGCTATTTAACGATCGTTATAAGGCATTGTTATTACATTGTTAATGGCTCCATTGTATTTATTCTGGTCACGTGACCGGCAATTGGCCTTTGTTAAACTCCTCTAACTGTGTCGTTGCCCCTCTCCCTTACCCTCGCCACTCTCTTACCCTCACCCTTTCCCTCACCCTCTCCACTCCTTCACCCTCTCCCTTACCCTCACCACTCCCTCACACTCCCTTACCCTCACCCTCTCCCTTACCCGCACTATTCCCTCGCTCTGGGGCATGTTTCATTCCTTCATCCTTCATCGTCTCGGGAGGTTCCTTGGCCCAATTTAGCCTGTATGTGCACAAAAGTGGCCTAAAACACCAACATTCCATTCCATTCCTATTCCCTCGCCCTCTCCCTCCCCCCCTCTCTCACCCTCCCCCCCCTCTTACCCTCTCTCTCTCTCCCTCACCCTCAACCTTTCCCTCGCCTTCTCTCCGCCATATGCTCTGCCAGTATTTTTCTTCCTGCAAATGTGCAACTCTCTCTATCTGTGTCTCGCTGTCTGCATTAGGTAGCAATACAGACGTGAGTGAATACATGTAGACCTGTCTATTTCACTCTCTGACGACATAGCCACTCCCCTTCACTTCCTTTCCTCTCTCTCAACATTTGCTCTCTCTGAAATCGTCCCCTCCTTCTTCCTCTCTGCTCTCATCTGACCCTCTCCCTCTCTCTCTATTTCTCCCCCTCTCGCTTTCGCTCCCTCTCTTCTCTCTCTCAAATCGCCCCCTCCTCCTTCTCCTCTCACCCTCTCCCTCTCTCTCTATCTCTCGCCCTCTCGCTTTCACTCCCTCTCTTCTCTCTCTCAAATCGCCCCTCCTCCTTCTCCTCTCACCCTCTCCCTCTACCTCTATTTTCTCCCTCTCTCGCTTTCACTCCCTCTCTTCTCTCTTCTCAAATCGCCCCTCCTCCTTCTCCTCTCACTCTCTCCCTCTACCTCTATTTCTCCCTCTCTCGCTTTCACTCCCTCTCTTCTCTCTCTCAAATCGCCCCTCCTCCTTCTCCTCTCACCCTCTCCCTCTACCTCTATTTTCTCCCTCTCTCGCTTTCACTTCCTCTCTTCTCTCTCTCAAATCGCCCCTCCTCCTACTCCTCTCACCCTCTCCCTCTCTCTATCTCTCACCCTCTCTCTTTCACTCCCTCTCTTCTCTCTCTGACACCCCCCTCCTCATTGCCCCCCCCCCTCCCCGCTCTCCCTCTCTCTCTTCATGATTATATAATTGCAGCCTATAATTAAACATAGACCCGGATAGCGATCAGTATCTGCTGATGTTGCCTTCATTAGCTATATATGGAACCCCACCCCCATTCACGCGGCTCCCAGCCTCCTCGCGGAACGGTCAACACAGCAGTTAACTTCAGTTATGCGGGGGTCACAATGAGGTGACTAACGAGGGCTGCTTAGGTTCATTTGTTTGGAACGACCTAAAGATCTACATCTGATAATCTACATAAAAAAAGTCTACATAAAAAATCTGCATCTAAAAATGTAATGTAAAAATGTACCTCTAAGATCTACATCTAAAATGTACATCTAAAAAATGTACATCGACAAATCTACATCTAAAAATCTAATCTAAAAATCTACATCTAAAATTCTACATCTAAAAATCTAATCTAAAATCCACATATAAGAGACAGAAATGAGATTCCAAATAAACAATTAAGGTGTATTTTGCTATATATGTCGTGCGGTGTAATCTATAAGAGATGCAATTTGGTGAAGAAATACAAATATTTGTTGGACTAGACACAGTACACATTTATTTTGTGTTGTCGTATCAAGGATAATTCCGATGGTTAAGTGTTAGGTGGTGCATAGGGGCCATAGCCTTATCGGAACGCCCTCTGCCGGGAGGTCGGGGAGAACCATCACCCAGGGAATTCCGTCGCCATGGTTACCTTGTCACGAATGGAAAATAATGTCGTTTTTCCCAGCATGAGACAGGTACTACACACTTAAAATGTCGTCTCTTGGTTCTTAATGCGATGTCAGTGTGCTGACCTATTGCATAATACATACATATTCATTACGCGTATGACGACGTTTGCTTCGGAAACATCCGATTCGAGATGTCATGTGGGTCCAAATGCCATGATGCCTTGCGGTGGATGATATCATGAAATCAATCCATTCTGTTCGCAAAAAAATAAAAGGCCTAAGTAATCAGAGAACATATTAGATAGAGTATGTACATTTACAACGATAAGTACGGAGCGAAAGATAAACTATATCAGCGGAAATGTATAATAGAAGTGGGCCACCTCACATGTCACGATACAGATCACTTGATGTCTCGACCTGTACACTTGCAATGAACCACCCCTAGGGACTTGGCACTGACGGATAGTTAGCTAGAGGTACATGCGCTATCTCTTCCTGTACACTTGCAGTGAACCACCCCTAGGGACTTGGCACTGACGGATAGTTAGCTAGAGGTACATGCGCTATCTCTTCCTGTACACTTGCAGTGAACCACCCCTAGGGACTTGGCACTGACGGATAGTTAGCTAGAGGTACATGCGCTATCTCTTCCTGTACACTTGCAATGAACCACCCCTAGGGACTTGGCACTGACGGATAGTTAGCTAGAGGTACATGCGCTATCTCTTCCTGTACACTTGCTATGAACCCCCAACACGCACTTGGCACTGATGGACAGTTAATTAGGGGTACATGTGATATCTCAGGCAGAGATGCCTGATAGCTGTCAGTCAGTGACAGATCCTTAGTGGTGATCCATAACAAATGTGTGTTATGTGTACTTTCCAGAGATAAATATAAATAAAAAAATGTGCAAGACCATGTCATGGACTTTATCATATTATTGACCTCTATCCCACTTACATCTAGAAGAGAGTATTTGTAATTTACATAGGTGACAATATAGAGTGCGTCATCGCATTACATCATTTGTCGTAATACTTTGACATCATCGTTGCGTTCCGCAAGGTCCAAAATAATACCAATAATGCACAGCCCATGCAGTGGCTCCTCGCAGCGGAATCATGTGATAACTTGGAAGTCCTCTCTCGACTGGATGAAGACTCTGGCGCGGACGGTGCTACAATAAAATTGAGGAAAACATGTGACCGAATAAGGCTTTAATATCGGTGTTTATTTGACTGATGTCAGGACAGACGACATGTCATTGGTGCTAACCTCGCCAGGACCCTTCCCTTGTAACCTTGGTGTTGCCATGGTGATGAAGACTGCGGCGGTACGGGGTTCTAGTGATGGTAAACGCTGAAGACAAAAACAGAAATAATGAGACGGTGGTCTTAGGGTTAGTGGCGGTCACACTGACCGGTCTCAGATACCGGGGTGGGGGAGAGCGTGGAAGCGGATACGGAGGAGGGAGGGGGGGGTGGAGGGCGGGAGGGCATGGAGAGGGATGGGGGGGGGGCGTGGGAGTGGTGGGCGGGAGAGCTTGGAGGCGGATTACGGAAGGTAAGTGTTGTTTACGAGAGGCTGTCCAGTATGCCGTTGCCGTATAACGACCGTTTCGGTTTGTTGACACGAACTCGTCGTGTTTGCCGGACACAAGAGACACAGAGAGAGGGATGTAGGGGCGGGGGGCGGGGGGCGAGGGGGGGGGGGGCGGGAGGAGGGTTGTCAGAAGCGGTAGGGGTGGTCGGTAGAGGACAGTAAGGGGAGGGTTGTGGAGGGCGCCGAGAGTGGCGGTGGGTGTGTGGGTGTGTGGGTGTGATGCTAGGTGGGGATGGGGGGGGGGGGGGGGTTGAGCCACGCCTAAGTGGAGTGGTATTATGAGGAGAGCAAGTCATTATGTTTGGGTTATTCAGTACAGCTGTCGACAATGTTGGGTGTGAATGTATAACGTGGAGCCACCTGTTACGACGGGAGTGGCGGGGAGGTCTAAATCAGGATGAAAGTACCGGGAGGCGATAAAAACATGTTTTGAACGGGTAGGTGATAACACATATTTTGAACGGGTAGGCGATAACACATGTTTTGAACGGGTAGGCGATAATACATGTTTTGAACGGGTAGGCGATAATACATATTTTGAACGGGTAGGCGATAATACATGTTTTGAACGGGTAGGCGATAACACATGTTTTGAACGGGTAGGCGATAATACATGTTTTGAACGGGTAGGCGATAATACATATTTTGAACGGGTAGGCGATAACACATGTTTTGAACGGGTAGGCGATAATACATGTTTTGAACGGGTAGGCGATAATACATATTTTGAACGGGTAGGCGATAATACATGTTTTGAACGGGTAGGCGATAATACATGTTTTGAACGGGTAGGCGATAATACATGTTTTGAACGGGTAGGCGATAATACATGTTTTAAATGGGCTGGAACTCTCTAAGGAGTGGGGTGGGGAGGGGGGGTGCTACGATTGCATTGGCTAATACAAGCTGTTGACAAAAAATTCCAAGATGGCAGACACCGACATTAAGGAATGGATTTGATCTGCCGCCGATGTCATCTCCGCTCTCGGAGCCTTCCTATCTCAGTTGGTAGCATATTGAGCTTTAGACGGAGTTTGGATGGGGGGGGGGGGGTGCACTTTAGAAAATTTACAACCCGGGGTAGGTGAGGGGGGGAGGTCCACAAAATGGTATAGGGGACCAGTACAAAGAAAGGGCACAGTTACTATTTAAAAAAAGGCATCTTTACACCCCAAAAAATATGTGGGTGGGTGTAGGCGTTGGGGCGGGGGTGGGGGGGGGGGGGTAGGGGAGTCGAGGATCCGCCCCAGAAGAGTATCAGTCTATCGTCTTGAAACATCGACCATCACTCAATCTCAAAGTGGCGGTTTTCGGGTTAATAACGTTACACATTATCTATGTGATGAAATTCCCTTAAAGCACGATTACTTTATAAGCACTGATGTGATATGGGCTAAGTACCTCTAATATTACGTTTCGGGACGTATTTTAGTCGTGGAACAAGCTGCCACCAACATAATGTCTGTAGTCGGCGTTGGTGCGCTAAGGCCATGTCGTAAGCTCAATGCAAGGCGTCATGTCGCTTGGTCCATGGGGCGAGATCTCTTTAATAGCGTTCTAATTTGCCCGTTGTTCATAACATAATTCCGACCTGTCATGCTGGATTTATTGATCCAGAAACAAACATGCCACATAAGTCCTACAGATATCACCTCATCATCGTAAGACCATATTATGACATCATCCTATCACGAAGTTTCCATATCACAATATCACAAAATCACCATATCAGCTTATTTCTATATCACCATATCACAGCATGACCATATTGCCATGTCGCAGATTCACTTTATCACCATAGCGCCATAGACCGTGTCAAGCAAGATGTATAGGCTTATGTGTATATGTTTAAACCAACATCACCATATCACCTAATTACTATGTCATCATATCGCATCATCACCATGTCACATTATTTTCATATCACCATATATCCCTATATCACCTTGTTACCATATCACCGTATATCACCATATTACCATATCACCATATCACCATATATCACCATATCACCTTATTACCATATCACCCTATATCACCATATCGCCTTATTACCATATCACCATGTATCATCATATCACCTTATTACCATATCACCATATATCACCATATCACCTTAGTACCATGTCACCATATATCACCATATCACCTTATGACCATATCACCGTATATCACCATATCACCTTATTACCATATCACCATATATCACCATATCACCTTATTACCACATCACCATATATCATCATATCACCGTAGTACCATGTCACCATATATCACCATATCACCTTATGACCATATCACCGTATATCACCATATCACCTTATTACCATATCACCATATATCACCATATCACCTTATTACCATATCACCATATATCACCATATCACCTTAGTACCATGTCACCATATATCACCATATCACGTTATTACCATATCACCGTATATCACCATATCACCTTTTTACCATATCACCATATATCACCTTATTACCATACATCACCATATCCCCGAATCGGCCAGACATTTGCCTGGACCACCAACAGAGCGTTCACAAGGAGAAAGTGCAGACATCACGCCCCTCCCCCTACCCCCCTCCTCCGCCACACCACCACTACCCTCACCGCTGGGTCGATCAGTTCGCGTTTAACTCTCGCGGGAACTCTCGTCGGCCCACGCTTCGGGCGGCCATTTCTCCTCTGATAATTCCCCGTTGCCGTCAAATAATACCAACTTTTGGAGGCACCGATAGGGCTGAAGGGTAACGAGCGGACAATGTCGACCAGAGGTCACCGTTCGAGGGCGCCACCTTCGTCTGCGAAATGGCTTTGTGGTCGTCGAGGGAACTCTGGGTATTCAACCTACATTACCGGACCGGGCTCTGCGGCACAGGGGCGGAATGGGAGGTAGGTGGGGGGGAGGCAAGGGGGGGGGGAGGTAGGGGTAGGGCGGCGGGGGAGGTGGCAAGGGGGTGGGAGGTAGGGTGGGCAGGGTAGAAGGGGGGGGGGGTGGGAGGAAGA
Source organism: Arenicola marina (assembly GCA_964019135.1). NCBI lineage: Eukaryota > Metazoa > Annelida > Polychaeta > Arenicolidae > Arenicola > Arenicola marina. The sequence goes on from OZ025253.1 coordinate 20,191,260, forward strand.
GAGGGAGGGGGAGAGGTAGGGGGAGGGAGGGAATGATGAAGGAGGAAGGAAGGGGGTGCTTGAGGGTAGGGGTAGGGCGGCGGGGGAGGTGGCAAGGGGGTGGGAGGTAGGGTGGGCAGGGTAGAAGGGGGGGGGGGGTGGGAGGAAGAGAGGGAGGGGGAGAGGTAGGGGGAGGGAGGGAATGATGAAGGAGGAAGGAAGGGGGGTGCTTGAGGGTGGGGGGAGGATGATGTTTACACCGTCAGGCAGTTGTCGCCCGCGACACACTTTTACCCTCGGTAATGACCCGCGCGGAGGGAGCAATTTGTTAGCCGCGCCGTGATTGGCGGATAATCCGAGTGTGTGCTGGGTGGGCGGTATGTGATTTATTGGCCCCATTACAAATCTCTTATGATCGCCATGATTTATTTCTTCCCGTTATTCGGACACTCTGTTGTATTGTCTTCGTGCGCTGCGCCTCACCGCCACATTTACCCCGCATTTCGTCGCGTAATTGTTTTGTTCTTTACTGGCAATAAACACAATTGCAATTACTGTAATAACAGTGCGGCGCATGCGCAGCTCTCATATCATCGCGTGGTCTAACATGGCACTCCCCTGTGTTTATTTAAAATACAGCTCTCGATGGTTTAGTGCTCGTCATCACAATCTTTATATGTAGCTGTTTATCCTTTGTAGGCCTACATCGGGGGGGGGGGGGGGGGACCTTTTCCGATCTTTGCGATTTGCATCCAGGAATTCTTGGTGACCAGCGATTAGCTGTTGGCAACTTTTAACGATCGTTATCCGTACAATTCCTGGTTCAACCCGTTGCCTATTTACCGCGATCCGTTATAGCAGTCTGCGAATTCCTCGATATTCGCGATATTATCATTATAAAAGGTCCAATCTTGGAGATTCGATATTGCTCTCCCTACTTCTTGGGGATTCGCGATTCAGAGGGGGTATCCCCCCCCCATCCACCCTCCACCCCCCACCCTCCATCCCTACATCATTTAGGGTCGCGTGTCGATTTAAAGAAAAGGTCCATGTCGCGTGTCGCTAAGTCTTATGTCGCATGTCGATTCTAAGACAACCCCAATGTCGCGTTGTCGATTTTAAAAATCGCCGTGTCGCCGTGTCGAAAAAGCCCCTCTGGGGCCCTTCATTTGTTTGGTAACTGCCTGGCTACGTATGACCAGAAGTGGTTAAAGCGTCCTGAATATACAACCAACCAACCAACCGTCCGGCTACGCGTGGCGATGCATTTTTGCTAATAGCCAGTTTCATTAGCCATTTTTTTGGCGATATCGAGTTAACATATAGAGAAAGCCAATTTGACACAATCATAGCCATCACATCACCGACGTTCTGTTCTGCGGTCTCTGTTGTTGGTGAGTGTCATAAGTTGAGGTCACGTGTGCAATCTGTTGCACCAGAGGCCATGTTGGACCACGCCACCATGCAATAACACTTTTTGTTGATGAAATTTGCATTGGCTCATTCATATTAGTTTTTAACAGTTTTAAATGATTTACATAACCCCGCCTTTTTAAACAGGCAAGAACTAGGCGATATTCTAAGATGTTTTCTGCTTTATTAAATACAAAGAGCTCGTTATTTGTATGTTTTATTCTTAAAATTATAATGTTGCTGATTTGACCGTTTTTCAAGAATCTTGAAATTTGCCCCGGCCGACAGCAGCGGTGAAAGCGGAGCTTGCTCTAGGCCGATCAAGCTTTTTTTGTTTCAAAATGACGGACAGCTGGGACACAATCCCTTGTATAGGGCGACTAACTATACAGTCGCAGCGAACACATACTTCGCCGGATCTACTTAAGACCAAAAATCTACTCCCAAGATAACTAAGACCCTTGTGTATGGTTCCAAAAAAGCCCTTAGATCTCACCCCGTCCCCTCCCCATCTTGTCACAGGAAGTAATTCCACGCTGTCCAAGTGTGGATTGGACATAAAGGATCCCGGGCACCCGCTCCCAACCTCAGACAGAAGTATTCAGGGCACCAGCTCCCAGCCTCAGACAGAAGTACTCAGGGCACCAGCTCCCAGCCTCCATAGATTCTGAAGTACATAGTCTCTTCCCGAGCCTGCCAAGCGTGAGGCCGCGCACCACAGACTATAGAAGTACTCAGGGCACCAGCTCCCAGCCCCTGACAGAAACAAGGCGCCGCCTGACGTGGCGATAATGCAGCAATATGGCTGTCCTCCCGACCTGGCAGGACGTAAAAGGCGAATTGGAAACGCTAAAAGCGGAAACCGTTTCCTTCATGCAATTTATTCGCATCACTCGTCAACAGCAAAATGGAAATTGCTTAACACGCCGCCAGGGCAGGTCCACCCGTGGCAGGCTGGTCTCCACGCGGGCAGAACGCCGGCACTTTGTGAAAGTGACTTTTATGTTTTTCCTCGCATTTTTCCTGACATGGCGCCCCTGTCCAGGGGTTGTTTTATAGGCGCCCTGCTGGCCCGAGTTTTATGGCCATCTCGTATTCCGACACCGTCTCCCCATTTCCTTTATTGCGTCCCGTGAGGGTCTATTACGCGCGTCTCGGGGGAATATATCGAGCGATTTTAATTCTGGGCCGAAAGATAATTAGATCATGTTGAGCCGTATAACTTAGAAAACTACTTCCAGAGGGTCAATTCTGCAGGCAATTCGACGACTTTTTTTTATGTCATTTTATGTGGAGTTTGAGGTGTCGTCGGTGATGTGTCCGTTTGAATTGCAGTAGTGGATAGCGTGTTACAGAATGCATAATGAATGCTAAACGCGGCAGTGGTGTATATGAAAGCTACACGCGGCAGTGGTGTATAATGAGTGTTACACGCGGCAGTGGTGTATAATGAGTGTTACACGGCATTGGTGTATAATGAATGCTACACGTGGCAGTGGTTTATAATAAATACTACACGGGACGGTGGTGTATACTGAATGCTACACGTGGCAGTGGTGTATCATGAATGCTACACACGGCAGTGGTGTATCATGAATGCTACACAAGGCAGTGGTGTGTAATGAATACTACACGTGGCAGTGGTGTATAATGAATGCTACACAAGGCAGTAGTGTATAATGAATGGTACACGCGGCAGTGGTGTATAATCAATGCTATACGCGGCAATCTCGCGCTGTATCCTCCCCTCTCTTAACACCAACCACAGGACGCTCTCCCCCCGCGCTTACATTTTCAATTTATTCTTACTCTCCGAACTTTACTGATGCATCTTCGAACCCACGCAATGAATTATTTTAGTGAACGGCAGGCGTGAGTAATACGTGAGCTATGTTGACACACTAATTCGCGGTAACATGGATTGAATGTCCGATGATTCTCCCTCGGTAACTCGTATCGTATGATGTTTTTCCATCGTAATTGACAAAAAAGAGAGGATCTTTTTTCAATTTCTCGGATTGTGGAGCTTTCGAATTCCAATTTCCCTTCATTTGCTTTCACTTCGTGACCACCACCACCATTACGCGGTCTCCCATTCCCTGGCTGGTGACATCTGCTCCGCTACCTATCCATCGTCTCTGGCATTCTTTCAGGCCCCACCCCTATCCTGCACCCTCCTCCCCCCCCCTCTCTGCTATGCACTTGCCTGGCCGCTGTTGACCTGTCCAGGCAGATACAGTATGTCCTGGAATACACACACAGGACGCAGGGTAATTGAACTTCAGAATCTCGTTGATAGTCGCCACATCAAGAGGTTGCCGCGGTCCGCCGCCGCACCCCACGCTGACAGCCGCCGCACCCCACGCTGACAGCCGCCGCACCCCACGCTGTCCGCCGCCGCACCCCACGCTGACCGCCGCCGCACCCCACGCTGACCGCCGCCGCACCCCACGCTGACCGCCGCCACACCCCACGCTGACCGCCGCCGCGCCCCACGCTGACCGCCGCCGCACCCCACGCTGACCACCGCCGTACCCCACGCTGACCGCCGCTGCACCCCACGCTGACCGCTTTTGCCTCGTCAATATTTAATTCTCGCCTCTCACCGTTATTGTATTAGTCCCCGTGTGGTTGTTACTGGAGCTGTCTACCCGCAACAGACCCTGGCGTCACTTCTCTGTAAGCCCCGTCGACAGCCTGGTCAGAGCTACTATGATACCCGGTGGCGCGGAAACTTTGGGAATAATAGTGGAAGGGAAGTCAGCCCCCCCCCCCACCCCACCCCAACCCGGTCAAAGCTACCATACCCGGTGGCGCGGGAACTCTGGGAATGATAGTGAAAGGGAAGTCAGCCCCCCCCCCACCCCACCCCAACCCGGTCAAAGCTACCATACCCGGTGGCGCGGAAACTCTGGGAATAATAGTGGAAGGGAAGTCAGCCCCCCCCCCCACCCCAACCCGGTCAAAGCTGCCATACCCGGTGGCGCAGGAACTCTGGGAATGATAGTGGAAGGGAAGTCAGCCCCCCCCCCACCCCAACCCGGTCAAAGCTACCATACCCGGTGGCGCGGGAACTCTGGGAATGATAGTGAAAGGAGAGTCTGCACCCACCCCCCCCCCACAACCGGTCAGAGCGCGCGGAAACACTAGGAATAACAGTGAAACATGGAAGGAAAGTCAAACCCTCACCCCCTCCCCCCTCCCCACAGTGCCACTCGTCTCTGTTCGTGCGAAAATATGTAGGCCATTAGACAGAGATTTGCTAATTATCCATGTTCTGTGTGTTTCTCTTTCTCTGTGTGTTCTGCGTTCTCTACCGACTATGCTGCTCTAGGCCCTTGATCTGTCCCCACATCCAGATCTATTTCGCGAAATTTCGTGGACATTGGCAGACCCAGAGGCGGGTTGGGGCGTTGGCGCCCAGGTGACGTGGTTACGCCTAATCACATGGAAGGTGGGGGGGGGGGGAATGAGGAAAAGAATTCTCCGTGAACTGGGAATGAGGAAAAGAATTCTCCGTGAACAGGGAATGAGGAAAAGAATTCTCCGTGAACTGGGAATGAGGAAAAGAATTCTCCGTGAACAGGGAATGAGGAAAAGAATTCTCCGTGAACTGGGAATGAGGAAAAGAATTCTCCGTGAACTGGGAATGAGGAAAAGAATTCTCCGTGAACAGGGAATGAGGAAAAGAATTCTCCGTGAACAGGGAATGAGGAAAAGAATTCTCCGTGAACTGGGAATGAGGAAAAGAATTCTTCGTGAACAGGGAATGAGGAAAAGAATTCTCCGTGAACTGGGAATGAGGAAAAGAATTCTCCGTGAACAGGGAATGAGGAAAAGAATTCTCCGTGAACTGGGAATGAGGAAAAGAATTCTCCGTGAACAGGGAATGAGGAAAAGAATTCTCCGTGAACTGGGAATGAGGAAAAGAATTCTCCGTGAACAGGGAATGAGGAAAAGAATTCTCCGTGAACAGGGAATGAGGAAAAGAATTCTCCGTGAACTGGGAATGAGGAAAAGAATTCTTCGTGAACAGGGAATGAGGAAAAGAATTCTCCGTGAACTGGGAATGAGGCATTAGCCGTCGTTGGCCCTTGCCCCCCCCCCCCCCCCGACCCACACACACATGGTCACATGGTTACTCACTTCCTTGACCCTTTCCATTGCCGCGGTATGACTTACATCGCTTACAATAACGCTGCCTACTTACACCAAGCGAAATTAGGTAGGTCACTAAGTCAGTAGAGACAACCGATCACCCCTGACAACCCCACCATGCACCCCCATCGCACGTCAATCCTGTTCAAGCATAACCCCCCTCCTCCCTCCACCCGACACCGCCCAGTCACATCTATATTGTCCACTCTCATGAAATTGTGCGAATTAATAACACACAGTTACTTTGCTGATTTAGCCCTGTCGAGCGATCAAGGTCACATTTCTTGCGGCCAGGGTCAAAGGGACTCGACATCCGGGGTCTCAGTGGGTGTGGAGGGTCGGGGTCGAGGGGCCAGTGGCAGTGGAGAAGGGGGCAAGGGGTGATACATTATGCATGAGGCGGCGAGCACCCCCCCCCCATTCTCTCTCCCTCCCCGTGACTGGGCGTTGCCCGTGACACCCAAGGCGGCTGGCAATGGAATGAGCGAACGGTAGCACATTACAATAGGGACAGCAGCGGCGGCAGCAGCGGAGGCGGCGGCGGGCCGTGAGGTGACAGACCAAGGCGAGGCGCTAGTCTGGAAGGGACCACCAGTCGGAGTACGCGTGATGCTAAATGACAGGGTCATCAGCACTGGATGATGACCATGGTAGTGGTGGCGGTCTGTGCGTGTGTAAGCGGGTGTGGCGCGGTATAGAGGCCTGCTGCATGGGTGACATGAAGCCCTACCAGTGAGCGCGGGGCAGGCGACGGGAGAGGACAGGGCACGGGCAGCAGCAGCTGGTCGTTGGGAGGCCGGAGGAGACCCGGTGGTGCGCGTTCCTCAAGCTCCCTGGCTGCTAGGCCGTGACGTCGGGACATGACACGGCAGAGACGCAGTATATCTGTCTGCTACTCTTTCTACGCATTGCGGGAGTAGTGGCCAATAGATAGGCAAGCCGGCCCCGTCCTCTCGGACTAGGGTGGTTGGTGGGCCTGGCGCGGAGCATGTCATGACAGAGGAATAGCCGTGATGAGACATGACCACGGCGTGCGGGGCACTGAGCCAGGGGCAATCACAGGTCAGGTGCGTGTCTGAGTATACATGTATATATATATAGTTTACATGTATATATATATAGTTTACATGTATATATATATATATGTCTGTATCTGTGTCTTGAATAATAAACGAATCGCTTTTTATGCCGTTTTTGTGCGCATACGGGGTTAAATCAGACCAAGCGACTTCTTCTCGGGAAGACGAAAGAAGCAGGAAACAATGCATGATGCCCCAGATTAGATGCCCGGGGCCGGAGTCGAACCCAGCACCAAATGATCTGCGGTGTAGTGTGCATGCCATGAGACCAGAGGAGGTTCCACTGAATATACACTCAATCACTAAGTTACTTACCAATCCTCCGAACAGTATTGCAGTGAGGTCGATGTCAAGTGATATGCCGTCATGGTGTGTTTGAATTGACTCCCGAAAGCTTTTCTGGGAGTGAGATGGAAGTTCCATTTCCCTCCAGTTACGCAGTTGCGTTATTAACTTGTACATTTCTCATTAGCAAAATACTATTTTTTAAGTCTTTTGCAACCGACTTTCCGACGAGGCGACCGCCCCGGAAAGAAAAAACAGAGCCCCGACCGGCTCATAGAGCTTAAATAGCTTCATAATCCACGCCACGATGCGGATCCCAGTAGCTGCAAGACGGTACGAGAGTCAGGGGCGGATCCGGAAAATCTGGATAGGGGGGGGGGGCATCGGTGTCAGGGTAGGATCCAGATATGCTGGATAGAGGGGACCGGTTTTCATATGTTACATGGTATAAATTTCGGCCCTAAAAGGAGGGGCCGGGGCCGGGGCCGGGGCCGGGGCCGGGGCCAGGTCATCCCCAACCCTCCTGGATCCGTCCCTGAGCGTTGCACAATGTGGGTAAAAGACCTTTTTTCTTCATTGATTTGATGAGTAGACCAAGAAAATGAGGAACAAACAATTGTATGACGACGCCCTGTAGCGTGTGTATGGCCCGGACAGGTGGTGGCGGCTACAGCAATGCTCCTGGGTAACACGTGGGCTCATTGGGTATCACCCGTATCGTGTTACTGCGGCCGCAGGACAGATGAACTTGTCATATTACCAGGGACTGATGTATTACCTGTGCGGTGTTGTGTCGTGTTGCGTTGTGTTGTGTTGTGTTGTGTTGTGATGTGTTGTGTTGATTTGTTGCGTTGTGTTGCGATACGTTGTGTTGCGTTGTGTTGCGTTGCGTTGCGTTCTGTTGCGTTGTGTTGTGATGTGATGTATTGTGTTGTGTTGGATTGTGTTTTGTTGTGTTGTGTTGTGTTGTGCTGTGCTGTGTTTGTTGTGTTCTGTTGTGTTGCGTTGTGTTACGTTGCGTCGTGTTGTGTTAATTTGTTGCGATGGGTTCTGTTGTGTTGTGTTGCATTGTGTTGCGCTGCGTTGTGTTGTGTTGCGTTGCGTTGCGTTATGTTGCATTGTGTTGTGTTGCATTGTGTTGTGATGTACTGTGTTGTGTTGCGTTGTGTTGTGTTAATTTGTTGCGTTGCATTGTGTTGTGTTGTGTCGTGTTGTGTTGCGATGTGTTGTGTCGTGTTGCGTTGCGTTGCGTCGTGTTGTGTTGTGTTGCGTTGCGTTGTGTTGTGTCGTGTTGCGGTGTTGCGTTGCATTACGCTGCACCCAGTTATATAAATCGTCCAAACATTTGCAAACTTTAACTGAACAACAGGAACCGACTGCAGACAATAACTTGGAGGTTTAAGCCGATGTTAGAGTGACTTTACAGGCGAGATCAACAACTGAGTTGGTAGTTCGTAGAGATTCCTGTCACGAGCCTCGACTCGTCAGCAACCCCACAGTGAAGAGGTCGGTGTGGTGGGGGAGGAGGGGTGGTCTTTGTGTGTGCGAGGAGTGGAAGGGTGGGACAGGAAGAGGGGCTGGTGAAGGGGGGGAAGCATCTTGGACGCCCTCTTAATTCTGTACCACCGCCTCGCACGGTGGCTCCCTCTAATGGGCGATGGCGGCGGAAACCACTCCGGTTATCTATTTCCTACATATATATATATATATTACCATTCCATTGCCATCAGCTTCTCCCCCCCCCCCCCTTCGTCCCCCTTTCCCGGTCCACTTCCCACGGCCCCACCCTTACCCCTACCGCGTACGCAGAAACCCATCCATGCCCTCTCTGCATCAGTGCCGTCTTCATTTACCTTACCCTACTCAAGGTCACCACCCCCCTCCCCCTCCGTCGCCTCCTTGCCCCGCCTCCCCCCATCCTCCCCCATCAATACCCCGGTATTACCTGTACTGGTGCATCACTCACGGCCCGCCGCAGCAGGCAGGCGTTCGCCACACAGCGCCGCCTATGAGAATGATTTCTCCCTCCGAGTTCTCTGGCCGCCACCTGCGAGCTTAACGGCACGTGGATCGGTGGGTCGCTCCCCGCTGTGGCCATGTCTGTGTGGCCGCAGGATGAAGACCCCGTGTCTAACGGCACGTGGATCGGTGGGTCGCTCCCCGCTGTGGCCATGTCTGTGTGGCCGCAGGATGAAGACCCCGTGTCTAACGGCACGTGGATCGGTGGGTCGCTCCCCGCTGTGGCCATGTCTGTGTGGCCGCAGGATGAAGACCCCGTGTCTAACGGCACGTGGATCGGTGGGTCGCTCCCCGCTGTGGCCATGTCCGTGTGGTCGCAGGATGAAGACCCCGTGTCTAACGGCACGTGGATCGGTGGGTCGCTCCCCGCTGTGGCCATGTCCGTGTGGCCGCAGGATGAAGACCCCGTGTCTAACGGCACGTGGATCGGTGGGTCGCTCCCCGCTGTGGCCATGTCTGTGTGGCCGCAGGATGAAGACCCCGTGTCTAACGGCACGTGGATCGGTGGGTCGCTCCCCGCTGTGGCCATGTCCGTGTGGTCGCAGGATGAAGACCCCGTGTCTAACGGCACGTGGATCGGTGGGTCGCTCCCCGCTGTGGCCATGTCCGTGTGGTCGCAGGATGAAGACCCCGTGTCATTCTTCATCACAAAGATTAGGGAGGACCCCGAGGGACATGGCTTCACTGTTCCTTTCCTTTTGGCCATTGACCCGATATGACCAGTATTGGTTAAGGCGTCGTGCATATACAGATATACTCGGAGACACTGGAAGGTGGTTTTTGTTCCTGGCGAGGTCAATGCACTGCTTGAAAACCCCTCATAGCATATCCACCTGATTATAAGAAATACTCTTCTGAAATATTTTTATTTCAGATAAATGGCAGCCAATAATCCATATGTTTATATAAGAAACAGACCCATATGTTTATGTAAAATTATATATTTTCCATGTTTTCATTTGTTAATGTGCACTAATGTTTAGTGGTCAATAAAAGAAAAAAGAAAAAAAAAAAAAAAAAAACCCTTTTTTTAATGGTTTCGTGTGAGGTGTCTGTTTCCACGGTGGAAATGGTGTTGGTTTGTTGACAACGCATTGAGGGTGCAAGAAGACCCACGGCGCATAGCCGAGTGCAATCGTTATTTATAAATGCAATCTATTTGCCAAGTGACTTAAGGACGGACCATTTGATATCCAAGGGCTGGGGGAGGGGGGGGGGGGGCGCTGTTGCTTTTGTTTGTAAAATGTCGTTAAAAACTAAATCTTGCTTTGCCCTTGCAGTTTTCTTCCAGAAAAATGTTTATGCCCTCGTACCAACAAAACCACTTCTGTATATAAAAAAGCATGCCATCACAAGAAATTCCCATGCCCCCCCCCCACCAAAAAAATTAATAGACGTCGTCGGAACCCAACAGAGATGTTTCGGCCTCCGCACAAAAAACCATAACCCCCCCCCCCTCACCCCACCACCCTCCTTGATTTATTCCCTTCCCAAATATATTTGGCAGCTACCCCCCACCCCTCTCACTCCTGCCCCCTAACCTACTAACCCTGACTCGGGGATACGTTATATATGTATTGACCTTCCCTCCGCCAGTATTTCTATGACGAGTTTTCGCGTGGGACTCACTGTCAGCCAGATAAATGCAAGCCTCAGGTTTGAGGTGTAACAACCAACGCCGGCATCATTGTGACGTCACACTCGACCACACCCTTTTTGGTGGTGTGCCTTGGTCCCCGGTGACAATTTTAATGCTTCAACACACCGCACGGCGGCGCCACCGTCGACTGTCTCGAGCACCAAATGAACCAGACGGGGTGTGAATGGACCGGAAGTCACGTCACCGCAGGGCATTGTGGGTAACGAAAGGGCGAATGAGCCATTCATCTCCCCCTTTTAGGTTTCAATCGATGTGTCATTTAGCTCTATATCCTTTCTGTTATATTACAGTTAATGAACAATCACTTTCTTGCCGTATAATATTTTCGTTTCATAAATGCCCAAAATTGACCCGACTTTGTAAACCTTACCCATAAATGTTTCCTATTTGCTTGCCATGATAATTATTCAAGCAGCGTTCTGAGGCAGATTATACCGTAAACATGGCCACCTTGCTCAAACACAGATTGACAATATTAATCGATTTTAAAATTGATTATGAAAAATCTTTCTATTTGCATGCCATCATATTGATTGAAAGCCTGTCCCAGGCTACACAGCCCGACTCACTGAGCAAGGACTGGAGAGCCGGGTCGGATTGTACCTGCCAGCCTTGATATTTCAGTCATATAACGTCATCAATTTTGTTTTGTTTTTCTCGATTCCACGCCCACCAAACCTGTCACCCTATTACCATCACGGGCCCTGTACGCCGCCCCCCCCCCCTCACCCGCCGCACCCTCACCCCGCGCCCAGAGCCCTACTCCCCTCACCCCGCACCCACACCCCGCCCCTATCCCCCCCCCTTCTCCCCCTACGCGACAATCTCTCCTGTCTGCTGCTGAATCTTGTAGCAATCCACCGAATCTTGTCTGACACATTCTCAGGGTGTTATGGCACCCGGTCTGTGTGGAAAGACTGCGAAATCCATCCACTTTATCACCAACAACATGTAAAAACACCACCACCACCACCATCAGCAGCAGCAGCAGCAGCCGCAGCAGCAGCAGCTAGCACCCATCTGCTTCACCCCATATTTACACGGACCGGATCCCCCTCCCTTTATCGTCAGACATCGAGCGACACACCCTTCACTCCCACCCCCCCCCCTCCCACCCCCAGCCTCCTCTCCCTCTCCGCCCCCTCGCTCATCCCCAACCCACCCACCCACCCACCCAGCCGCCCTTCAGCCCCCTTGCCCTATTCCCCCCTTTTTCACCCCACAACCCCGAAAGTCAACGGTCCACTTTCAAAACAGACCCCCGTGCCACCCCTATGGGTGCCACGCCCGCCCTTATATTGCCAACTCACGCCCCCGCCCCCCCCCCCCCCCCCCCCCCACCAGCCACTCGGCTAGCCCCCACCCCCCTAGTTTACCCGCCACTCTTCCTTTTTTTTCTACCCTTCTCACCACACCCCACCCACCCGCCGTCCCCACGCCCATTCTCCACCCCCACGCCCCCCCCCCCCCCCCCAACCCGCCAGCCACCGTGCCGGCCCGATGGGTGATCCGGATTGATTACATCGTATGAGAGTCTTCACAAACAAAATGGCGCCGCAGACCGCCAAGTCAAGTGGGGATATTCTTTCAAGATCGCGTGACGTTTGCCTCCCGATAAAACCTCCCCCGAGTGGTCGTGTCGTGCCCTTGAAGTCGCCGCCGTGCCCTTCAAACCGCCAGGCGTTCCTTACACATTACCCGCCACATCCCAGTATCGTCACAACCCTCTGTTGCCATGGTACCCCCGCCACATCCCGTCTCGTCACAACCCTTTGTTGCCATAGTACCCCCGCCACATCCCGTCTCGTCACAACTCTCTGTTGCCATAGAACCCCCGCCACATCCCAGTATCGTCACAACCCTCTGTTGCCATGGTATCCCCGCCACATCCCGTCTCGTCACAACCCTCTGTTGCCATAGTACCCCCGCCACATCCAGTCTCGTCACAACCCTCTGTTGCCATAGTACCCCCGCCACATCCCGTCTTGTCACAACCCTCTGTTGCCATAGTACCCCCGCCACATCCCGTCTCGTCACAACCCTCTGTTGCCATAGTACCCCCGCCACATCCAGTCTCGTCACAACCCTCTGTAGCCATGGTACCCCCGCCACATCCCAGTCTTGTCACAACTCTCTGTTGCCATAGTACCCCCGCCACACCCCAGTCTCGCCACAACCCCCTGTAGTCATAGTACCCCCGCCACATCCCAGTCTCGCCACAACCCTCTGTTGCCATGGTACACCCGCCACATCCAGTCTCGTCACAACCCTCTGTTGCCATAGTACCCCCGCCACATCCGGTCTTGTCACAACCCTCTGTTGCCATAGTACCCCCGCCACATCCCGTCTCGTCACAACCCTCTGTTGCCATAGTACCCCCGCCACATCCAGTCTCGTCACAACCCTCTGTAGCCATGGTACCCCCGCCACATCCCAGTCTTGTCACAACTCTCTGTTGCCATAGTACCCCCGCCACACCCCAGTGTCGCCACAACCCCCTGTAGTCATAGTACCCCCGCCACATCCCAGTCTCGCCACAACCCTCTGTTGCCATGGTACCCCCGCCACATCCAGTCTCGTCACAACCCTCTGTTGCCATGGTACCGCCGCCACATCCCGTCTCGTCACAACCTTTTGTTGCCATGGTACCCCCGCCACATCCAGTCTCGTCACAACCCTCTGTTTCCATAATACCCCTGCCATATCCCGTCTCGTCACAACCCTCTGTTGCCATGGTACCGCCGCCACATCCCATCTCGTCACAACCTTTTGTTGCCATGGTACCCCCGCCCCATCCCGTCTCGTCACAACCCTCTGTTGCCATGGTACCCCCGCCACATCCCGTCTCGTCACAACCTTTTGTTGCCATGGTACCCCCGCCCCAACCCGTCTCGTCATAACCCTCTGTTGCCATGGTACCCCCGCCACATCCCGTCTCGTCACAACCCTCTGTTGGCAGGGTGCCCCGCCACATCCGGTCTTGTCGCAAACCTCTGTTGCCAGAGAACCCCCACAGAACCCCCACAGAACCCCCACAGAACCCCCACAGAACCCCCACAGAACCCCCACAGAACCCCACAGAAACCTTCCCCTGGCATAACCACGCCGGGAACCGCCACGCAAACAATGGTCTCGACATGCTTCAGTCTCCGGTCGGTGCGGGGTCACTTGTGGGCCGTAAAAGCCCACTTGTGACGTCACGGAATTGATTACCGCAAATCAGTTATTGCGAGGTGCGTATCCGGTGATGGTGGGGGAGGGAGAAGGGAGAGGGCGGCATAGGGAGGGGGAGGGGGCGGCAGGGGGGGGGGGGGGGCGGCATGGGGAGGGGGAGGGGGCAGCAGGGGGGGGGGCGGAAACCTGAGGCACGTGGCTCCCTGTTTTCGCTCCCTGTTTTGTAATTGGGATATTTCGGCACTATTTACTTCAGCTCAGCAATGACAATGATGCCCGGACCGGATGTAAGATCCCATCGTCTGCCCCTGGTGGAGGAATCGTAGCGATGTGTACGTGGTCGGTGTAACCATCATGGTGGATGTGGGTAATCAACGTGACTGTCCGCTTAATGTTGCCGTTAAAACGTTGTTCCGGGCCTCTGTCCGGCTGCAAACGGTCCGACGACGGTTCAGCAGTGAACCGCCGTAAACCACCTAATATTATAGTGATGTATTGTCACAATGAGAAAGGTCTATGTCCTGAGGCGTATATCTGTCCTTAAAAATCATACCAGGCAACTATAGAATGATCCCACATATATTAGGGGCCGGCGCGATAGCTCAGTGGGTTAGAGCGCTCGCATTGAGTGCTCTGGTCACCTGAGAGCCTAACGGCACGTGGATCGGCGGTTCGAGCCCTGCTGTGGCCATGTCTGTGTGGTCGCAGGATAAAGATCCCATGTCTCTCTTCGTAAAGAGTAGGAGGTTACCCCCGGGGACATGGCTCCACTCTCCCTTCCTTCTCCCATTGACGCGATATGACCAAAAGTAGTTAAAGCGTCCTGAATAACGAACCAACCAACCACGTATACTATGCAGACTTGAGAAATGTAACTAATGGTGTTGAATGTGTTATGCAATTATTATTTGAAATTCGTATGTTCGCCCTATATTCAATAATTAGTTTCAACGTTATGCTGGTAAACGGATGTCAGTGACCTTTGGTCTTAATCCGGGTCAACCTATCTGAACATCCTCTCGTTATTTCTTTACCTTGTAAACCAGTATATCGCGTGTTATTGTTACGTTATTCGGTCAGAAAAATAAAGGACAATTCATGTCGCGTCAACGGGAGAAGGAAAGGAGAGTGGAGCCATGTACCCGGGGGTAACCCCCTACTCATTGCGAAGAAGAACATAAGATCTTTACCCTGCGACCACACAGACATGGCCACAGCGGGGCTTGAACCACCGAGCCACGTGCCGTTAGACTCTCAGGTGGCCAGAGCACTCAAGGCCAGCGCTCTAACCCACTGAGCCACCGGGCCGGCCCCTCGGGAGCGTTTCAGTGCCTGTTTTTCTAGATGCTGAGATCAAAGAACAGAGAACCTTGGTTGGGTTACTTATGTTGTCAGACTTGACACACCCACGCAGTTGACCTAACAGTCCATGTGATAGGAATAGACAGGACGTCGTCACAGCCTTAATCCCAGGCAATCCTGGAGTCTGTTTAATAATTTACCGACCCCTACACACATGTCATAAGCTGTCAGCTGTTGTTGGGGGTAAGAGTACTATAACCCTAACGATGCCCACTGTGTATCGGCGTCTCCATGGTTACTAATGAACTCTATCACAGGTAACACTGCCATCCTGTGCCTTTACCCCCCCCCCCCATCTTTCACCCCGTTGCCATGTGGGTGGTTTGAAGCCCTAGTTGGGCGCCATGTCCGTAATTGGTATATCACGGGGGACTGGGGAGTGGGGAGTGGGGGGAGGGGGGGGGGGGGGCACTGCATATACAGTGGGGTTGATACACATGTCTCGCCCAGATGATCCATTCTATTTTGTTATCTCGTTTCCGGAAACAGACACCTATATTCTCTAGCGATGATCCCATCTGACAGGGCAACATTCTCTCTCCATCCTCCAAGAAAAAAACATTTTCGCATTTTTTCCTCGCTGGCGGTTCAGGTGTATGTATTCGGAGTGAGCTTGGGGTCCTGGGATACGACATCGGATCTAGGCAACCACAGGAAAACCAGCGATACGCCCACTACCCTAGCCCCCGAAGGCTCCAGAGAAAAATCTCGATTTCGATTTGTTGGCCAGTCTGCATAATTATATGCTTGCGTTGTCTTGTCCAATGTTCCACAGTCTCTCTTTAAAACCGCCTCCCATTGTCGTTTTGTCATTTTAGGTGCCGCAGGGATAGGCCACAACATTGGAGACGTTGGATACAGCGCTCGTGTCTTACCCTTCGCCTATGCATTGAGAATATAACGATCCTGTAGGAAACGGATATCACAAAATGCAGGTGTTGTCTGACATTGTGACGTAAGCGCGTCGCGCGGTAGTCATGGAGACGATAACGAACCGACGGCCCGCGGGTCGCAGTATGCGGGGCGGGACGTCCCTGCGTGGACTCTGGGAGGCCACGCAGTCTGTGTTTGTCTTCGTCTGCCTCAATGTGTGTCTACTGGAAGGAGCATTGACAGGTGAGAAGTTGTTTTTATTTGTCTCAATGTGTGTCGACTGGAAGGAGCATTCGCAGGTGAGAAGTTGTTTTTATTTGTCTCAATATGTGTCTACTGGAAGGAGCATTGACAGGTGAGAAGTTTTTTTTGTGTCTCAATATGTGTCTATTGGAAGGAGCAATGACAGGTGAGAAGTTATTTTTATTTGTCTCAATGTGTGTCTACTGTAAGAAGTATTGACAGGACGCCTTGCAATGTTAAACGTTAAAATGTTAATTATGCGTTAGAAATGTTAGAATAAATTCGTCAAAAAATAACCACCATTCATCACCCCAGACGAGCCACTTACAAATATTGCTTTTACTTCAAGGCTAAGTTCGGACGGTTCAGGATTTTATTCCAGGACGTTTTGTACGAGACACGTTCGATACTACTCACCTACAGACACATATGTAGTGGCATAAGGGATGATCGCAAGTTACATTTCGTTGTCGAATTCTGCATGCTGCGTTGCGCGATACTAACCCTCTACTGACCAAGCCATTCCAAGGCGCCATTCGCGTGGAGGGTGCATTTGTGCGCTTGTCACACAAGCATGGGTGATTCTTTCGCCATATAGCGTCACTGGTTAACCGCGTCAATTCTACAGCATTGGATACCGAAATGACCATTCCGACCACCCCCATATTAGGCGTTCTGGGTATTTTGGCGCGTTAGGATATTTACGGGGCCCTTAAGATCCGACAATGCACCGCGGCTTCAAGGTTTCTTTCCGCCTTTTCATTTTAGATCATGTAACGTACACATATACAGTATAGTTATTTGTCTGACATATGTAGTTATGTCTAAATTTATATTTATTTCTCAAAAATCCTGAAAGTGTATAGGGGCAGAATAAAGCAAATTATAAGGACAACCTTTTGATGTCTGGAGTAATTTGTTTAGGAGATCAAAGATCGTATAGTACCTTACATAATCTCAGAAATCATCGCGTTTCTGGCTCGACTGCTGAACGGAATATGTGCACTAGGCCTACCATAGATCTATCAGTAACAAAGTTCCTGCAAACTTCTTTGTTATGGCGAAGATAAAAAATAGAACAAATGCATTTCATGTCATTGAGGCGGGGGTCACTCCGTAATAAAAATCTGACATAATTTTAGTGAGTTATCGCCGTGGGTGGGTATTATATTGGGGAGGGGGAGCCCTTGTCCTCAGTTGACTCTTTTTATTAGAAAATCAATAACAGTTACTGTCAGTTAGCCATATTCATTTTCCATTCATTGAACTTCAGAAATGTTACAAAATAACCAGCATGTCCCTTCCTTCTACTCTACATCTCTTTCTACATCCAGTGATTCCAGAGAGCAGAATTAGTTCAACGACCACGGAAAAACTGTCTCTTCGATTTCGCAGAACTTTTACCAATTTATATTGATCGTCATGAACAAGTGGCATGCTGAATATTATAGAAATCGAATCTGCAGTTATTGTGTTGTTGCCTATAAAGGGCAACGTATTCCAGCCACTACAACGCCCAAACCACCGTTTTGATGAGTCTTACAATTAAATGCACATCTTTATTTCAATGATACTGTAAAATGCGTCGCTCCGATTTCCTGAACCTTCAGCATTTGATATGATTGTTATAAGGAGTTGGCAAGTTAAATTTGATAGCAATCGAATAGGTAGTGACCCCCACCCACTTGCTGACAAAGCCAAGTGATGCGCGTAAAGTGCACTCATTCTTGCAACATTGTATCGTTTTTTTCTTTATTGACGTCATAGCCATTGATGCACGCACTGACCGGGCGGGGGAACACACTGTCACTGTTAAATTTATTTGGTAGCCTATATTTGGCTAAATGTAGGCTAATGACAATGTTACAAATACAAAATCTGTTTAGACTTGCCCGCTTTGTCGTCTGCCAGCCTGCGGAGGTCAGGCGAATCAGATCATGTGGATTCAATCGGCGAATGTAAGTGACAATGTTTTAGCTCTGACATCAAAAAGACGAACACAATGGTTGCAAATGCGGACAGCAACTTTTAATTTCGAAAGCAATGTTATTTCATAAGATATTATGCATGTTATGGTCCCCTTGACCAGTATCAAGCAGCAGTCTACATATTTACGAGTGGTCTATCGGCCACGTAAAGTTACGGGCTGGGC
This sequence comes from Arenicola marina, assembly GCA_964019135.1. Classification (NCBI taxonomy): domain Eukaryota; kingdom Metazoa; phylum Annelida; class Polychaeta; family Arenicolidae; genus Arenicola; species Arenicola marina. The sequence continues at coordinate 20,209,657 of OZ025253.1, forward strand.
GGCCCTCACGTAAAACTTACGCGCCCTTCGTGCAACCCACGTAAAATTTTACGGGTAGCTTACGTGTAGCTTACGGGCCCGTAACCACTTACGGGGTCATCGTGCAACCGGGCCCTGGTCCCCTAAGACGGGGCGCATTTTTTGCTAACCCGAGTATATCCCCAAGGTGGACCGAATACGCACATTACGCATTGGTTTACCGCCCGACACTTCTGTCACCTGTCTCAGTGCGCTCGCATTCATTCGATATGCCGATGTGCCCCGTTCAAAACAGCACGGGGACATTCGGGAGAAGATGGCGGCTGATTGAAAAGGGACTGTCTAGGCTGGTTCCATTGCCCCTAATTGAACCGGATTTGACCCGTTCATTAACATTCGGGGTAGCCCGACGGGCAGGTCCGGAAGAGCCTGAGTATACCGGGAAGCCTACCGGTCCTGCAGGCCCGGTTGCACGACGACCCCGTAATATGCCCCCCGTAAGTCTATTTACGGGTACCCGTAAGTGGGGTTTGCGGGGTCCGTAAAGTTACGTTACGTCGGTTGCACGAAACCACTTACGCGCTCCCGTAAACTTTTTGGCGCGTTAGGATATTTACAGGGCCCGTAAGATCCGACAATGCACCGCGGTTTGAAGAAGGTTTCTTCCCGCCTTTTCATTTTAGAACATGTAACGTATATATATAGTTATTTGTCTGACATATGTAGTTATGCCTACATTTATATTTATTCTCAAAAATCCTGAAAGTGTATAGTGGCAGAATAAAGCAAATTATAAGGACAACCTTTTGATGTCTGGAGTAATTTGTTTAGGAATCAAAGATCGTATAGTACCTTACATAATCTCAGAAACCATCGCGTTTCTGGCTCGACTGCTGAACGGAATATGTGCACTAGGCGTACCTTAGATCTATCAGTAACAAAGTTCCTGCAAACCTCCATTGTGATCAAGGATAGTGTATAATAGGATGCCCAACTGTGAACTTCCCCTATGGGCCAATTGTGACAAAACAAACCGAGGCGCCACCTATGAAATACCGTGTTAGAATGTAAACAAAAGCACGTGGTTGAATGGTAGCGCCGTATCCTGCTCGGTATCGTATCAACAGAAACGTTTATGTCAATTTTACAATAGCTGCAAGATCCTCGTAGGGTGGGGATTTTGTAGAATGTTTCTCTTTGGTGGGGTTACCGAGCTGCACCGGGGGTCTGGGGTGGGAGACGGGTGCCAGGGGGGGGGGGGGGTAACATATTGTTCTGATTGTGATTTTGCGCGACCGTATTTGATGGGGCGGGAAAGCCGGGATCGATAAAATCTGGTAGAGCAGAAATTGGGATGGAGAGGCCGTCGTGCATCTTCATCACCTCCTCCCTGTTAGGGTTGGTGGCGGTGGGGTGGTGGGGGAGCGGCGAAGGGGTGGTGGGGGGGGGTGGCTTAGCTATTCTTGTTATGTACTAGTACCCGCGGCGGTCCTGCAATGTATTGTACTCTGGTGGTAAAAGAACCAAATTTAGTACACTTGTAGAGTTTGAGGTACGTAAAAATTGGATTATGGACTCAGGTCAGATATTTCAAAATGGCCCCCATTTTCAAGATGGCCGCCAATTTAACCAGAGAAAGTCTATAAAATAATAGTGCCAAGATATTATTGTACGAATTTGTACTTTTGCAGTTTTACGTGCTGAACAACGCAAAATAAGAATTCATGGGAATAAGACAAAATGGCCGCCATTTTTCAAGATGGCCGCCAATATATATATACATTTTTTTACAAAGCAAAAAGTCCAAGAATTATTTTTTTTGCGCACTTTTGAAGTTTGTCCAGCGGAACAACGTAAAACAAGAATTCGTTGGAATAGTGCAAAATTGCCTTTATTTTTCAAAAAGAATCAAATCTTTTGAACAAAATCAGACAATTGAAGATAACTTGATGTTTTCAAGTTATAATAGGACAATATTGTAATATTGAATATTGTAATAACTGTACCAAAGTAAGAAATAAACAAGTGATTTGTTCTAGGTATTCACATTTAATTGATCACACATTCAAACACGGATGTACAGTCTCAGTGCAGTGAAGTATCAGGTCATGTACAGTACATACTGCCTTGTACATATCATCTCATTGTTAAATGAGCCTTAGTCTAAACTATTTATTATTGCAGGCTAACAAATAGTTCTAATTAAGCTATTGGAACATAACCGTGTGGGAACATTTGACAGAACTATATGTCAATGATGATGTCACATTTTGTCCAGGTGATAAAAATTGTTATATGCACATACAGTGTAATTAACAAAGATAGCCAGCACAGTACAGTATCAAGTTATGACAATAAACAACAATTGATCCATTTATATCCATATTTATATATATTTATATTTTATTTTTTTATATTATCCATTGTAAATATGACACACAACATCAGACATAATTGATTGCTTAACATAGGAATGTTAATGTCAGTATATTCATTGTTTTATTTTACAATACAGTTCACGCAATAAAATCTGTTTTACATGCTTCATATAATATAGAATGCTTTGAAATACTAATGCTGACAATGTCAAGTTATATTCATCACCAAAATGTTGGCACTGTCATCTCAGGCTTTACTTCAGGAATATTTATGAATATGGTGTCCTTAAGCCGAATTTGAGCAGACCACACAGCTCTTGTGAAGACGCTCGCTGTCCCTTTTCAGCAGATCCTCACGCTGCAGACTGATTGCCCATTTACCTGAAATATAAGATAAATAACAAGTTACAATTATCAAATTAATATAGTTTAGTCGAAGGATGTAGGATACCAGTAATTCAGTGGTCCGTATATTATACAACCTTCCGCTACACCACCTTTAAAATGGACTAAATGGATTTCCATTCAGAACTATGGGTATCCAGGACTCACCATACTGATTATGACTAAAACTAATTATTATATCTATGCCAAAGGAAAAAATGGTCCATCTAGGCCTAATTATGTTTTAATCTAGGGTTTCCACTGTCTGTCCTGGTAGGATGGGGGGGGGGGGGGGCAAGGGGATTGAAGTAAATAAGCGACCATCGTGATCTAGGGTTTTCATTAATCGTGAACTAGGAATCTTAATATTAAATAACCGTGGATCGGGAAATCGCTAATTCATATCATGTATCCGCCCATCCTATACAGAGTACCCCACAAGCCCCAGCGGCCATCTGTCTGTCTACTCTTAGCCTGAAAATCAGACGTTAATGTTGTGACAGTCTGAAGGTTAGACCAGTGTCGATCCTTCAGACTGTCATGACATTAACGTCTGATTTTCAGGCTAGTCTAGCTACTCTGTGAAGTGTGGAGCACCCTGCCTATGTATACTGGGAGCTATCCTTTTTAATTCATTGTCACCTGGTCGATTAGCCTGAATGTTCAGACGTTACAGTTTTGACAGTCTGATGCTTACTGTAACGTCTGAACTCATCGCGTAGAATTGCTGTTCAGCCGCAAATTTTCGCCTTCAGCACCAATACTCACATGAATCCAAAAAAATTGATATATCATATACTTGTTCTATGGTAACTTCTTTAGTTCCGTGAGATATGGATTCGTGCCAACTCGTCGCCAATTTTGTATAAACGACAACTTTTTATTCTGTCACAAGAACAAGTGTCAGGACTGTAACGTCTGAACGTTCAGGCTACGGGTCGATCTGGGAACACAACTGCCCTGTACCTGTGTACTGCCTGGCCCTGGTAGCCCCACCCGCTATTGGATCTGCCAATGAAAACCAATTAGGAAGTGTGATAATTAGCTAGTAAGCTTATTGGTCAATCAGTTAATAGTGACTACTTATTTTTATGTTCCCTTAGTCTGAAACTGGTTGGAACAATGGCTCGGTTACCTCAGGCTAGCCATCGTAGTGAGTAACATCTCTCTTTATCGCTCAGGTAGCAGACACTTGCCGGCAAAGTTTACACCAACATGAAAGCGAATAACCTGTTACAGAATTTTAAACATTTGCTTACCTCTCCTGGTCCTTCGAAAATCCTCAAAATCCAGATGCTGGCTTCTTTACTGGGCAATTTGTGCATCAATTGGTGGCACGAAGCTTCCCGCCGGTCTTACAGCCTCTCGCCGACATGTTGACATTTCTAACACGGTACCTCATAGATGGCGCTGCGAACGGCGTATCACCGCGCGAAATGCAGAGTTGGCTATCCTATTATACACTATCCTTGTTGTTATGGCGAAGATAAAAAATAGAACAAATACATTTCATGTCATTGAGGCGGGGGTCACTCAGTGATAAAAATCAGACATAATTTTAGCGAGTTATCGCCGTGGGTGGGTGTTATATTGGGGAGGGGGAACCCTTGCCCTCAGTTGACCCTTTTTATTAGAAAATCAATAATAGTTACTGTCAGTTAGCCATATTCATTTTCCATTCACTGAACTTCAGAAATGTTACGATTTAACCAGTATGTCCCTTCTTTCTACTCTACATCTCTTTCTACATCCTGTGATTCCAGATTCCCGTGAGCAGAATTAGTTCAACGACCACGGGAAAACTGTCGCTTTGATTTCGCAGAACTTTTACCAATTTATAGTGATTGTCATGAACAAGTGGCATGCTGAATATTATAGACATCGAACAGGCAGTTATTGTGTTGTTGCCTATGAAGCGCAACGCATACGAGCCACTATAACGCCCAAACCATCGTTTCGATGAGTCTTACAATTAAATGCATAATCTTTATTTCAATGATACTGTAAAATGCGTCGCTCCGATTTCCTGAACCTTCAGCATTTTATACGATTGTTAAGAAAAGTTGGCAAGTTAAATTTGATAGCAATCGACTGGGTAGTGACCCCCACCCACTTGCTGACAAAGCCAAGTGATGCGCGTGAGTTGCACCAAAGAACTTGTATAAATTCTTTGGGTGCACTCATGATGCTTGCAACATGGTATCATTTATTTCTTTATTGACGTCATATAGCCATGGATGCACACACTGACCGGGCGGGCGAACAAACTGTCACTATTAAATTTATTTGGTAGCCTATGTTTGGCTAAATGTAGGCTAATGACAATGTTACAAATACAAAATGTTATCCCGACAGACCCAGTGGCAGTGGGTTCGTCATATGTCTGTATCTGTTTAGACTTGCCCGCTTTCTCGCCTGCCAGCCTGCAGAGGTCAGGCGAATCAGATCATGTGGATTAAATCGGCAAATGTAAGCGACACTGTTTTAGCTCTGACATCAAAAAGACGAACACATTGGTTGCAAATGCGGACAGCAACTTTTAATTTCGAAAGCAATGTTATTTCATAAGATATTATGCATGTTATGGTCCACTTGACCAGTATCGAGCCGCAGTCTGCATATTTACGAGTGGTCTATCGGCCACGTAAAGTTACGGGCTGGGCGGCCCTCACGTAAAACTTACGCGCCCTTCGTGCAACCCACGTAAAATTTTACGGGTAGCTTACGTGTAGCTTACGGGCTCGTATCTACTTACGGGGTCGTCGTGCAACCGGGCCCTGGCCCGAAGAAATGCGCCCACAGCGTTCCGCGTGATGAAGACACGGCGAGCTTGTCTGGCAATCAGCAGGACAATATTTCTCGGCGTGAGTTTATTCGGCCGCAGCTGGCTGCAGCGGCATATGGGATTTGAACGGGTCATGAAGGACGTGGAGAGGAGGGGGGCGCGAGTTATAGCCAGCCCCCCCACCCCTCCCCTCTAGGGAGCTGTCCCAACGTTGTCTTGCTTGGCAGCCATAGAGGTGGATTCCGGGAGGTAGTACTGGCGAGCGGGACACTCTCCCCAGCGGGGTGAGAGGGGCGATGGGGGGGGGTAGAGATGGTGGTGATGGCGGGGCTTTCCGGCGGGGAGACACCCCGGGCGATGGCGGGACGTGGGGAGGAGTGGAGGGAAGATGGGGGGGGGGAAGGGGGGGGGGTGGTGAACAGTCAGAAAGTGTCTGAGGCACAGGCTGAGTTTATGAGTTGACTGTGACAAGTATGCCCCCCCCCCATACCCCCCCAGCGGCCGCGGGCGGTAATGGCTTGACATTTAGCTGTCGGTGTCCCTGTGAGACGCCATAGCTCACAGCCCCTAACTGGCCGCCGTGTGCCGCCGCATCATGGGCGCTGTCGAAGGAGTAAATATTTAACTAGCTTCGCTATCAGTGATTTCGTGCGGGCGCTTTTACTCATCAAACAACACTAATTGTCATCGTAAATATCGTTAAGTTTTTACACCGATTTCGTCGGTTGTCATTTTTGTCCGTCCGCGACAGATAATGGGTTGGTTGATTCGTTTATTGTGAATTGAATTTTGCGCATATGGCTGAACAAGCAATTGGTCAAGCAATTTTTCACTGGCGAGAGATAATTCCTTGGTCGCGTCATTAAATATGCGGTATCACGTTTATCGCATGACGATGATTGTTACAATTCTTATTCGGTGCCTTATTATGGAAAAGTGTATCTGACTGACACTGGATATCCAGTTGTTAGTAAGAAGGGTGAACTGCAGAACAAGAGGTCGTGGGTTCGAACCCTTCCACTTGCATGTCGGTAGAGGGGTCATCCAAGCCCACATCGTTGTCCCCTGACGTTGTTTGGCCTTTATGTACAAAAACATGGCTTGAAATATGAACATTTCGGGTTACACATGTATATGTAGAAGAAGACATTTCGGGATCTTGTGTGCTCATGGATATTCACCCACCGACCCCGAGGACGATGGCTGTCTGTTATGTGTAGCTCACTCGACTAGGCCGAGAGTGCTGAACACCAGACTTTAACAAGAAGACAAGAGCATGCATAACGGGTGGAAACAATACGCCCTCCCCCTTACCTCCCCTCCCTCCCCGCCAACCCGGTTACTTCGTTGAGGGTGCTAAAAGGCCATCGTGAAGCTTGCCAAAAGGAGGCTTCACGTATAATTACGGCTACGAGTCAGTCGCAGCCTTGTCTTGTACAGGCTAGTTAACGATGGATCGTAACTGTAGGGTCCCAGCGGCATGTTACTTTACGACGGATCGTAACACTATGACAATAAGAGTATTATGCGGCAATGATCAATTTGCAGCCATATTAATGCAATATTTTCTGTCCAATATGATTGGACTTTACATTTGGTGCTCGAACAAAAGGGCTGATTTAACTGAACACAGTGAACACAAGGCGAAGGCGACCACTTGGCCACAGGGTGAGCCTCGCGCAGCGTTCGCCATAGTCTGCCACCAGACGCTGCCTATCTTCCTTGGGACTCTGATTACGTGACCCCGGTGAAAGGTGGCTGAGGTCACGACAATCTCCTTTAGTGTTTACTCCAAGCGACCACCAGGTGGCGCATGGGGAGCTATACTTTTGCATTTTGACCCATTTGAGCATAACTTGTTTGGTCCATATCATATCTTAACTTGCGCTACGTGGTCTGGGGAACAGCTTCAATATTGTGTCTTTAAAGCTGATCCTGGCACTCTGTATGTAGTACACACGGGCACCAAATGACGTATCACAGATTGATAAGCCTTATTCAAAGAACTATTACCGCTACATACCATGACAGTGACCTGTGTCAGTTCAATTGCTTTGGGGAACCTCCCGATTTTGTTGGATCAGAGCGGGAATTTCCCCTCTTGGGACTGAACCAGCGGGGAGTGCGAATATGAGAATAAAACTCACTATATCGGGAACTAAATCACGTACGCGGCTCTTGTTGGAATGATGGAGAGACGAATGGACGGATATGACGGCAGCCATGACACCACGCAGACTACCAACGCCGAGCATCTACTCGTCGCCACTTACCTATTATTCTACTGATCCTACTGATTCAAGACTCTAACCCTGATTCTGTAATGACTCGCACTGACTCTGTAATGACTCGCACTGACTCTGTAATGACTCACACTGACTCTGTAATGACTCACACTGACTCTGTAATGACTCACACTGACTCTGTAATGACTCGCACTGACTCTGTAATGACTCACACTGACTGTAATGACTCGCACTGACTCTGTAATGACTCACACTGACTCTGTAATGACTCACACTGACTCTGTAATGACTCACACTGACTCTGTAATGACTCGCACTGACTCTGTAATGACTCACACTGACTGTAATGACTCGCACTGACTCTGTAATGACTCACACTGACTCTGTAATGACTCGCACTGACTCTGTAATGACTCACACTGACTCTGTAATGACTCACACTGACTCTGTAATGACTCACACTGACTCTGTAATGACTCACACTGACTCTGTAATGACTCACACTGACTCTGTAATGACTCGCACTGACTCTGTAATGACTCACACTGACTGTAATGACTCGCACTGACTCTGTAATGACTCACACTGACTCTGTAATGACTCACACTGACTCTGTAATGACTCACACTGACTCTGTAATGACTCGCACTGACTCTGTAATGACTCACACTGACTGTAATGACTCGCACTGACTCTGTAATGACTCACACTGACTCTGTAATGACTCGCACTGACTCTGTAATGACTCACACTGACTCTGTAATGACTCACACTGACTCTGTAATGACTCACACTGACTGTAATGACTCACACTGACTCTGTAATGACTCACACTGACTCTGTAATGACTCACACTGACCCTGTAATGACTCACACTGACTCTGTAATGACTCACACTGACTCTGTAATGACTCACACTGACTCTGTAATGACTCACACTGACTCTGTAATGACTCACACTGACTGTAATGACTCACACTGACTCTGTAATGACTCACACTGACTGTAATGACTCACACTGACTCTGTAATGACTCACACTGACCCTGTAATGACTCGCACTGACTCTGTAATGACTCACACTGACTCTGTAATGACTCACACTGACTGTAATGACTCACACTGACTCTGTAATGACTCACACTGACTCTGTAATGACTCACACTGACCCTGTAATGACTCACACTGACTCTGCAATGACTCACACTGACTCTGTAATGGCTCACACTGACTCTGTAATGACTCACATTGACTCTGTAATGACTCACACTGACTCTGTAATGACTCACACTGACTCTGTAATGACTCACACTGAGTCTGTAATGACTCACACTGACACTGTAATGACTCACACTGACTCTGTAATGACAGACACTGACTCTATAATAACTCACTCTGACTGTAATGACTCACACTGAATCTGTAATGACTCACACTGACTGTAATGACTCACACTGACTCTGTAATGACAGACACTGACTCTGTAATGACTCACACTGACTCTGTAATGACTCACACTGACTCTGTAATGACTCACACTGACTGTAATGACTCACTGACTCTGTAATGACTCACACTGACTCTGTACTGACTCACACTGACTCTGTAATGACCGACACGAAGCCGGCTGGCCAAGCTTACTAAGGCAGTCGTCCCATTCTGTCTGATTGTTTGCAGTTGCATTGACCACACGTAGTCTTCCCGACAAACACCGGGGCCCCACACACGCCACCTGGTGATCAGTGCTGGGGGACGATATTGGTGGTCTTACGGGGATTCCGCGAGAGTCAGTAGCTCTCACCACCCCACATGTGTATCAGTCACGCCGATCAGGAATATCGGGTGACCTGATCGAAGTGTCAAACGATCGAGCAGGAAACGGAGATAATATTGAGTTTATGATGTCTTGTAGTTTATACGGCATGGTTGGCTATGTCTGCCAGCACGCGCTATAAACGCGGCATGCTTAAACAAGTAATACATTATTAGCAAATCAGCGGTGCCTGTCTCATTCACATCGCATTGTGTGGTGGTGAGAACTACTGAGTCTCGCGCTATTCCCGTGAGACAACCGATCTCGTCCCTCAGCACTGATCACCAGGTGGCGTCATAGTAAATTAAATGGAATAAAAACAAAAAGCTGACCACCAAGGCGCTGTATCCACAGCCACCGATCCCTTCCGGATAAGCAACGTCTCCCGTAGCCATTTGTTTGCACCTGAGCTGTTCTCTCTGCTGACGCCGTAAATTCATACCAGGTGTAAGCCTGTGAGACTGCACACGCCTTCATCTGGCATTATTCACCCGGTCTCATCTTTGCCGAGATATAGGGCTACCTGAGTCAAGGCAGCTGAGAAAAAATAGCACCTTTTTCCCCAGACGACCAGCTTGTGTACATACGTGGATTTATAATGAGGTGTTATTTAGTCTGTCATTATTGTGAACTAGTCCAATGGGAGACAGTGACTAACGTAGCGCCCTCTGTTGGAAGACTGCAGCTCGTTGTGCTAAAAAATAAACCTTTTTTTCTGGTATCCTAATATAATAAAATGTAATAAGTCATATAGTATTAGCTGTATTGTATTAATGTAAGTTGTATTAATTATGCGATTAATTATTACACTAATATTGCGAATAATCATGATATTTGTACTAAGTATAAAATAAGAATGATTATACTGATATAATTATAATAATTTTATTTCAATAATGATTGTAACAATATAATTATCAAAATGATTCCAATAATATGTTATTAATAATTATTATATAATTAATAATGACGGCACAGTATTGGCGAAGGGAATAATACTATTATTGATTTGATTGTAACAATATAATTATTAAAATGATTCTAATAATACGTTATTAATAATAAGCGTCAGTATGCGGGGCGGGACGTCCCTGCGTGGACTCTGGGAGGCCACGCAGTCTGTGTTTGTCTTCGTCTGCCTCAATGTGTGTCTACTGGAAGGAGCATTGACAGGTGAGAAGTTGTTGTTATTTTTCTCAATGTGTGTCTACTGGAAGGAGCATTGACAGGTGAGAAGTTGTTTTTATTTGTCTCAATGTGTGTCTACTGGAAGGAGCATTGACAGGTGAGAAGTTGTTTTTATTTGTCTCAATGTGTATCTACTGTAAGAAGTATTGACAGGACGCCTTGCAATGTTAAATGTTAAAATGTTAATTATGCGTTAGAAATGTTAGAATAAATTCGTCAAAAAATAACCACCATTAATCACCCCAGACGAGCCACTTACAAATATTGCTTTTACTTCGAGGCTAAGTTCGGACGGTTCAGGTTTTTATTCCAGGACGTTTTGTACGACACACGTTCGATACTACTCACCTACAGACACATATGTAGTGGCATAAGGGATGATCGCAAGTTACATTTCGTTGTCGAATTCTGCATGCCGCGTTGCGCGATACTAACCCTCTACTGACCAAGCCATTCCAAGGCGCCATTCGCGTGGAGGGTGCATTTGTGCGCTTGTCACGCAAGCATGGGTGATTTTTTCGCCATATAGCGTCACTGGTTAACCGTGTCAATTCTACAGAATTGGATACCGAAATGACCATTCCGACCACCCCCACATTAGGCGTTCTGGTCCCCTAAGACTGGGCGCATTTTTTGCTAACCCGAGTATATCCCCGAGGTGGACCGAATACGCACATTACGCATTGGTTTACCGCCCGACACTTCTGTCACCTGTCTCAGTGCGCTCGCATTCATTCGATATGCCGATGTGCCCCGTTCAAAACAGCACGGGGACATTCGGGAGAAGATGGCGGCTGATTGAAAAGGGACTGTCTAGGCTGGTTCCATTGCCCCTAATTGAACCGGATTTGACCCGTTCATTAACATGCGGGGTAGCCCGACGGGCAGGTCCGGAAGAGCCTGAGTATACCGGGCGGCCTACCGGTCCTGGCCCGAAGAAATGCGCCCACAGCGTTCCGCGTGATGAAGACACGGCGAGCTTGTCTCGCAATCAGCAGGACAATATTTCTCGGCGTGAGTTTATTCGGCCGCAGCTGGCTGCAGCGGCATATGGGATTTGAACGGGTCATGAAGGACGTGGAGGGGGGGGGGGGGGGTTATAGCCAGCCCCCCCACCCCTCCCCTCTAGGGAGCTGTCCCAACGTTGTCTTGCTTGGCAGCCATAGAGGTGTATTCCGGGAGGTAGTGCTGGCGAGCGGGACACTCCCCCCAGCGGGGTGAGAGGGGCGGGGGGGGGGGGGGTAGGGATGGTGGTGATGGCGGGACTTTCCGGCGGGGAGACACCCCGGGCGATGGCGGGACGTGGGGAGGAGTGGAGGGAAGATGGGGGTGGGGGGGGGGGGGGGTGGTGAACAGTCAGAAAGTCTCTGAGGCACAGGCTGAGTTTATGAGTTGACTGTGACGAGTATGCCCCCCCCCCCCCCCAGCGGCCGCGGGGTGCAGTCCGGGCGGTAATGGCTTGACATTTAGCTGTCGGTGTCCCTGCGAGACGCCATAGCTCACAGCCCCTAACTGGCCGCCGTGTGCCGCCGCATCATGGGCGCTGTCGAAGGAGTAAATATTTAACCAGCTTCGCTATCAGTGATTTCGTGCGGGCGCTTTTACTCATCAAACAACACTAATTGTCATCGTAAATATCGTTAAGTTTTTACACCGATTTCGTCGGTTGTCATTTTTGTCCGTCCGCGACAGATAATGGGTTGGTTGATTCGTTTATTGTGAATTGAATTTTGCGCATATGGCTGAACAAGCAATTGGTCAAGCAATTTTTCACTGGCGAGAGATAATTCCTTGGTCGCGTCATTAAATATGCGGTATCACGTTTATCGCATGACGATGATTGTTACAATTCTTATTCGGTGCCTTATTATGGAAAAGTTTATCTGACTGACACTGGATATCCAGTTGTTAGTAAGAAGGGTGAACTGCAGAACAAGAGGTCGTGGGTTCGAACCCTTCCACTTGCATGTCGGTAGAGGGGTCATCCAAGCCCACATCGTTGTCCCCTGACGTTGTTTGGCCTTTATGTACAAAAACATGCCTTGAAATATGAACATTTCGGGTTACACATGTATATGTAGAAGAAGACATTTCGGGATCTTGTGTGCTCATGGATATTCACCCACCGACCCCGAGGACGATGGCTGTCTGGTATGTGTAGCTCACTCGACTAGGCCGAGAGTGCTGAACACCAGACTTTAACAAGAAGACAAGAGCATGCATAACGGGTGGAAACAATACGCCCTCCCCCTTACCTCCCCTCCCTCCCCGCCAACCCGGTTACTTCGTTGAGGGTGCTTAAAGGCCATCGTGAAGCTTGCCAAAAGGAGGCTTCACGTATAATTACGGCTACGAGTCAGTCGCAGCCTTGTCTTGTACAGGCTAGTTAACGATGGATGGTACCGGCATGTTACTTTACGACGGATCGTAACTCTATGACAATAAGAGTATTATGCGGCAATGATCAATTTGCAGCCATATTAATGCAATATTTTCTGTCCAATATGATTGGACAAAAGGGCTGATTTAACTGAACACAGTGAACACAAGGCGAAGGCGACCACTTGGCCACAGGGTGAGCCTCGCGCAGCGTTCGCCATAGTCTGCAACCAGACGCTGCCTATCTTCCTTGGGGCTCTGATTACGTGACCCCGGTGAAAGGTGGCTGAGGTCACGACAATCTCCTTTAGTCTTTACTCCAAGCGACCAACAGGTGGCGCATGGGGAGCTATACTTTTGCATTTTGACCCATTTGAGCATAACTTGTTTGGTCCATATCATATCTTAACTTGCGCTACGTGGTCTGGGGAACAGCTTCAATATTGTGTCTTTAAAGCTGATCCTGGCACTCTGTATGTAGTACACACGGGCACCAAATGACGTATCACAGATTGATAAGCCTTATTCAAAGAACTATTACCGCTACATACCATGACGGTGACCTGTGTCAGTTCAATTGCTTTGGGGAACCTCCCGATTTTGTTGGATCAGAGCGGGAATTTCCCCTCTTGGGACTGAACCAGCGGGGAGTGCGAATATGAGAATAAAACTCACTATATCGGGAACTAAATCACGTACGCGGCTCTTGTTGGAATGATGGAGAGACGAATGGACGGATATGACGGCAGCCATGACACCACGCAGACTACCAACGCCGAGCATCTACTCGTCGCCAATTACCTATTATTCTACTGATTCTACTGATTCAAGACTCTAACCCTGATTCTGTAATGACTCACACTGACTCTGTAATGACTCACACTGACTCTGTAATGACTCACACTGACTGTAATGACTCACACTGACTCCGTAATGACTCACACTGACTCTGTAATGACTCACACTGACTCTGTAATGACTCACACTGACCCTGTAATGACTCACACTGACTCTGTAATGACTCACACTGACTCTGTAATGACTCACACTGACTCTGTAATGACTCACACTGACTCTGTAATGACTCACACTGACTGTAATGACTCACATTGACTCTGTAATGACTCACACTGACTCTGTAATGACTCACTGACTGTAATGACTCACACTGACTCTGTAATGACTCACACTGACTGTAATGACTCACACTGACTCTGTAATGACTCACACTGACCCTGTAATGACTCACACTGACTCTGTAATGACTCACACTGACTCTGTAATGACTCACACTGACTGTAATGACTCACACTGACTCTGTAATGACTCACACTGACTCTGTAATGACTCACACTGACACTGTAATGACTCACACTGACTCTGCAATGACTCACACTGACTCTGTAATGACTCACACTGACTCTGTAATGACTCACATTGACGCTGTAATGACTCACACTGACTCTGTAATGACTCACACTGACTCTGTAATGACTCACACTGAGTCTGTAATGACTCACACTGACACTGTAATGAATCACACTGACTCTGTAATGACAGACACTGACTCTGTAATGACTCACACTGACTCTGTAATGACTCACACTGACACTGTAATGACAGACACTGACTCTGTAATAACTCACACTGACTGTAATGACTCACACTGACTCTGTAATGACTCACACTGACTGTAATGACTCACACTGACACTGTAATGACAGACACTGACCCTGTAATGACTCACACTGACTCTGTAATGACTCACACTGACTCTGTAATGACTCACACTGACTCTGTAATGACTCACACTGACTGTAATGACTCACACTCACTCTGTAGTGACTCACACTGACTGTAATGACTCACACTGACTCTGTAATGACCGACACGAAGCTGGCTGGCCAAGCTTACTAAGGCAGTCGTCCCATTCTGTCTGATTGTTTGCAGTTGCATTGACCACACGTAGTCTTCCCGACAAACACCAGGGCCCCACACACGCCACCTGGTGATCAGTGCTGGAGGACGAGATTGGTTGTCTTACGGGTAATCCGCGAGAGTCAGTAGCTCTCACCACCCCACATGTGTATCAGTCACGCCGATCAGGAATATCGGGTGACCTGATCGAAGTGTCAAACGATCGAGCAGGAAACGGAGAGAATATTGAGTTTATGATGACTTGTAGTTTATACGGCATGGTTGGCTATGTCTGCCAGCACGCGCTATAAACGCGGCATGCTTAAATAAGTAATAAATTATTAGCAAATCAGCGGTGCGTGTATCATTCACATCGCATTGTGTGGTGGTGAGAACTACTGAGTCTCGCGCAATTCCCGTGAGACAACCGATCTCGTCCCTCAGCACTGATCACCAGGTGGCGTCATAGTAAATTAAATGGAATAAAAACAAAAAGCTGACCACCAAGGCGCTGTATCCACAGCCACCGATCCCTTCCGGATAAGCAACGTCTCCCGTAGCCATTTGTTTGCACCTGAGCTGTTCTCTCTGCTGACGCCGTAAATTCATACCAGGTGTAAGCCTGTGAGACTGCACACGCCTTCATCTGGCATTATTCATCCGGTCTCATCTTTGCCGAGATATAGGGCTACCTGAGTCAAGGCAGCTGAGAAAAAATAGCACCTTTTTCCCCAGACGACCAGCTTGTGTACATACCTGGATTTATAATGAGGTGTTATTTAGTCTGTCATTATTGTGAACTAGTCCAATGGGAGACAGTGACTAACGTAGCGCCCTCTGTTGGAAGACTGCAGCTCGTTGTGCTAAGAAATAACCCTTTTTTTTGGTATCCTAATATAATAAAATGTAATAAGTCATATAGTATTAGCTAAGTTGTATTAATTATACGATTAATTATTACACTAATATTGCGAATAATCATGATATTTGTACTAAAGATAAAATAAGAATGATTATACTGATATAATTATAATAATTTTATTTCAATAATGATTGTAACAATATAATTATCAAAATGATTCCAATAATATGTTATTAATAATTATTATATAATTAATAATGACGGCACAGTATTGGCGAAGGGAATAATACTATTATTGATTTGATTGTAACAATATAATTATTAAAATGATTCTAATAATATGTTATTAATAAATATTATATAATTAATAATGACGGCACAGTATTGGCGAAGGGAATAATACTATTATTGATTTGATTGTAACAATATAATTATTAAAATGATTCTAATAATACGTTATTAATAATAAACGTCAGTTTGCGGGGCGGGACGTCCCTGCGTGGACTCTGGGAGGCCACGCAGTCTGTGTTTGTCTTCGTCTGCCTCAATGTGTGTCTACTGGAAGGAGCATTGACAGGTGAGAAGTTGTTGTTATTTTTCTCAATGTGTGTCTACTGGAAGGAGCATTGACAGATGAGAAGTTGTTTTTATTTGTCTCAATGTGTGTCTACTGGAAGGAGCATTGACAGGTGAGAAGTTGTTTTTATTTGTCTCAATGTGTATCTACTGTAAGAAGTATTGACAGGACGCCTTGCAATGTTAAATGTTAAAATGTTAATTATGCGTTAGAAATGTTAGAATAAATTCGTCCAAAAATAACCACCATTAATCACCCCAGACGAGCCACTTACAAATATTGCTTTTACTTCGAGGCTAAGTTCGGACGGTTCAGGATTTTATTCCAGGACGTTTTGTACGACACACGTTCGATACTACTCACCTACAGACACATATGTAGTGGCATAAGGGATGATCGCAAGTTACATTTCGTTGTCGAATTCTGCATGCCGCGTTGCGCGATACTAACCCTCTACTGACCAAGCCATTCCAAGGCGCCATTCGCGTGGAGGGTGCTTTTGTGCGCTTGTCACGCAAGCATGGGTGATTTTTTCGCCATATAGCGTTACTGGTTAACCGTGTCAATTCTACAGAATTGGATACCGAAATGACCATTCCGACCACCCCCATATTAGGCGTTCTGGTCCCCTAAGACTGGGCGCATTTTTTGCTAACCCGAGTATATCCCCGAGGTGGACCGAATACGCACATTACGCATTGGTTTACCGCCCGACACTTCTGTCACCTGTCTCAGTGCGCTCGCATTCATTCGATATGCCGATGTGCCCCGTTCAAAACAGCACGGGGACACTCGGGAGAAGGTGGCGGCTGATTGAAAAGGGACTGTCTAGGCTGGTTCCATTGCCCCTAATTGAACCGGATTTGACCCGTTCATTAACATTCGGAGTAGCCCGACGGGCAGGTCCGGAAGAGCCTGAGTATACCGGGCGGCCTACCGGTCCTGGCCCGAAGAAATGCGCCCACAGCGTTCCGCGTGATGAAGACACGGCGAGCTTGTCTCGCAATCAGCAGGACAATATTTCTCGGCGTGAGTTTATTCGGCCGCAGCTGGCTGCAGCGGCATATGGGATTTGAACGGGTCATGAAGGACGTGGAGGGGGGGGGGGGGTTATAGCCAGCCCCCCCACCCCTCCCCTCTAGGGAGCTGTCCCAACGTTGTCTTGCTTGGCAGCCATAGAGGGGTATTCCGGGAGGTAGTACTGGCGAGCGGGACACTCTCCCCAGCGGGGTGAGAGGGGCGGGGGGGGGGGTAGGGATGGTGGTGATGGCGGGACTTTCCGGCGGGGAGACACCCCGGGCGATGGCGGGACGTGGGGAGGAGTGGAGGGAAGATGGGGGTGGGGGGGTGAACAGTCAGAAAGTCTCTGAGGCACAGGCTGAGTTTATGAGTTGACTGTGACGAGTATGCCCCCCCCCACCCATACCCCCCCAGCGGCCGCGGGGTGCAGTCCGGGCGGTAATGGCTTGACATTTAGCTGTCGGTGTCCCTGTGAGACGCCATAGCTCACAGCCTCTAACTGGCCGCCGTGTGCCGCCGCATCATGGGCGCTGTCGAAGGAGTAAATATTTAACCAGCTTCGCTATCAGGGATTTCGTGCGGGCGCTTTTACTCATCAAACAACACTAATTGTCATCGTAAATATCGTTAAGTTTTTACACCGATTTCGTCGGTTGTCATTTTTGTCCGTCTGCGACAGATAATGGGTTTGTTGATTCGTTTATTGTGAATTGAATTTTGCGCATATGGCTGAACAAGCAATTGGTCAAGCAATTTTTCACTGGCGAGAGATAATTCCTTGGTCGCGTCATTAAATATGCGCTATCACGTTGATCGCATGACGATGATTGTTACAATTCTTATTCGGTGCCTTATTATGGAAAAGTTTATCTGACTGACACTGGATATCCAGTTGTTAGTAAGAAGGGTGAACTGCAAAACAAGAGGTCGTGGGTTCGAACCTTTCCACTTGCATGTCGGTAGAGGGGTCATCCAAGCCCACATCGTTGTCCCCTGACGTTGTTTGGCCTTTATGTACAAAAACATGGCTTGAAATATGAACATTTCGGGTTACACATGTATATGTAGAAGAAGACATTTCGGGATCTTGTTTGCTCATGGATATTCACCCACCGACCCCGAGGACGATGGCTGTCTGTTATGTGTAGCTCACTCGACTAGGCCGAGAGTGCTGAACACCAGACTTTAACAAGAAGACAAGAGCATGCATAACGGGTGGAAACAATACGCCCTCCCCCTTACCTCCCCTCCCTCCCCGCCAACCCGGTTACTTCGTTGAGGGTGCTTAAAGGCCATCGTGAAGCTTGCCAAAAAGGAGGCTTCACGTATAATTACGGCTACGAGTCAGTCGCAGCCTTGTCTTGTACAGGCTAGTTAACGATGGATCGTAACTGTAGGGTCCCAGCGGCATGTTACTTTACGACGGATCGTAACTCTATGACAATAAGAGTATTATGCGGCAATGATCAATTTGCAGCCATATTAATGCAATATTTTCTGTCCAATATGATTGGACTTTACATTTGGAGCTCGAACAAAAGGGCTGATTTAACTGAACACAGTGAACACAAGACGAAGGCGACCACTTGGCCACAGGGTGAGCCTCGCGCAGCGTTCGCCATAGTCTGCAACCAGACGCTGCCTATCTTCCTTGGGGCTCTGATTACGTGACCCCGGTGAAAGGTGGCTGAGGTCACGACAATCTCCTTTAGTGTTTACTCCAAGCGACCAACAGGTGGCGCATGGGGAGCTATACTTTTGCATTTTGACCCATTTGAGCATAACTTGTTTGGTCCATATCATATCTTAACTTGCGCTACGTGGTCTGGGGAACAGCTTCAATATTGTGTCTTTAAAGCTGATCCTGGCACTCTGTATGTAGTACACACGGGCACCAAATGACGTATCACAGATTGATAAGCCTTATTCAAGGAACTATTACCACTACATACCATGACGGTGACCTGTGTCAGTTCAATTGCTTTGGGGAACCTCCCGATTTTGTTGGATCAGAGCGGGAATTTCCCCTCTTGGGACTGAACCAGCGGGGAGTGCGAATATGAGAATAAAACTCACTATATCGGGAACTAAATCACGTACGCGGCTCTTGTTGGAATGATGGAGAGACGAATGGACGGATATGACGGCAGCCATGACACCATGCAGACTACCAGCGCCGAGCATCTACTCGTCGCCACTTACCTATTATTCTACTGATCCTACTGATTCTGCGGATTCCACTGATTCAAGACTCTAACCCTGATTCTGTAATGACACACTGACTCTGTAATGACTCGCACTGACTCTGTAATGACTCACACTGACTCTGTAATGACTCACACTGACTCTGTAATGACTCACACTGACTGTAATGACTCACACTGACTCTGTAATGACTCACACTGACTCTGTAATGACTCACACTGACTCTGTAATGACTCACACTGACACTGTAATGACTCACACTGACTGTAATGACTCACACTGACTCTGTAATGACTCACACTGACTCTGTAATGACTCACACTGACTCTGTAATGACTCACACTGACCCTGTAATGACTCATACTGACTCTGTAATGACTCACACTGACTCTGTAATGACTCACACTGACCCTGTAATGACTCACACTGACTCTGTAATGACTCACACTGACTCTGTAATGACTCACACTGACTCTGTAATGACTCACACTGAGTGTAATGACTCACACTGACACTGTAATGACTCACACTGACTCTGTAATGACAGACACTGACTCTGTAATAACTCACACTGACTGTAATGACTCACACTGACTCTGTAATGACTCACACTGACTCTGTAATGACTCACACTGACACTGTAATGACAGACACTGACCCTGTAATGACTCACACTGACTCTGTAATGACTCACACTGACTCTGTAATGACTCACACTGACTCTGTAATGACTCACACTGACTGTAATGACTCACACTGACTCTGTAATGACTCACACTGACTGTAATGACTCACACTGACTCTGTAATGACCGACACGAAGCTGGCTGGCCAAGCTTACTAAGGCAGTCGTCCCATTCTGTCTGATTGTTTGCAGTTGCATTGACCACACGTAGTCTTCCCGACAAACACCAGGGCCCCACACACGCCACCTGGTGATCAGTGCTGGAGGACGAGATTGGTTGTCTTACGGGTAATCCGCGAGAGTCAGTAGCTCTCACCACCCCACATGTGTATCAGTCACGCCGATCAGGAATATCGGGTGACCTGATCGAAGTGTCAAACGATCGAGCAGGAAACGGAGAGAATATTGAGTTTATGATGTCTTGTAGTTTATACGGCATGGTTGGCTATGTCTGCCAGCACGCGCTATAAACGCGGCATGCTTAAATAAGTAATAAATTATTAGCAAATCAGCGGTGCCTGTCTCATTCACATCGCATTGTGTGGTGGTGAGAACTACTGAGTCTCGCGCTATTCCCGTGAGACAACCGATCTCGTCCCTCAGCACTGATCACCAGGTGGCGTCATAGTAAATTAAATGGAATAAAAACAAAAAGCTGACCACCAAGGCGCTGTATCCACAGCCACCGATCCCTTCCGGATAAGCAACGTCTCCCGTAGCCATTTGTTTGCACCTGAGCTGTTCTCTCTGCTGACGCCGTAAATTCATACCAGGTGTAAGCCTGTGAGACTGCACACGCCTTCATCTGGCATTATTCATCCGGTCTCATCTTTGCCGAGATATAGGGCTACCTGAGTCAAGGCAGCTGAGAAAAAATAGCTCCTTTTTCCCCAGACGACCAGCTTGTGTACATACGTGGATTTATAATGAGGTGTTATTTAGTCTGTCATTATTGTGAACTAGTCCAATGGGAGACAGTGACTAACGTAGCGCCCTCTGTTGGAAGACTGCAGCTCGTTGTGCTAAGAAATAAACCTTTTTTTCCGGTATCCTAATATAATAAAATGTAATAAGTCATATAGTATTAGCTAAGTTGTAATAATTATACGATTAATTATTACACTAATATTGCGAATAATCATGATATTTGTACTAAGTATAAAATAAGAATGATTATACTGATATAATTATAATAATTTTATTTCAATAATGATTGTAACAATATAATTATCAAAATGATTCCAATAATATGTTATTAATCATTATTATATAATTAATAATGACGGCACAGTTTTGGCGAAGGGAATAATACTATTATTGATTTGATTGTAACAATATAATTATTAAAATGATTCTAATAATACGTTATTAATAATTATTATGTTAATAATAATGACGGCACAGTACTGACGGAGGGAATAATGCTGCTATTGATTTAAGTTTCACCGACATACCTTGATGTCTCAGATGATAAAATGGTTAATGCCGTCATAGTGAGAGCGAGAACATAAGCATTATATGCAGGATATGTTTGAACATCCATCAGGTATCTGCTACAGATGACATACTGACAGCCACTACCAGTTGTCCAGGGACCGTATTCATAATCGCCACTTGGGCTACGCCCCTAGACTTAGCGCTAAGTGGAAGATTTGTCGAGCGATTTTAGGGTCCAAAATACCTAAGTAATTTTTTTAATTAAGAAAGTACTTATATTTTATTGAGAAGAGGATTACGTAATCATGTTCGCCACCAAACGAGCTGGTGAGGCTAAGACGAAAATATCGTGCGTAACTTATGAGGAAATTATGAATACGGCCCCGGGCGACTAACCCGCTAGAGAGAGACGTTGTTCTTTTCTTTTCTCGCACTTCCGCTTCCGCTCGCGTTCATGTTACCCCTCATGGAGTGTGGGTGGCGGGGAGGGAGGAAGCGATAGAGGGGGGGGGGGGGGGCGGGGGGCAGAGAGAGAGAGAGGAGAGGGAACAGACAACGAACGAAAACATGAAACGAATGAGATAGCGACATAAAGATAGGAAAAAAAGAAACGGAGAAAGAGAGATAGAGTGCTGTTATGGGGGTGTTGCATTGGA